>PKML01035109.1:96173-116390 GCA_002933935.1 Eutrema yunnanense
TTTTTTGGTTACTTACGTGCCTTGTCTAGTGCTTTGGTTTCAGGTGTATGTCCGTTCGTGAAACCAGAAGGAACAAGAGCACTCAGCTAGTTGAACTGTCTTTGGATCAGCTAGCACTTTTGGAACGCGCAAACAGAAAGACAAAGCAAACATCAGGGATGAACCACCCAGTGGTTTTAAGAGCTGATGAAGCTGGAGTCTTGAGAGACCAAGAGGGTCAAGTGTGCAATGAGAGAGGGCATCGACTTGATGAGGCTGGAAACGTCATTTCCCCTCCTGCTGTTGTTGGTCAGATTGTCGCGCCAGCTGCGCAAGCCAACGTTGGGAATGCTGGAGTTGATCGAGGTAGAACACTTGGTGAGCACAACAGACCTGATCAGTTCTTTGCCAATCGATCTGCGATTCGCATCCCAACTTTTCAGAGGAATGACTTTGAGCTGAAGCCTGCGTACTACGCTCTTGTAAGTCAGAATCCTTTCCATGGCCTACCTCATGAGCATCCCATGGATCATATCGAAAGGTTCGAGGATTTGGTCACTGGTATGAAGTACAATAAAGTGCCCAATGAGTTCCTTTTCTGCAAATTTTTCCCGTACTCTCTTGGTGGGGATGCTGCTTATTGGTTAAAGCAGTTAGCTCCTGATTCGCTAACTACATGGGATGAGACGAAGAATGCATTCCTGTGTAATTTCTATGATGATGCGAGATCCGAAGAGCTCAGGAACAAAATTTCTCAATTTTCTCAAGGACCAACAGAGGCACTCAAGGCTGCTTAGATTCGTTTCAAGTCATATCAGAGAGATTGTCCGCACCATGGGTTCAATCAGGTTCAGCTGCTGGGTACTTTCTACAGAGGAATCGATTGGAGGTACCAGATGGCTTTGGATACTGCGAGTAATGGGAACTTCAACACCAGGTATCCAGATGATGCGATTGTGCTAATTGAGAACCTGGCGTCTAGTAATAGCACCAAGAATGCTGATTCCGAGCGGAAGAAGCAGGCTGGAGGAGTTGATGGATCGTAGATTGCTGACGTGCAGGCCAAGCTATATATTCTGATTGGGAAGTCGAAGAAAGCTGTACACTTTGCTGCTGAGGATAAAGTGGAGGATGTTAACTATGTTGGTGGTTCTGGATTTCAGGGTCAGCAATTTAGGTACAACAACAACCGAAACTTCAACAACAACACTGGCAATTATGGGAATTCTTCGTACCAGCCCATCCCTCCAAAGTCCACAGAGAATAAGATGGAATCCATGCTTGAGCAGATTCTTCAGGGACAACAAAAACTGCAAGTGGATTTCAATGGGAAAATTGACCATCTGTATACTGATCTGAATGGGAAGATTGACCATCTGAATGGGAAAATCGAGGCTCTTAATACCAATCACAGGATGCTGGAAACGCAAGTAGCTCAGACTGCAGCAAATGCCAAGGGAAAGTCGGTTCATTCACACAATGCACACGTCAATGCAATCAGCTAAAGTGCAAAAAATTTCGATGAGGATTCAGAAATCGCCAAGGCATCGATCGATATTCCCCTGTATCGATCGACACCAGTCCAGACACTTGAACGAGAGGATCCAAAATCACAAGTATCGATCGATACTCCTACAATGTCGGTCGATGCTGAGACGCAGGTTGAGAAGAAGCCTGAGATTTTCAAGGAGAGGGTGTATATACCCAAGATACCTTATCATATGCCTCATATTATGACAAGGAAGGAATGGGAGGACGCTAGATGCAAGGCTTTGCTGGATAAGCAGAATGTGGAGCTTCCTTCTGATGATGATGTATCTGCCAGGGACGATTCAACTGCAGTAGTATCGATCGATACCCAGCCTGGTGTCGATCGATACCCCTTGCAGATCGAACCAGAAATTATGAAAACATCTGAGTTGATCGAAGAAAGAGTTCGCAAGCCCAAGAAGCTGAATCATATTCCTCAACACCTCAGAGATCCCATTTCTCCAAAGTAGCTGCGTGGCTTTGAGAAGATGGTACGAAGGATTTCCCATAAATTGTCCTTCGAAGAAGCTCTAGAACACCGTCCTCTGCTAAGTCACTTCAAAGATTGCAGAGAAACTGAGGAAGAGATTAAGGCACTCTTCATTAAGGAAAGACGCAAGTCACTACCGCTGCGGCAGTTGACACATAGGAAAAACCCAGGGATATTCTCAATTCCATGCTCTATCTGTGGAGTTAAATTCAAAGAGTCTCTCGTTGACTCAGGAGCCTGCGTCAATGTCATGTCAAGGGCGATTGCAAAGAGATTGGGAGCTAATATTCGACCTCCCAAGATGTTTATCACATTCGCAAACTGTTCAACCTCACTCCCGTATGGTGCAATACCTGATTTGATGATCACAGTAGGATATTGTCTGGTTCCTACTGATTTTCAGGTTGTGGAGATGAGTGCAATATATCGTACGCAGTTGATTCTTGGAAGACCGTTCATGGCTACGGTTGGTGCGATTATGGATACGCCAGGCAATAGAATTTCGTTCTCATACATTGACAAGGAGGTATACTACGAACCCATTCTCCCTAGAGGAGCTTCTGGACGTGTCTCTTGCATTGAAGTTGTCATAGGAGAGACATTAGCAGTTAATCTTTTGGAAGAGCCTCCTGACAAGCCAACTGTCACAGACGTTTCAGTTGAACCGCCCAGCATCCCCAAGGAAGTTGTCAAGAAGGCTAAAGCAACAAAGAAAAAGGTGAAGAGCAAAAGAGTCGAGAATCCCCATGTCAATTTAATCCCTCAGAACTATGATGGAAACTCGATTGAGTACAGGGTGAAGTGCAAAGGAGCCTCGAAACCATTATCTAAGGCTAGAGTTCTTCTTACTTCTGAGCTGAAAGAGAAAGGAAAAGAGTTTGTGGAGAGTATGTTGAGCAAAACTCTGAAGATAGCGATGTCAAGTTGTGGAGCCTGTTTTGGTGCAAGCTCGCATTCTTATCATGCCTGAAGGGCGTTACAGTCAAGCTAATGACGTTAAACAAGCGCTTGGTGGGAGGTAACCCACTGGTGAGTCTGCTTTTGATTCTTTTTCTTTTTATTTTTCGTTTTGTGTTTGTGTCAGGATAAACAAGTAGCAAAACTCGAAATCGTCTTAGTGTCGATCGATACTCCATTGGTATCGGTCGACACCAATCGCGTATGTACGGTTCATTATGTCGATTTAAGCTTGGTATCGATCGATACCAGGCCTTGTGTCGATCGACACCAGATGTTCCAGCACGGTAACTTCTTGTTTCTCTTCGTTCTATTATGTTCTTTTGTCTTCTTTTACCTACTCTAGGCTAGATTACACTGGGGACAGTGTTGTTCAAGTCTGGGGGAGGTGTCTGCTGACATTGTGTTTGTTTTTCTTAGAGTCATAAAATAAAATAAAAAATTGTACTTCATCAATGTGGTTAGTGTACTTCATCAATGTGGTTAGTGTTTACAGAGCTTGATTCATCATTCATATCTGATAAAGGAACCCATGTGTTTAGAGTTATGGTATCTCTCTCCCCTGTTATAAGTTGATAAATAAGAGCATAAAAGATGAGATGATTTTCTTCTGAGTAGAGGGTTAGGAAAATTTTCAGCGATCCCATTATTCTACTTAAGAGAGAATGATCACACAAAGGTTGACAGCGAGGTCAGGAAAATTTCCCGTGATACCACTATTCGCCTAAACCTTTGATACATAGAGAGGGAAGAACCGGGGATTCGGTGGCAAACACCATCAATACTCGCGTTTCGGACCTTGATATGTATATGCATATCTAAAAAAAAAAGAGAACATTATAAGAAATAAGTCTGGGGGAGAGAAATTGATACAAAAAGTGTGAAAAAGGGTGGTTCCTTGTCATGATATTGTATGGTAAAGAATCTAGAAGGCTCTTGAACATTGGCTGCAGCGATGAAACTGGTGATGATGGCCTTATTTGAACAATGCTGCAAGATAATGTGTGGAGTCTGGAAAAGCTGCGAATGTCTACGGAGAAGTACATGGTAGTTAGATCAAAAGCTGGTTAGGTGACATTTGGGTGCTTGGGAAAATGATCTTTGCGATGGTTCCTGAATAGTTGAGTCTCCGCGTTTTCAAACTTCTTTCTCTGGTTTTGTCTTCTATTTGCTTGAGGGCAAGCAAAGGCTAAGTCTGGGGGAGTTGATATATCATGGTTTTTACCCCTTTTAGGCCATGATATAAGTACGTTTTATAGAGTCTTTCTGCTATTTCGTAGTATTTTAGAGTCTTTTACAGGTCTTAGCACGTTTGGAGCATAATTGGAGATATTGGAGCTTTCTGGAGCATTTTGGAGCGAAGCTGAAGTTTGTGTTGCTGAGTACCCGATTTCACGTCAAGCATCGATCGATACCTCCCTGGTATCGATCGACACTCATCACAGTAGACACGACCCGCGACTTTAATGAAGAGTTGAAGATTTGCAACTTGGTCCAGAAGTCTTTAATATTTACAAGAAGCCCCAAATCGTGATTTAAGTTATTTATAGGGATTTTACAGCCACTTTGTTGGCTACGCTTTATTTTATTCTGGATTTGTGAGAGAGCATTTGAGGGAGACAAGTCTGATACTCTGTTCGTCGAGAGAAGATTTCAAACCCTTTTATTACTCTTTCTTATTTTCTATTGATGATCTATTCATTCATGTTGCTTTCAATATCCATGTCTGAGTAGATCCACTTTAGGTCCAGGGTTCTCATAAGGGTTATCTTTGAATGCTAGGTTGATTAGTTATTAGGATTCACCATCTGAACTAGTTTTTCGCCATAGGTTGTTCTCAAAGCTAATTCTAGGTTGACGAATCTGGAACTTAGATCTTAGGATAATTGATTAGGCACGACAGTGCGATTAATTACCTGATAGAACCTTAGGTGAGCAAATTGATTATTCGCAAAGAGATTTGGTTTAATTGATTTGTGAACATATCAAACCTGAACTTTAAAGCTGATTTATTCTTAGGAATTTGCAAAGAGATTTGGGATTCTGAGGTTTAGATTTAGATAATTCTCGCAACGACAGTTGGTTAATTATACTTTAGTGATTTGAGTTCAAGAACCGCGCTAAATCTGAATCATGCTAATTACTTTATCTGCATTCATTGATTTCCTGAGAAATACCCTGAGCCTATCTTTCTCCAATTGAATTACAACTCTTTTAATTTATGCACTGCTTTCAATTACATCTTTTGGCTTGGCTTAATTCGATACTATATAATCTATTGTGTGATTTATCTGAGTCATTGTGTTCGACCCCTGATATACTGCCGCAACTGCTTTAGTACTGTTTAGGTTATTAATTTGAGCATATCAATAATTCTCCCAATGCAGGTGAGTGCAACCCTATATGCTTGATATGCTAAAATTAATACCCTAACAGTACTAAAGCAGTAGTTGTAATATAGCTAGGGGTCAAACCACAAAGACTCACAGAGATGCACAATAGATTGTATAGTATCGAATTAAGCTAAGCCAAACAGATGTAATTGAAAGCAGTGCAGAAATTAAAAGAGTTGTAATTCAATTGGGAAAGTATAGGCTCATGGTATTTCTCAGGAAATCAATGAATGCAGATAAACTAACTAGCAGGATTCAGATTTAGCGCAGTTCTTGAACTCAAATCACAAAAGTATAATTAACCAACTGTCGTTGCGAGAATTATCTAAATCTAAATCCTAGGAATTCCAAATCTCTTTGCGAATCCTAAAGTCTAAATCAGCTTTAATATCAGGTTTGATATGTTCACAAATCAATTAAACCAAATCTCTTTGCGGATAATCAATTTTCTCACCTAGGTTCTATCAGGTAATTAATCGCACTATCGTGCCTAATCAATTATCCTAAGATCTAAGTTCCAGATTCGTCAACCTAGAATTAGCTTTGAACACAACCTAAGCGAAGAACTAATTCAGATGGTGAATCCTAAACAGATAATCAACCTAGCATTCAGAGAAAACCCTTATGAGAACCCTGAACCTAAAGTGGATCTACTCAGACATGGAGAATGAAACAATCAACATGTTTGAATAAATCCTCAATAAAATAGAAAGAATAACAAGAGGTTTTGAGATCTGATATCGGACGAAGGGAGATTCAGAACTTGTCTCTCAAACCAAAGTAAAATCAAACACAGAAATAAAGCATAGCCTAAACAGGTGGCTGTAAAATCCTATAAATAACCTAAATCACTAGTTGGGGTCTTCTTGTAATTATTAAAGACTTCTGGGCACTTTTGCAATTCTTCAAGTCTTGGAAAACTCGCGGGTCGTGTCTTGCTGCGATGGGTATCGATCGATACCAGGGGTATCGATCAATGCTTGTCGTGAAATCAGGTAGTCAGCAACACGACTTCAGCTTTTGCTCCAAACTGCTCCAGAAAGCTCCAATAATTCCAATAATGCTCCAAACGTGTTATAACCTGTAAAAGACTCTAAAATACTACGAAATAGCAGAAATACTCTATAAAACGGACTTATATCATGGCTTAAATAGGGTAAAAACCATGATATATCAATGCTATGCATCTAGACTCAATCCTACATGAAATGCACAAAATTTCAAAAAAATTCAAAATTATTGAAAATGCATGAGACTCAAGTATGCAAGATGGAAAATAAGACACAAAACACAAGGTTAGATACCGGTCCCTCCCCCAAACTTAAATCACAACATCTCGGTGTGAAAGAAGTTCAAGAGAGAGACCCAAAAACAAAGAATGAAAATGCAAAGACTCAAAAGGAAAGAGTTACTTACAAAGGAGGAGTGAGACTATGTGAATGGAGAGAATGAAGAGCTTTCGACATCAACACCAATGTGCCCTGCTACGACCTTGCTATCATCAAGAACCTTGCAACCACTCAACAAAAAGATCAAAAAACCCAAGAAACTCAAGATCAAACTAGAAGGCAAGAAAATATATACAATGATAGACATGGGAATGTCTCCCAAGTGCACTTTGTTTAAAGTCACTAAGTTTGACTTTGGTTACCCTTTTAGGCGGGTGAGAGAGGAGTGTGAGCACTCCATGGGGGATCCTTTAGCTAAAATTGGAGGACCTTGCATGCTCATGACTTGATTCCAGCTCATGTGGACAGCTAACTCCTTCCTCTACAACTTCCATTAAGACCATTAAAGTTGGATCTGCTGTAAACCCTTCGTCCGACCCGTTCATTGAGACACTCCGGACGGACTCTTCTTTCTCTTATGCTCCATAGCTCCAAACATCATCAATTGTCTCCAAAACACCTAAAAACACTCCAAATGCATGCAAAACTCACTAGGACCTAATGCAAACACCTAATACTCTAATAAAGACCAAAATGCTATAAAAACTATGCAAGACACTTGCATGAGACACAAAACAATAACATAAATGCATGTTAAAACAGGTAAAATATGGGAATATCACTTAGCTACCGCTTGTGCAATCATTGATTTTTCGAACCGAAGGATCTCTTTAGCAAAAATCAACAAGAATGTCTTCTATCCGACAATGGATTTCTTGAAGACGACAATGGTGGCTGAGATCCATTAACAAAAGGAATCTATTAGATCCTGGAGACACCAAAAAATATCTCCAAAACGTCAAGGAAGGAGATCCACATGTGAAACCGAAGCTAGAGGCCAAACCGGCGTAAATGGACCGTAAAGGCGTCTTTAAGGATATTCTTTCAGACTTGACACCTACTGTGGTAATGAATGACGTGGGGGGGGGGGGGGGACTAANCTAAATTGAAGCCTAAAGGTGTGCCAAATTCTTTTGAAAAGATACAGATCGTGCTATCCAAGGAGATGGATGCAAAAGACGAGGAAACCGTTAAGAAAAAGCTCGAAAACACTTTGAAGCTTTTCCCGAAGGCGTTCGTTCTTAAAAACGACATTGGAGGCAAGTTTGAGGAGCTCACAATCCCTCATGACCCTCCGAGTGAAGAGACAAAAAAAAAGCTAAAGGAGATTCACTTCATTTAGTGGATTCATCCTCCGCTTAAGCCGAAAATGAGTCGAGCTAACGACTTAAAATAAGCGATGTGTGTGAGGCAACCCACAATGGTTTTGAATTTTATTTTAATTTTTATAACTCTATTATATGCTTAATTATTTGATTTCTAGTTTTAGGAATTTTTCAAAAAAGTTTTAAAAATACAAAAAATAGGTTTTTGACGAAGAACGGAGAAGACACGAGAAGAGGTCCAACATTGGGTGCTGAAATCGGCCTAGAAGAGTTCCAGCCCGAGCTTGCGCTTCAAAATGAGACAGAACTCGACCTAGGGCAAGAAACATTCGGCCCGACCCCTCTGGACCCGAGCTCGTGCCTCAAACTGTGGCAGAACTCAACCCGGGACAAGACAACCTCCGGTCCGATCCGTCCTAGCCCGAGCCCGAGCCTCCAATTGAGGTAAACCTCGACCGCTAGCATCAACCCAGCCTCGCCTTGCTCCCGGCCGATCCCAGGTAAGTTTCTCTTCCCCCTTGGTTTAACTTCTCCCAAACCGACCCTAAATCGATTTAAACCGGATTTTTCCTTCCCCACTTCATAAAAACGATTTTTAAGTCTAAGGAAAGGGATTTTTTGAATCAAAAACACAAAAACCTCATCTCTTTGTTCTTGAGAGAGTGTTCTTGAGTCCAAAACCCAAAGACCTAAAAATTGGGGATCTTGTTTAATTTGTTTGGTTTGAAGTGATTTGACCAAGGAATTTCCATTCTCTTACTCATTTATAATCAAAATCCAAGGTATGTTCTCTCTAAACTCAATTTTTCTCAAATTTTCTAGTTTATGAACTTTTTGAGTTTCCCATGGATTTAGCTAATTCTTGCTAGATTATGAAGGAATTCACTTAGCTAGACTTGTTTATCCATAGATTTTACAATTGTGATGGATTTATGACTTGTATTCACTTTGAATCAATCTTACACAAAAACCTAATTTTGTGTTCTTCACTAAAAACGAATTTGGGTGAATTATGAGTTGTGTATGCATTCATTAGTATTGTTTTATCATATGCATTTAGGATTTGCTTGATTTTTGGCACTCTGGAACTTAAGATTCAAGTTTTTGATGAAAATTGTTGTGCCATGAACATTAACTCCGAAAATTGCAAATATTTTTGAGAAAATTGGTTTTAATCTTGTTTTTCCATTATTGTTAATTTATATTGTCTCATTATGCTTTTAATTTATTATGCTAAGCATTAAGTCAACTTCCTCGATTTTTAGTAAATTGTTCGATTTACTAATGGTGTTCTTCAAGAATTTAATTTTGTAGAAAATTCCAATGACGGATGATGCCTCTCGACGACGAACGAACCTTTGGTGTTTCGAGAACCGGAGGACAACGTCCCTCAAGTCCAAAGAAGAAGGAAACCACAAAATCAACGAGGAAGAAGACATGGAAAAGATGTTGTGTAAGATAGTGAGGAGACATTGAGTTACCACTTGAGGGATGAGGATGACGAGTTGGAAGAAACGCAATGCGACGAGGAGCTGAACAAGTGGACAACGAGCTAGGTAATCTCTCACTCATCTCTGATTTCGATCAGACCGAGGCTGCCGATGACAACACCATAAGCTATCCACCACAAGAGGTTGAGTTCATAGCTGATTCCGACGAGATAGAGGTGCTTTCTCGCTAATCCGATGACAACAAGATTTCATTTTCCATTTCTGAAACGTTCTAGTCCAGGTCCCTTCGTCAAATTTTTCTTTTATTTATTTTCTCTTTATTATTATTTCATTTTATCGAGCCTGTCCGCTCCCTTCTATCGTTCAATTTCACTCCGAGACGGTGCGAAGTAAGTCTGGAGGGAGATTTATCGTTTACTAACGCATTTTATTTTTCTTTGATGTTATTTTTATTTTTTTCTTGAGTCATTTTAATGATTTTTCTTGAGTCGTTTTATTGAGTCAAAACTATTATGTTGGAAATTATGAACTTGTCTTGGAACTAACCGTGTGACATCATCTTTTAGTGACCGTTTTAACAGAGATTGACCGCAGATTTTTACTAATGGAAAACCCGTGAGTGGACCGACCTACCATAAAAACGCCCATTTCTGATACGAGCTCACGGCCTAAGGTACAAGGCCGGGTGGTCTAGACAATTGGACTAAGGTCGCTCCTTGTCTAGGCCGGGGTAGGATGGAAGCGTGGGTGGATGATACGCCCTCAAACCCGTCTCACACAAACCGGAGGTCGATGGTCGATGGTTTGGGCCGAGAAGCTTGTGTTGAAGAAGCTGGACTAAGGTCTCTCTCTTCTATCAACAGGATAAGATGGATAGTGCTGATGGAACAAGGAACGCCACTCAAGGGTGTGAAAGCCCTTGTGATGAGTTCACAAACCTAGTCTCAAAGAATCTCACACAAGAGACATAGATTCGAATGTTTACTAAGTAAAGGAATCCCACCTAACTTAGATAAACAAAACAAAGCATAAAGCTTTACAAGAAAATTACTTTCTTTATTTTTCCAAAAATATGTATATCTTTACAATGAATTGAGAAATGAGCTTATATAGGCTCAAATTACAAATGATCAAATAAATTAACATAAATGCAAAATAAATCAAATTAATTACAAAAATCATAAAAGATATATTATTGACATAATTTTAGCTATCCCCATTAATGGTGATTGGTTCTTTGTATCTTGACAACTTCTTGATATATCCATGGTTTGATTGTCTTCTAAAACCTCTTTGAGCTTTTCGGCTTGATTCTTTCATAATCTGGCCTCGTTTTATTTGAATCGTTTGTTGACGGGCCAATGATGTGAACTGTGTTTTCAAGATTGCATCAATTTCTCTAGGGGAACCAAATGATTTAGCGCTGGCTTCAACCTAATGAACTTAATTTTTCTCATCTTGGGGCTTGTTATACATCAACCAAGACACATTTTTCAAGCCTTCGATGACTAGTCTGTGTGAGTATGGTTTCCCTCTCTCTTCCCTTCAGTTAAGTACTTCAATGCAAAGAGGATATGGATGGCGCGGAAGTAAACCAGGAATTCGGTGGCAAACACCATCAATACTCGTGTCTCATGGAAGTATGCCAAAAGAAGTGAACCGGGGATTCGGTGGAAAACACCATCAATACTCGCGTCTCATGGAAACTTATCCAAGGAGAAGAATCGGGGATTTGGTGGCAAACACCATCAATACTCGCGTCACGTATTCCATTATTCCGTTAAATAAAAAGAAGAAAAAAAGAAGAAGAAAATGGATCTAAGGAAGAGAGAAAAAGGGAGAGGAAAGAAACCGGAATTAAGAAAGTCAGGAAACTTGATTGAGGAAAGTCTACATGTTCTTTGATCGATACTCCCTCGATGAGACCACAGACCTTTAACTTTAAAGAAGTTAGCAATGGAGAATTCGGGTAACCTTATGAGAATGTGGGTCATACTTGGGAAGTTGAGAACCAATACGGAGAAGTACATGGTGGTTTCTATCTAACGTCAAATCTGTTCCAATTGGTTTACGACAATGAAGGTTAGTACGACGTTCTAAAGAATTTGTAAATTTCCGCGTTTTTTAACCTCTTCTTAGTTTCTTTGTTTGCTTGAGGACAAGCAAAAATGTAAGTTTGGGGGAGTTGATATACTCTATATTTTACTGTTTTTATTATGGATTTTAGTATTTTATCTAAATATTTTCATTCGGTTTTGTGCTTTTTGAGGTAATTTTCTCGTATTTGTATTTTTAAAGTCTATATAGGTCAAATCATCAAAAAGGATGCAAAATGGAGCCAAAAAATAGTTTACCACGTCCAAGATATGTTTCCAAGTCCAAAAGATCAGCCAAGCACATAAAGCTCAAGAAAGGCGGATTTCTCCAATTGGACATCACATATGCATCAGAAGTTTCACCTTCATTGGATACCTTCCTGTTGATTGATTGAGATGAAATGTGGTGGAAACATAGAATTATTTGTCATTTTTCATATGGAATTGGTTTCAAGTCATTTGGAGCAATGGTCAAGAAGATACACCGATTTTACTGAAAACGCATCCGAATTGGGCCTGAGCTGTGCCCAGAAGCTGGGCCTGAGCTGTGCCCAGAAGCTCGGCCCAGAAGCTCGGCCCAGAAGCTTGGCCGACCCTGCGACCCATGCGACCCAAGCACTTCATTTTTTGTTTTAATGAAACCCTAGGTCGGCTTAAGGGCTATATATACTTGTTCTTAGCCTCACAAAACAGAGAGCCACCCTAGAATAAACACAGCCACGATTTCTTCATAGTTTTTACAGGTTTTTCATTGCTTTGGATTCTAAGAGCTTCAAGGTGAAGATCTCGACTTTGTACTTCGATATAGAGAATTTTCTCAACCTTACTCTTTTAATACAAGTATTCTCATCATGATTTTAATTCATACTTGCTGTGTTTTGTGCATCATGAGTGAGTAGTTCGTTTGTTAAGTTAAAGGGATCCATGGGTGCATAATTCGATACTGATATGATGATTGTTTAAAAGGGATGTTCATATGGTTCTTCATCTTTATTTGTTCTCAATGCATGATTACTTTACCGCGCATTTAGGAATCTGATCTTAGGTTAATATACTATCCAAAAGCTTGTTATATTGCCAGAACTAGTATTTGATGAGCTAGGCGTCTTAACCTTCCAAAAGTCGAGTTAAGGAGTCTAGTGAACTTTATCATTACTTGCTCGATTTAATGCATGTTTTCATTCTGAAATAACCTTCCAAAAGCTGAGTCTATTGGTTTGTAAAACATAGTGGTCGGAGCCACGACAGTGGAAAGACTATAAATTCGTGTTTTGTGTTCAAGACGGTTTTACTTAAATTCATATCGAATAATCTATCTTATCGTTGCATGTTTTCCATGAGATTTCCCTAAGACCTAACCTTTTATTATTGATTTAATCTCCGATTTTTATTTTTTATTAGTTAATCACCATGAACATCTCTCTTTTATTTTGTTTTAGTCTTATTATCTTTCTAACGTTTTCGTCGTGCAGTTTACAAGTCCATGTGGATTCGATCCCATAATATACTGTTTGTGATTGTTGTGCACTTGCAGCTAGTATTAGTTGGGTGAAAACTTTATCCGCATCAAGTACAAGGCATTATGGGATGTGAACCTTCTCAATTTTGATCTTAAGACGGCTCAAGAGAGGCGTTTAATCCAATTGCAAGAGTTTGATGAGATTCGACTTGATGCTTATGAGAGCTATAAGATCTACAAGGAGAGAACCAAAGCCTTTCATGACAAGAAGATTGTTCACAAGGAATTCAAGGAAGGAAATCAAGTGTTGCTCTTCAACTCAAGGCTTAAGTTGTTTCCCGGAAAGCTAAAGTCTATATGGTCCGGTCCATTCGTGATCAAGGAAATAAGACCGTATGGAGCTATTGTGCTTGTGAACAAGAATGGAGAAGAGGTTGTTGTCAATGGGCAAACGCTCAAACCATACCTAGCTCATGAATCCATTGAAGAAGGGATCTCACTCCCTCTCAATGATGCTCCTCAAGCCTAAAATGGGTAACAAACGTCGAACTTAGTGACGTTAAACAAAGTGCACTTGGGAGACATTCTCATGTTTATCCTTGTACATACTTTTCTTTCTCTCTTTTTCAATCTCTTCTAGTTATTTTTTATGTTTTTGTTAAGTGTTTATAGGTTCTTGATGGTCTAAAAGGTCATGGTCAACAAGAAAAGGAGTTAGGAGGTGAAAATGTTCCAACTCGTCAGCAACACCGACCCATGACAAGGAGAGAAAGCTGGTCGGTGTTGGTTTGAAGAAAGAGAACACCGACCCGTGACACAGAGGGCAGATGGGCCGGTGTTGATTTGAAGAAAGGAGCATCGGTCGGCATTTGATCGGTGCATCCAGTCGGTATGCGACCAGGGATGGGCACCGACCCATGACACCAAGAGCAGGCCGGTCAGTGTTGGTTTGAAGAGGCTTGATTGAAAAAAAAAAATATTCAAACTTGGTCAACACCGACCCATGACACTGAGCAACATCTAGTCGGTGTTGACCAAATTCAAAAATGGTCAAAGTGGATCTATTGACCAGTAGTCCGAGCCTTCGTCCAACGGTCCGCCCGGTGTCTCGACCCAGACCCGTACGACCGCCCGCTCGCCCAGCGCATCCTCCCTCTCCCTTGATAAGAAATCGAGCTCTCTCTCTATTTTTTTTGTGTTCTTCATGTGTTCATAACTCTCTCATCTCTTGCTCAAATTCGCTCATTCAAGTTGCTCCAAACTCTTTTTTCTCCATAGTTTGTGCATTCATCATTGTCTTAATCAATTGTGCATGAAGTCCCAAGATAATCTCATAAAACTTACATTTTTCAAGGAAAACCAAGAACTTGGATTTGAATGGAAAATTCCTTGGAATTGATTGAGAAATGCATTCACTTAACTTGGAACCTTGGGAATAGCTAGGATTTATGGAGCAGCTTGTGCATTTGCTTGAGAAGTTTTGAAATTTGGATTCATGTCACTAAGAGATTTAAAGATAGCATCTTTGAGAATTTTTTTGCGGTTAGAAGCATCTAGTCTAGACATTTGGGTCTAATACCTTGTTCTTGATTGATTAAAATGCTTTCTTACTCATGGAACAATATCTCATCTTGAATGCTTATGTTGGATCTTCATTGAGTTAATGTCTTGTTCTTTTGAAACTCATGGCTTCTTTGAGTGAATGTAGGGACAATGGGAAGAGAAAAAGCTGAACCGATTCAAGATGAGACTCAAACTTAAATCAAAGCTAAGAAAGTGGTTGTGGCAAAGAGTTCAAGAACCAAGGGGAAGCAAAACGCTTTAGTAACGTGTTCCACAACCATGGAGAAGAACAAGAGCGTTGCACGAGAGGATGAAGAAGAGAGCTTGGAGACGGTCGAAAAGAAGAAACCCCCAACCGAACCCGAATGTCTAAAGAAGTTTATGGCCATGGGGTTTGAACAAGGAAAGTTTGTAGATCCAATAGTGTTGGAGAAGATGGGAATACTCGATGACGTGAAGATCATCTTCAACAACATGGGGTTTGGGAAATTTTTTGGAATGATGGATCAAGCTCACCAAGTGCAAACTTGCAAATTCCTTGCATCTCTAAAGGTGGCCTTCTATGACGAAGGGGATAAGATAGAAAATGCGCAAACCGGGCATGGGGTCATTGAGTTTAAAGTGGATCGCTTCACTTATAGAGTGACCTTTCATGAGCTTAGTGGAACCCATCTGTAGCGACCATTTTGGTGAGACATTTGCTTCATTACAAGGCTTGGGCGTGGACCACTAAAGGGAAGAAATCCGTATTGAGTATTGGTTGGCTAGTCACGCCTATTTAAAAGGCTAAAGAGATCAAATTAGCGGTTGACAAGGTGGAGATAGAACGAACGGATGAAACATATCTCATTATAACCAAGTTTTTAAAGGGAAAAATAGGAAGCCAATATGCTTACAACCTCAAGCTCCACAGGAAAGATCCGGTACAAGTCATGTTGCCAAACGCCTCTCTCACCAATCTCCAAGAGAAGAGTGATATATCATGGTTTTTACCCTATTTAGACCATGATATAAGTCCTTTTATAGAGTCTTTTCTAGTGTTTTGTAGTATTTTAGAGTCTTTTACAGGTCTTAGCACGTTTGGAGGATTATTGGAAGTATTGGAGCTTTCTGGAGCAGTTTGGAGCAGAGCTAAAGATCGTGTTGCTGAGTACCTATTTTCACGGCAAGCATCGATCGATACCCCCTGGTATCGATCGATACCCATCACAGCAGGACACGACCCGCGACTTTTTATGAAGTTTTGGAGAATTTCAAAAGTGCCCAGAAGTCTCTGATAATTACAAGAAGGCCCCAACTCGTGATTTAGGTTATAAATAGGATTTTACAGCCATTTGTTTAGGCTATGCCTTTTTAGGCTTTATTTTACTTGGTTTGAGACAAGTCTGAATTTCCCTTCGTCCGAGATCAGATCTCAAGAACCTTTTGTTATTCTTATTCTATTGATGATTTATTCAAACATATTGATTGTTTCATTCTCTATGTCTGAGTAGATCCACCTTAGGTTTAGGGTTTTCTCATAAGGGTTTTCTCTGAATGCTAGAGTAATTATCTGTTAGGATTCACCATCTGAATTAATTCTTCGCTTAGGTTGTGTTCAAAGCTAATTCTAGGTTGACGAATCTGGAACTTAGATCTTAGGATAATTGATTTGGCACGACAGTGCAATTGATTACCTGATAGAACCTAGGTGAGCAAATTGATTATTCGCAAAGAGATTTGGTTTAATTGATTTGTGAACATATCAAACCTGTTATTAAAGCTGATTTAGAATTTAGGATTCGCAAAGAGATTTGGAATTCCTAGGATTTAGATTTAGATAATTCTCGCAACGACAGTTGGTTAATTATACCTTAGTGATTTGAGTTCAAGAACTGCGCTAAATCTGAATCATGTTAGTTAGTTTATCTGCATTCATTGATTTCCTGAAAAAAACCCTGGGCCTATATTTTCCTGATTGAATTACAACTCCTTTAATTTATGCATTGTTTTTAATTACATCTGCTTGGCTTAGCTTAATTCTATTCTATATAATCTATTGCGCGTTTCTGTGAGTCTTCTGTGGTTCGACCCCTAGCTATACTATAACATCTGCTTTAGTACTTTAGGGTATTAAATTGAGCATATCAATTTTGGCGCCGTTGCCGAGGACTCAATTCGCCATTAGATTTTAGTTTAGAATTTCGACTAAGTTCGTCGGTATCGATCGATACTCACTAGTATCGGTCGATACTACGGCAATTTCTTTGTTGGTATCGATCGATACTCAACATATTTTATGGTTACTTACGTGCCTTGTCCAGTGTTTTCTTTGCAGGTGTATGCCTGTTCGTGAAACCAGGAGCAACAAGAGCACTCAGCTAGTTGGACTGTCATTGGAACAGCTAGCGCTTGTGGAACGCACAAACAGAAAGACCAAGCAAACATCAGGGATGAACAACCCAGTGGTTTTAAGAGCTGATGAAGCTGGAGTTCTGAGAGACCAAGAGGGTCATGTGTGTAATGATAGAGGACAGCGACTTGATGAGGCTGGAAACGTCGTTGTCCCTCCACTTGTTATGGAGATTGTCGCGCCAGCAGGGCGCGCAAACGTTGGGAATGCTGCAGGTGATCGAGGTAGAACACTTGCTGAGCACAACAGACCTGATCAGTTCTTTGCCAATCGATCTGCGATTCGCATCCCAACTTTTCAGAGGAACGACTTCGAGCTGAAGCCTGCGTACTATGCTCTTGTAAGTCAGAGCCCTTTCCATGGTTTACCTCATGAGCATCCCATGGATCATATCGAGAGATTCGAGGACTTGGTCACAGGGATGAAGTACAATGGAGTGCCCAACGAGTTCTTGTTCTGCAAACTCTTCCCATACTCTCTTGGTGGGGACGCTGCTTATTGGCTGAAGCAGTTGGCTCCTGATTCTCTAACTACATGGGATGAGACGAAGAAAGCATTCCTGTGCAACTTCTACGACGATGCAAGGTCTGAAGAGCTCAGGAACAAGATTTCCCAGTTTTCTCAAGGTCCAACAGAGGGACTCAAGGCAGCTTGGATTCGTTTCAAGTCGTATTAGAGAGATTGTCCACATCATGGGTTCAATCAAGTTCAGCTGCGGGCATATTTTACAGAGGGATCGATTGGAGATACCAGATGGCTCTGGATACTGCGAGCAATGGGAATTTCAACACAAGGTATCCAGACGATGCAGTCGTACTAATTGAGAACTTGGCGTCTAGTAATAGCACCAAGAATGCCGATTTCGAGAGGAAGAAGCAAGCTGGAGGAATTGATGCATCTCAGTTATCCTATAGTTCCTAAGCTGACAAGGGAGGAATGGGAGATTGCTAGATTAAGGTATTTGCTGGATAACCCGAACGCGAATCTTCTTTCTGATGAAGATATATCTGCCAGGAACGATTCAAAAGCGGCAGTATCGATCGATACCCTGCCTGGTATCGGTCGATACCCCTCGCAGATCGAGCCAGAAACTGTGAAAACACATGAGATTTCGACTGAGGAGCCTCAAGTAGTAGCAGCAAGATTCAATATCGCCCAATTTTGGGAAGACTATGAAACGAAGTGTCAGGCAGCGAGAGCTAAGGAACAAGCTGAGAAAAGAGCTCGCAAACCCAAGAAAGTGAATCTTGTTCCTAAACATCTCAGAGATCCTATCACTCCAAAGCAGCTGCGTGGCTTTGAGAAGATGGTACGAAGGATCTCCCATGAAAGATCTTTTGAAGAAGCTCTAGAGGGCTGGCCTCTGCTGAGTCACTTCAAAGACTGCAGAGAAACTGAGGAAGACATCAAGGCACTCTTCCTTAAGGCCAGAGGTACACCTAAGGCACCTCCACTAAGACAGTTGACCAAGAGGGAAGACCCAGGGATATTCTCAGTTCCATGCTCTATCTCCAGTGTTGAATTGAAAGAGTCTCTCGTTGACTCAGGAGCCTGCGTCAATGTCATGTCCAGGGCAATTGCAGAGAGATTGGGAGATGATATTCAACCTCCAAAGACATCTATCACGTTCGCAAACGATTCCACCTCTCTTCCATATGGGGCGATTGCTGATTTGATGATCATAATAGGAGATTGTCTGGTTCCTACTGACTTTCAGGTCGTGGAGATGAATGCAAAATCTCGTACGCAATTGATTCTTGGACGACCGTTCATGGCTACAGTTGGTGCCATTATGGACACACCCATCAAGCGCATCTCATTCTCATACATCGACAAGGAGATGTACTACACAGCCATCCCTAGAGGAACTCCCGGACGTGTCTCTTGCATCGATGTTGTAATAGGAGCGACATTGATATCATATCCTTTGGAAGAGCCTCCTGACGAGCCTACTGTCGCAGAGATCCCAGCAAAACCGCCCAGAATCCCCAAAGAAGTTGCCAAGAAAGCTAAGGCAACAAAGAAGAAGGCCAAGAACAAAAAGGTCGAGAATCCCCATGTCACTTTGATACCTCAGAAGTGCAATGGAGATTCGATTGAATACAAGGTCAAATGCAAAGGAGCCTTGAAGCCATTCTCTAAGGCTAGAGTACTTCTTACTTCTGAGCTGAAAGAGAAAGGGCCGGAGTTTGTGGACAGCATGCTAAGCAGAACTCTGAAGCTAGTAATGTCGAGTTGTGGAGCCTGTTTTGGTGCAAGCTCTCACTCCTATCTAGCCTGAAGGGCGTTACAGTCAAGCTATTGACGTTAAACGAGCGCTTAGTGGGAGGCAACCCACTGGTGAGTCTGTTTTTGATTCGTTTTTCTTTTTTATTTTCGTTCGTTTTGAGTTTGTGTCAGGATAAACAAGGAGCAAAACTCGGAATCGCCTGAGTGTCGATCGATACCCTTCAGTATCGATCGATACCCTACGCGATTCAGAAAGGTTCATGTCGACTTAAGCCTGTATCGATCGATACCAGGCTGTGTGACGGTCGATACTCACTGTTCCAGCAAGGTAACTTCTTGTTTTTCACAATTTTATTCTGTTCCTTTGTTTTATTTCACTGACTCTAGGCTAGATAACACTGGGGACAGTGTTGTTCAAGTCTGGGGGAGGTGTCTGCTGACATTGTGTCTGTTTTTCTTAGAGTCAGTCGTTTTATTGAGTCAAAATTGTTTTATTGAGTCAAAACTAGTTGGAAATAATGATCTTGTGCTTGAACCTATTGATGTGATTTTGTTTTGAGTGCACAGTGTTACAGGATCAATTCTAGATCGACTAATGAAAAATCCAAAGACTGACCAGTTGACTAGAAAACATCCATGTCTCCAGCAGAGTTCTTCTGAAGCCTGAGCCAAATTTTTGCACTTCATCAATGTGGTTAGTGTTTTTAGAGCTTGATTCATCATTCATATCTGATAAAGGAACCCATGTGTTTAATGTAATAGTATCTCTCTCCCCTGTTATAAGTTGATAGATAAGAGCATAAAAGATTGAAATGACTTTCTTCTGAGTAGAGGGTTAGAAAAATTTCCAGCGATCCCATTATTCTACTTAAGAGGGAATGATCACACAAAGGATTGGAAGCGAGGCTAGGATTTTCCTATGATGCCATTATTCGCCTACATTCCTTTGATACATTGAGAGGGAAGAACCGGGGATTTGGTGGCAAACACCATCAGTACTCGCGTCTCATACCTTGATATGTATATGCTAAGCTGAAAATAAAAAAAAATGGAACATAATAAGA
>PKML01035129.1:0-12552 GCA_002933935.1 Eutrema yunnanense
CGTCTCGTGACAAAAGGAAAATGTATGAGTTTCCAATTTAAAACCAAACGGTAATTTAGTGAATGGTAAACTAATTTTTTGATCGCAATGTATGAAGGTAGGTCATACATGATACTTACAAAACATGATATGGAGACAAGTTGCAAATTTAAAGGCAAACACTAGATTCTAATCCGCGTAGCCGCGCATAATATAGTTTTTTGTAAACTAAAATTTGAAATATATAAAATATGAAATGAGAAATAAGATTTCATTTAAAGTGCTATTGATTCAAATATGCTGAATTTGTAATTCTTAGGTTTTTAGTGAGAATATAATATTTTGATAATTTGTTGTGTAATATGTGTGTTTGATGTTGAATCCAAGGATGTTGATAACCAAATATGTATATCGCATCATATTGGATGCGAATATGAAAACGAGTAAAATTTTTCTTCGAAAAGCATCGTTTTATTTTTATTTTATTTTTTCTATTATTTTAAAACGCTTGTATGTTATTATGTTTGTATTTTCTATATAATTTTGGATTTTATATATAAACAACTATAGATGTAAGAAATAATGAGCAAGTTGGCCGATGGTTGTCATATCTATGGTGCCAAAAAATATGTAAGAAAAAAAAGAAGAAGATAGTTTTCCATAGGGCTGGGCTTTCGGTTAATTAGTTGGGTTCGGTTTGGGTTTTTCGGTTTTTGGGTTTTAAAATTTTAGGTCCCATTCGGGATTAAATTCTATTTCGGTTCGGTTCGGTTTTTGGGTTTTTCAGTTTTTACAATTAATAACCAAACTAAAATAACTTTAGGGTAATTTTGATTATTTATATAATACATGTATTTTTAGATAAAATGAAAATGAAGAGTTTGGCCATTATGAGAAAAATATTTATCCAACAAAAATGAACAAAGAAATAAGAAAAAATATTGTCCAAATTACAAAGAAGCAGAGGAGTCGAAGTATCAAAGACTCAAATATGCTACTAAGTCCAGAACCCTATATGGTATTATATGAGTTTGGTTTTAATTCGATTACCCAATCGGTTAATTCAATATTTGGTTAATAAACCGAACCGAACCAAAAACCGAATAAATTTAGAAATATGTCTATTTGGGTTATTCAGATTATCCGAACCCGAACCAAATAACGTTATTCAGTTTGATTCGGTTCGGTAAATATGCCCAGCCCTAGTTTTCCACATATAATTTTGTTTTCCAATTTTCCAAACAAATTACTTTAAAAAAAAAAAAATATTAATCTTTCGCCTAACACGTCATCCATTTAGTTGGAGAAGACCCGGTTAGAATTAAACCGGCTTTCTAGAAGACCCGGGTCAATCAAAATTTGTGGTTAGTTAAACAACCCTAGGGATTTAAATACTCTTTTTCCTCCAGCTCTATTTGTCCCTCTCGACTCTAGCCAACTATCATCTTCCTCTTCCTTCTTCTCCGCCATTTTTGTCGCTCTAAAACCCTATCATGCTCTACTGAATCTCTTCCTACTCAATTGAGCTCTCTCTAGGGCTTTTGAACGGCAAATTCAAATCGAATCCACCGTTGCCTCTGATCGTCTCTGCCCTCTCTTTTTACTGTACTCTGTCTAGTGTCTCGATTTCCAAACTTCCCGGAATATGGATCTGCCTAGCCTCGCTTTTATCCTCAGAGCCGCCGCGCTCAGCCCTAATCCCGATGAACGGAAAGCTTCTGAGCAGAAACTCAATCAGGTTTCTCAGTTTTTTTTACTTGAATTCTCTTAAGATGAATCTACGGTTACTGGGTTTTGATACTCTTTACGATTTTGATTGGTCCCAGATGTAGGCAGGAGATTTTTCTCGATTGTAGTATCTTTTAGTTTTCCGTGAGCTGAGTTCGTGTAAAGACAATCCTTAAAAGTTCACTTTTTGGATTTATTTTCTCGAGTTGTTCAGTGGATAAGTGTTTTACCCAAGATTGTTCAAAGATACCCATTTTTTGACAGATCTCTATTGCTTTAATCCCCTATAGACTGATTTTAATGATGTTGCAGTTGGGATTAAGTTCCTGATGTCCTTGTTTCTCGTTGTTCTCTGGCTTGCAGTTGCAGCACACGCCACAGCATTTGGTGAGATTATTGCAGATAGCCGTGGATGGAAGTTGTGACATGGCAGTGCGTCAAATTGCTAGCATTCAGTTCAAAAACTTCATTGCTAAGAATTGGTCACCTGAAGATTCTGGTAATAACTATTAATTTTCTTGTTCCGTCTTGATTTCCGAAAGCTCTTAGGTTAATTTTCATATCTGATGGCGCAGGAGAGCAGCAGAGGATATTGCAAAGCGACAAAGAATTGGTGAGGGACAACATCCTCGTCTATGTCACCCAAGTTCCAACCTTACTCAGGTAAATTTGCGAGATAGCTGTTGGACTTATTATTCAAATCATTCGGTGTTTCTATGAGCGTCGACAGCAACCACAATTTTGTTTTTTCTCAATGCGAATCAGAATTCAGTTTCTTTCCTTAATTTCCTGATCCAGATCACAACTTGGAGAGTGCCTCAAGACAATTATATATGCTGACTACCCAGAACAATGGCCACGTCTTCTGGATTGGGTGAAGTACAACTTGCAAAATCAACAAATTTATGGAGCTTTGTTTGTTTTGCGGATACTCTCTAGAAAATATGAGTAAGTTCATCACGTTCCATTCCGTATCCCCATACCTATGTGTATGATTTAAAGGTTTGTTAGTGAAAGTACTGATATGATTTATTGAAACATGTTCATGATTGTCTGCGGTGGCAGTAGCACAAATTAGACTGTTTCAGTGTAGCACACTTGAGTGAAAGCTTTTAGGTGGTAACCACTCCTGAGTAGAAAACAATTAGGGGAAGGGACCATTTGTATTGGAAAAGGAGTGTTAAGATGAGTGTTAGAAAGTGTATTATCAGAATGTTGAAAAGTGTATTATCAAAATACAATGCTGTTCATGGCTCATTCAAACAATATTCATAATGCCTTATGAAGTTTAGACGAGTTCCAGCTAGGAACGCAAGGTGTGCATTACATGTAAAGAAGCAGCAATTCTAGATGACAATCTCATTGTTTACGCATAAATAGCCCACCCCCTTGATTCTGTTTCATAATTTTGTGTTCTAGGTTCAAGTCAGACGAGGAGAGGACACCGGTTTCCCACATTGTGGAGGAGACATTTCCTCTACTTTTGACTATTTTTAATGGGCTTATTCAGATAGCAAATCCATCCCTGGAGATAGCAGAATTTATGAAGCTGATATGCAAAATATTTTGGTCATCCATATATGTAAGTCGCTAGAGAGATCAGTTACTTGTGCTTCTCTCTGCGTAAATGTACATTTTGTTTTCTAAGTTAATATGCATATCCTTAAAATTTAAAATACAATTCAAACCAGTTTTAGTGTTTATCAAAGTGAAAGATGTGGGACAAGGACTCCTAGATAGGTGCTTCCAACTCCATCTGGGATCCCTGTCTCTTTCTTTTTGTATCTGAGATTATTACTTGCATTGCATGGTTTCTTATCATATTGGCAATTGGCAAATTTGTTTAGTTAAACTCTTCTTTGGCTTAGCGAAACCCCATAAATAAATAAAAGATATTGTTTTCTTTTCATGATGATTTATGGATATCCTGATCTTCATTTTGTGTTACTTTCCAGAGGTTCACCTCATGATCATTTCGTACTTTTTTCTGTTGGCAGCTGGAGCTACCAAAGCAATTATTTGATCTAAACGTATTTAATGCCTGGATGGTTCTGTTCTTGAGTATTTCGGAGCGTCCTGTTCCAGTTGAAGGCCAGCCTATGGATCCAGAACTTAGAAAATCTTGGGGCTGGTGGAAGGTCAAGAAGTGGACAGTGCACATCTTAAACAGGCTCTATAGTCGGTATGTCTCTGTAATTAATATGTTAAACAAAAAATACTCTTGGAAGGTGTATTAAATTTTTGTGAACATTCGATCCCTTAGGTTTGGAGACCCAAAACTTCAAACTCCAGAAAACAAACCTTTCGCCCAAATGTTTCAAAAGACTTATGCAGGCAGGATTTTGGAAGGCCACCTAAATCTTCTGAATACAATTCGTGTTGGAGGCTATCTTCCTGACAGAGTTACCAATCTTCTCCTTCAGTACTTGAGCAACAGGTTTGTGTTACAGTTCCTTGTGTGCTTCAGTTTCATGTGCATACTTGTATACGTTCAGTATGCTCACTTGGCTAACTTAAATTTCCTCATTTCCCTGGCATCGTAGATTTGTTTTTTGGTCAACGAATTTTAAGTTCTTGATTTTAAATTAGAACACTCTAGATGTTTATATGTTTTTGTTTTACACTATTCTACCTTTTATCATGTATTAAGATGTATTTTTGCCATCTTCCCTGCAGCATAGAAATAAATAAATAAAAATCTACTACTGTATATTTGACATATGTGGTATTCCTCGTTGAAGTGAGTTCGTAATTCTTTGACACTAATTCAATATATCTGCAGCATTTCGAAGAATAGCATGTACAATTTGCTGCTGCCTCGGCTGGATGTTCTGCTTTTTGAGATTGTTTTCCCTCTAATGTGCTTTAATGACTCTGATCAAAAGCTTTGGGAGGAAGACCCACATGAATATGTGAGGAAAGGTTACAGTAAGTATTAAAATAGTAGTGTTTCTTAAAAAATATTAAACATATCATTTTTAATGATATCTGTTTTGCTGCATTGCAGATATCATTGAAGACTTGTACAGTCCGCGAACAGCGTCTATGGATTTTGTAAATGAATTGGTTCGAAAACGTGGGAAAGAGAACCTTCCGAAATTTGTTCAGTTTGTTGTAGGGATCTTCAGGAGGTATTCCATTTAGCTATTCTGCTTGGAACTTCTTCTCCCATTTGTGTCTTGTTGAGAATTTGTTTTTCCATTGTTTGTAGTTATGATGAAGCTCCTGCAGAACATAAGCCTTATCGTCAAAAAGATGGTGCGATGCTTGCTGTTGGAGCTCTTTGTGATAAACTGAAGCAAACGGATCCGTATAAATCTGAACTAGAGCGTATGTTGGTGCAACATATTTTTCCTGAATTCAATAGTCCAGTTGGACATCTTAGAGCAAAGGTATTTATTGCTTTTGGGTTTAAACTGTGTCATGGATACCTCAGCAATCCATGGTTGCCATAATAGGGGTTCTGTTGTACATCTCCATTTATTTGAGAATTCTCTGTATCATTGCTTAGATAAATTATTGTGATACTTGGGCGAATGCTGCAATGTTGTCGATATTGTAGTATGAACTTCCTGTTTTGTGTCCAGTATTAGATATTATATATTCTTTGGGAGCCTCTTGGTCTGTTTAACGATTGGATTCTTGTATGTAGGCCGCATGGGTAGCTGGACAATATGCACATATCAACTTCTCAGATCAGAACAACTTTCGTAAAGCATTGCACAGTGTTGTTTCGGGACTGCGTGATCCTGATCTCCCTGTCCGTGTTGATTCAGTTTTTGCATTACGTTCATTTGTTGAGGCGTGCAAGGGTATGTGATTTTCTCCTACGCATGTGTATGCATGAATCTATTTGCATTTGTTTACCCGTGTCCTTTGTTGTCTTCTTGATTGTGTGCTGGGTTTATATGTGGCTAATTAAATCTGTCTGGTCAAACTCGCAGATTTGAATGAGATACGTCCAATCCTCCCTCAGTTACTTGATGGTAGGTAAACCTTGTGTATAAAAACTAGATGGTCAGTATCTTTGGAGTAAACTAATTCTTTAACTTAATGGTGATCTTGCTCCCATCAGAATTTTTCAAACTCATGAATGAGGTAGAGAATGAAGACCTTGTTTTTACTTTGGAGACCATCGTAGATAAATTTGGTGAGGAGATGGCTCCTTATGCTTTTGGATTATGCCAAAATCTGGTAAGAAAATGGGCTCTCTCATGTATCTAGTTCTCTTGAATAAACTTTGGCAAGATATATATATATAAACTTTGCCTCTCCTTTTGCTCAGGCGGCTGCATTTTGGAGGTGTCTGAACACATCAGAAGCTAGTGATGATTCGGATGACATGGGAGCTTTAGCTGCAGTCGGTTGTTTGCGTGCCATAAGCACAATCCTTGAATCTGTTAGCAGTCTTCCTCAGCTGTTTGTTGAGATAGAACCAACGATACTTCCAATAATGCAGAAAATGTTGACCACTGATGGCCAAGGTAAACTGATGTATAGAAATACTTCTCGAGTTTCTCTCATTTAGCTCTGGTCCTTAGTTTGTGAACTCTGAGCATAGTTAAGTTATATTGTGTCCAGATGATGGAATTTTGTACTGATTTGTTAGCCATTTGGATTCATTACATTAGTATGCATTTTTATATATGAGAATTATATATCTGTTATTTTTTTGTCATCCCTTTGTTGTGTAGTAGCATCAGATCTCAAGATCATTCATTTCCTTTTCCAACTGTTTTAACATGGATACTAAAGCATTTAGATTCTCAACCTATTTGCTCTGGCAGAGGTATTTGAAGAAGTTTTGGAGATTGCATCATACATGACCTTTTATTCACCTAACATTTCCCTGGACATATGGAGTCTCTGGCCATTAATGGTGGAAGCATTGGTCGATTGGGCAATTGATTTCTTTCCAAGTATGGCTTCTCTTATATCTGCTATAGTTTACTCTGTCACTGTAGAACTTCCATGTAAATCTTTTTTGTTACATTCACTAAGTTATTCTTTGAAAATTTAGATATTTTGGTTCCCATGGACAACTTTATATCAAGGGGAACTGCTCATTTTCTCACTTGCAAGGAGCCCGACTATCAGCAAAGTCTATATAATGTTCTTTCAACTGTAAGTATATCTTCTGATAGTTCTAGTGCATATATGGTCTGTGCTTGTTGATTGTTCTGAACTGTAAGGTTATGGAATTCTTGTACATATCATGAAGGATAGAATCTTCCTTTATCGTCTAACAGAAATTGCGAGTTATCCATGCCTATACTGGTAGAAAGTTGTTGGCCTCAAGTGTATTGGGTAAACACTAAGAATAACATATTGTACATTCAGCAATACATATGACATTTTTTGCTGTCGTAGTGTGGAGATGTTGTACATATATAAGCATCTCCCAAGTTTTCTAGCCAAGAAAATCACTCATCAGTCTACATAGCAATACCATTTGTTATCTTCATATCTAATTTATGTCTCACGTTTCGGTTTATACAGCTTATGACCGACAGAAACATAGAAGACAGTGATATTGAGTCTGCTCCAAAGCTTATTGAAGTTGTTTTCCAGAATTGCAAAGGGCAGGTGGATCAGTGGGTTGAACCATATCTGCGACTCACTATTGATCGGTTACAACGAGCCGAGACTTCATACTTAAAATCTCTTCTTATACAAGTGGTAAGAACTGTGTGGAGTATTTGTTGACCTGCTGTGATTCCAACTTACCAGTTTAGTTTGCTTAACTAGAGGTGACATGTTCTTTCAATGTCACTATATGAATCAGGTAAGCTTGCATTGAATTGATTCCATTGTTGTGTGATGGTTACAACGATGGGTTGAAATTCTCAACATTTTTTTCGTTGCAAGGGAACCACCATTATATCTGCTACATCTTAAATTTTGCTATCAAGTTCTCAAAGAAAATTATAATTTCTATTCGCAGGTTGCAAATATGCTTTACTACAATCCAGGTTTGACGCTTGGTGTATTGCATAACACGGGGCTCGCTTCAAAAGTCTTTGATCTTTGGTTCCAGATGTTGCAACAAAAGAAAAAGAGTGGCCTGCCAGCAAACTTCAAAAGGTTTGATGCTTTTTATTATGTCTTATTTTGTTCATGGTAGCTTATAAGTGTAATGTTTGGACTATCTATTTTTCACTTTGATTAGCTGATAAACAAGTTGCTCTTTTTATACCAGGGAACACGATAAAAAGGTTTGCTGCTTGGGTTTAACTTCATTACTTGCTCTCCCGGGCGGTCAATTTCCCGACGAAGCGCTGCAGCGTGTTTTCAGGGCAACACTTGATCTTCTAGTTGCATATAAGAATCAGCTAGCTGGTATGCTGTGCTTATGATACATTTTCTCTTCACTTGGCGTGGTAATGTTTACAATTATTCCCTTTCCCATATTTCTTGCAGAAGCAGCAAAGGAGACAGAAATAGATTATGAGGATGAGATGAATGGACTCCAGAGTGATGATGACGATGATGATGATGGGTCTGATGGGGAGATGGGGATGGATGATACCGAGGATGGAGATGAAGCAGAAAGCATGAAACTGCAGAAGTTGGCTGCACAGGTTTGTGAAGTGTTTGTATCGAGTTCCCTCTGCCAAAGATGGTTTTTTTCGCTGGAATTGACACTTTGCCAATTTATTTGTCCGCTTCATAGGCAAAGGCCTTCCGCTATGATGATGAAGATGATGACGATTCTGATGATGACTTTAGCGATGACGACGAGTTCCAGTCACCCATCGATGAGGTGGATGCCTTTGTGTTCTTTGTCG
The DNA here is from genome assembly GCA_002933935.1 of Eutrema yunnanense. NCBI lineage: Eukaryota > Viridiplantae > Streptophyta > Magnoliopsida > Brassicales > Brassicaceae > Eutrema > Eutrema yunnanense. Next base: position 8,496 of record PKML01035129.1, read on the forward strand.
ACGCAATTAGAGGTACCGCCATATAAAATTCTCTGCTCACCATTCCCGACCACACAATACTATATGGAGCTTCATTTTCTCCAATGTACATCTTGCTTAATCGCATCCTTGTCCATTTAACAGTTATGCAGGCATCAGATGCGCAGAGGTTTCAGAACCTTAACCAGTCACTAGACTTCACTTATCAGGCTATTGCAAACGGAATAGCACAGCACGCAGAGCTGAGAAGAGTGGAGATCGAGAAGGAGATGCAAAAGAAGGCAGCAGAAGCTGCTGCTGCTGTTCCTGCAATATGATCTTCAAGCTTGGATCAAAGTCATAGTCTGATAAGCACAAACAATTCATTTTGGTGAGATTCTCGTTCATACATACTCAGGCATTGCAGCTTGCTTCCAGGTTATACAAACAAAGAAGCAGATTTGTGGATTTTAGCTTAGCAAAAAACATCATCATCTCCATAGCCTTGTGAAACCGTGTGGTTGCGGTCAGAAGGTTTGAATGTTTTGGTGAGATTGAATGATGGAGTCTCTTATGGTCTGAAGAAAAGGTGTGAACTCTTCTTCTTCTTCATTGGTTCTGTGTGTTGTGTTGTCTTTTCTTCTGGATTGGTTGTATTCATAAGAAAAGAGATTTTTTGTTTTGGGAGGGTGGGAGTATTTTGCGCACTCTTTTATCAAATGCCTGCACACATTGTGTCTTGTCTTTTTGGGATGTGTTAGTTTTGTTAGGAAAGTTATATTGAATTTTTGTGATCTCACAGAGAGATCAGCACGGTCACTCATCAGGTTGTACGACCATTCTTTCATAAAGTGAAAATTATTATCTTATTCAAAAGTTTCTTTGCAAGTATTATATTCGAAATAAAACATATAATATCTCGTTACCGTTTAATGAAATATTTTTAAATATGGTATACTGAAAATAATTCTAGAAGAACAAATTTCTTCGTTGTTAACTTCCCCTCTTCTAAAAAGTTATTTTAATTTGCCGAGAATACAAAAATAATCTTCGAATAACTCCAAAACTAATAAGATAATACCAATAATTAATTATCGTGTAAAGTCTCACTGTACGATCCAAACTTGAAAAAAAATTACAAATATGAATCTATATGATCATTGCTTTTTCTATGGGAGAAAGAAACAAAAGAAAAATCTTATGGAACTTTGTAGAGAGTAACAAATGAAGCAAAAGAAAAATAATTTAGAATCAAAATGAGGTCACGAGGAAGAACAGCAAGAGAAACCGAAGGCTTTAATGTTTTTGATTTAAACTGTTTGATACAAAGAACAAACCAGTTTTGTTCTAAAAAACTAACCCTTGTAATGGGCTTAAAAACATGAATATGTTCTTATATATAACCTTGTAAAAGGAATATGTTCTTATTTATAACCCTTGTAAACATAAATAAAAGTGAAAACGGTTAAGATCGTATCATAAGCTTAGCCTCTTTTCTCAGAAGGTGTCTTCTTCTTTGGCTCCTAGACTAATTTTTATTTTTTAGTTTAGATGTATTTGATTGTTTCTATATGTAATATGATGTTTCCTCATCTTTCTTTGGTCTAGGAGCCAAAGAAGAAGACACCTTCTGAGAAAAGAGGTTGAGCTTATGATACGATCTTAACCGTTTTCACTTTTATTTATGTTTACAAGGGTTATAAATAAGAACATATTCCTTTTACAAGGTTATATATAAGAACATATTCATGTTTTTAAGCCCATTACAAGGGTTAGTTTTTTAGAACAAAACTGGTTTGTTCTTTGTATCAAACAGTTTAAATCAAAAACATTAAAGCCTTCGGTTTCTCTTGCTGTTCTTCCTCGTGACCTCATTTTGATTCTAAATTATTTTTCTTTTGCTTCATTTGTTACTCTCTACAAAGTTCCATAAGATTTTTCTTTTGTTTCTTTCTCCCATAGAAAAAGCAATGATCATATAGATTCATATTTGTAATTTTTTTTCAAGTTTGGATCGTACAGTGAGACTTTACACGATAATTAATTATTGGTATTATNTAAAATATACATAACAATCCTAAAAAGAAAAAGAATAAAGGCCAAAAAAAAAATTAAAAGGAAAAACCATATTTCAATTTAGAATAAGGAAATTTATAATCGATTCACAATTCTCAAAGTAAAAGGAAAAGAAAAATAGTAGTTATGTTTAGATTAAAGAAATTAAACAAAAATCATAAATAAAAGCAAATGTTTTTTTTTTAAAAAGAAAACCTATATTACATATTAGAATAAGAAAATTAAACTATATATAATAATCCTAAAAAGAAAAAGGATAAAGGCCAAAAAGATTTAAAAAAAGAAAAACCATATTTCGGTTCAGAATAAGGAAATCTTATTATATAAATCTTAATGTTTCAAAATTGTAAAATCACCTCATCGCGAAAGATGCCAAGTCAAAGTTAGAAAAATTTCAAATCGATTAATAAAAAAAAATTCGAAAATGTAAATCAAACAATGATCAATTAAGAACTTATTCATAATCTTAAAAGGTAAAGTTATTAAAAAAAAATTAAAAATAAATTTATCCTAAAAAGCAAAATAAATATAAAAAAAGAAAAAAATCTTTTGTTTTTCCATTTAGATTAAAGAAATTAATCCTAAAAAGAATAGAATTCTAATTTTTTACCTCTATATAAACTACAATTTAATAGTATGTCAATTACACACCAAATAATTAAAAGTCTAATAATCGTATCCAAAGCAATTTACTGCATTTGATTCACTAAATAATTTTCTTAAGGTATATATTTATTTCATCGGAAATTTTGTTTTTAAAATTTATGTATTATATATTTTCACGGGTGATCTAATTTTATTTTCTATTTTTCGTTTTTAATTTTTTTCACGAGTTATAAAATATTAAAGTACAAACCCGCATATATGCGAGAATTTATCTAGTAGTATATAATACATTAATGAGGGGTAAAACAGAAAATTGAATTGTTTTCTTAATCTACGTAAAACAACCTAGAGCGACAACTAATATGAAACGGATGAAGTAATAGTTATCAAAACTCTCTTTTCATTTCTCCAAGCTTCTCGAGAGTTCAGTTTTGTTTTTCTTTGCCAAGTTCCGAAATTGTTTTTTCGCCAGATAACCGACCTTATTTATTAAAATTTAGTTTTTTTTTTCTTTTATCAATTTGATGTTCCGTCGACGGAATGAACATGTAATGTTTAAATTGATTATGGAATGAGACAAAAGAGAAGAAGTGGTATGAAAGACATTAGTCTCATCAACAGTTCAAGTAGAGAAGAGCATTTATCACAAGCTGCACACTTCATGGCTATTATTGTTTCCTCTTCGTCAGGGAATTTGAAGGGATAATCAATTAGGTCATACACTATCATATACTTGGTACTTGTACACCTATTTTACTTTCATTCATGGATGCAACATTTCTGTGCCACAAAAATTCATTTTTTTTTAATAAATTAAAATCTGAATATCAATTCCCTCTTTTTATTCGGTTTTTGAATTGGTTGATTGTTTTGACCAAAAAAATTGGTTGATTCACCTTTATTAAAACTAGTACTTACTAATCAAAAGATAAATTCAACTTAGGTCAACACGAGAGTCCGTGACTACGAGCAATTACATTCCGTGCGTGTAGCCCCTTACGTAGGCATTAATCAACACTAGATGAATACCCGCGTATACACGCTGGTTTTTTTTATTAAAATATATCTTTGGTGTGCCAAATTAGTTAATAATAACAAATTTTAATCATTCCCGTTACATGGAGTTGTATACGCAAATTTCTTTATTAAAATATATATAGTCTGACATATTAGTTAATAGTAACATATTTTAATCATTCCCGTTACATAGAATTGAATTTTGGTAAGAAAATTTGTTATTTTCTCTGAATATTAAGTTGCTTAGTACTACTACTACCCAAATCCCTATGATCACTCATGTATTTATCTTTTCACAAACTTGTCGTTGATATAACGTTTAATTTTAAGTCTATTGGTTTATAGAACTGAAAACATAGGTGATAACTACTACATTATCAAATGAGAATTGAGAATAATT
>PKML01035129.1:30003-100237 GCA_002933935.1 Eutrema yunnanense
TGTGTCTTATACACAGTATCGATCGACATAGACCAACTTGGTCGATGCAAAGTATCGATCGATACACTGAGGTGCCGACCGATACACTGTTTGCATGGTATCGATCGATACACTTAAGTGTCGACCGATACAATTTAGTGCAGTATCGACCGATACCATAGGGTGTCGATCGATACTCACAAGGCCTCGATCAGAATCGAACCTATCAACAACAGATGTATGTTTGTTGATTATACCGTTCTTTAATCGCAATTAAAGACGGTTTTTTAGAAGATGTTTAAAAGCAGATATGCTTCTACTACACGTTTCAAGTTGCTAAACAGCGGTTTGATAACGTTTGAGTATCACTAGCAGAAGAACATCTTCTTAAAAATAGAGAGAGATGAAGATTGCCTCTACTACACGTTTCAATTTGCTAAAAGCTTTTTGACAACGTTTGAGTATCATCAGCAGTAGAGAATCGTTTAAAAAACCGTTTGAAAACGTTTATTTACTCGTGATTAAAGATCCAATTGAAGTATAAACAGAAATTGGATCTTCTTAGAGTTAAGAATGTAGGACCAAAATTTTACACTACAGACAGGAATGATTTAATCACGATAATAATAAATAAATAAACAGTTAAGGAACAGACGATTTATAAACGATAAAGCAATAACAAGACCTGAGGAGGCGAGATAAATCTCTTTCCTTAACTCTAAGAATCTCCCGTAGTGTGACGGGGTTTTATAGATCCATGAGTCCCAGGATACAACCAAAGTTTAACTGAATCATCAACACCATGATCCAGATCTATCGACCATTATTCTACGATACTCTCGAAATTAAAACTTACTCTCTAGACAGTAGGGAATTGAAGAAACGATTGCTAGAACTTTTAGTATGTGTTTATTGTGTATCAGAGGATGATTTTTTAGGTGAAAATCGTGTTGTATATATAGGAGAGAGGCTAGGGTTTTTCCCTGACAGAAAATGAATATTTCCAGATCATCTTAGGCGGCTGCGATTTTTAAGTCGGCCTGTTGAGTATCGATCGATACCAAGGGGTATCGATCGATACCTCAAAAAGTCCACGGGTCCAAACAAGGCCCAAGATGCGAACGTCGCACGTATGGCTTTTCTTCTCTCATGTTGTTCGTTTAAGACACAACTATTCCAACATATATACACGAGAAAACATTTCTCGGTTAATGAAAACATTTCATTAGAAAGAGCTTAACTCATTTCTTTTCACACTAATACAATTTTATCAAGCCCTCGAGTTTTGACAAAAAATTAGTTCCAACAACCGTTCCACGAAACGTCACCACAATGTCTCTCCTCCCTAAACGTTTCACCCAGTCGTCCGATGAGACTGCAACGTAACCTACCCAACGTGCGCACTGATTCGCCTCGTTATGTATCGGACTGATGTTAATGTCCGGTGTGGCGTAGATGTACTTGGTGACTTGGTAGTCCTCAGGTTGGTGGATTCCTGTTTCCTTAAGTAAGGTTTTTTTTCCATACTTGCAGTTCAAGTAGCGTTTGGAATTAGGGTTTAGATCGAAGGCTTTGTAACAAGTGGAGACTAAGTTACCGTATCGAGTGATCTCTTGTTGGAGAAGAGGATTTAAAGGTTCAATGAGATCTCGCCAGTTGTTAGATCCTTGTATCTCTCTCCAAACCCGAGATAACGGTACCGTCGCTTCTGCACCGGCCGCTGGAGCACGAGAAATAGGAGGAGAAGCAACCGGAGAAGTTAGAATCTGTGGTGCAAGTGCAAATATAGAAGTAGTAGAAGAAGAAGAAATTACGAGACTTTTGGAGGTGTTAATGTTAATGTTGGAATTTGGGAGAGAAGTAATAAATAGAGTGTGCTGTCCGGTTTTGTCTGATCTTAGAAGTGTAACATGTTTCAAATGAGGGGTTTGGATTAAGGATTTGGCCGCCATTTGTTGAAGACAACGTAAAGAGTAGAGAGAGAGAGAAATTCGTGGAAGTGTTAAGAGAGACAAAAGTATGTGTAGGCGTATTTATAGTGTGCATTATTGAGAGAGTGCATGTTCCACATGTTTTGGCGTATATTTGACTGAGAAATGAGGTTAAAATAGTCGAATTACAATCGTTTGTGATAAATAACAATATTTTATGTGGTCGGTCTTCTATTATTGAATTTTTATAATTTCGTGTTCGAGTTCTTGATTCTCCTTAGTTCAGTCTTTTATACGCGTTACCATATCATGTGTGTGCAAACGCAAAATAAAATATTTGAATAATATTTGAGTAAAATACTATAATTAAATACCGTTAATTCCAAGTTAACCGCGTCCTCGTACGTATCACTTGAGAATACTCTGCTAATTACAAAGTCAGATTAGTTCGAGAGTGCTGATTTGACCATAAAACAATCTTGGAACGGGCAAATAATGGATCTAAGAAAATCTTAACGCCGAGGCTTCCTATTGCGCTGAAAATCAGGGGTCATGTCTAAAATATAAAATACATGACTATTCACTTAAAAATAGTAATACTAAATGCTTGACAAAACGACAACAAAAAAGAAGTAATACTAGCTTAATATGTTTTTTTTTTGCCAATACTAGCTAGCTTAATATATATGCTATTTATACGAACATAGAGTTTTATAAATATATACTTTAATAAAAAGAAATTTATAAATATATCATGCAACTCAAATTTCATTGCAAATATCCCTATTTTATTCATTGTTTCAGATGCACCTCAATTGTAAAACAAAATGGCAAGTCAGTAAAGATATTGCAAATCACATTTTGTCATATATAATCATAGTGAGGAGAAAAAGAGAGGAGGATGTAATCAGTGCCGTGCGAAGATTTATATGGGCTTAAGGCGAATTTTGAAAAAATGGTTTTTTCTTATAATTATAAAATATTAGAGAAAAAACAGTGATAGATCAAAGTTTAAAACGTTCAATCAAGTTTTGATAGAAAAAATCTTAAATATCAAGATATTGGAAAGGAACACGGACATAGTTTCTCTTTTCAAGTTATTAAAATGAACATTCCTGTTTTTTTTTTCTCGGATTTCGGGGTTTTGGAGTTTTTTTTTGGTATTGTGGATATTTTTGGATCCGGATCAGAACCTTATTCGAAAAATCGGATTTTTAAAAAATATTCGAACAGATCCAAACCCGAAGGGTACAGAACTGAACCCGATCCGAATTTTTAAAATACCCGATCGGTACCTAAATCCCTAAACCTGAAATACCCGAAACCCGAAATACCCGACCCGAACCCGATCCGAGGATCTGAATGGCCACCCCTAGTCTATGTTATTACCATTAAACACAAAATCAATAAAAAAACTAAATATAAAATTCAAAATACAAACAAATTTAGAGAAAGAAATATGAATAAACTTGAGAAAATATGAATCGTGGTATAAGAATAACGAATGTTGGAAACGTGGGTCAGGACATTGGCAACTATCGAAAAAAAGAATAATAGATTGAGATTTAATTAGAAACTAATCACTAGATAGGGTTTAATTAGAAATAGACTTAAACCACTATACTAAAAATGATTTTTAGAAAATAGAGGCTCCTAAATTATATATTTTTGGAGGGGGTTTGACTTTGAGGCAAATGCCTTTTTTGTTATACTATAAGCACGGCTCTGGATGTAATAACTTAAGGCAATGTATGTTAAAGTTTATAAAATTTTAATTCAAAACTAATTAGTAATGAGTGAATTAGTTTATATCTATTATATATTAGTATAAACATCATATCACTTTCGATGTGAGATTCGTAATATGTTTCCCTCGAGATGATAGTTTTCTCCGACCCATCTCAAACTAAATCCCAATCTAGGATCTATGATCGGCAATCCCATTTGAGTAATCCGACTTGAACTAAACTCGAATTTTAATATCATTTTTAATTTTTTTTTATGGTTTCCAGTTCAATACGAGTTGATAATGACTGAAATATATATTCAAACATATATGATATAATCTAATACTTATATCAATATAGGTCTCCTTTCACTTTTGATATAAGTATTACACATGAAGCCCGCCTCCAAGTGCCATGTTCCACAACATCCTCTCTTCGTCTCTTTAAACCCTGTTTCAATCCCCACATGAATGATCATTATAATCAGTGTTTCAATCCCCACATGAATGATCGTATAATCAGTGCGCAAATGTAATGTTGAAGCTTTAAGTTTTTAAATGTTTCCATTGGTAATTAGGTTGATATTCAAATTGTTTCTTTCAAATTTCACCATTCTGTATCCTAAGGACCAAGACCACTGCATTCCCCATAATAATGCTCTTTCTGGTGTGTGACAGTCTTGGAATTTTCCCATACCACTTTCAAAAAAGAAAACGATTTATTATCATTATTATTTAAAATTGTGAATTTTCATTTTGTTTTTAATAAAACCAAAATTAACGCATTACTCTATTTTTTTTCCGACGATTTCAACACACATTACTTAAGAGTTTAAAACATATTATCTGGGCCTAAATTATAAAGATGAGAATAGAAGAAAAAAAGACCCTTCATGTCCTACTACGTACATTTGGCTTCCAAGCCCTGCAAAATCTCAATCAGGTTATTAGAATCCTAATTCATTGAAACTACTTCACTATCTCAATACCTTAAAAGGCATAGTATAAGCTTTTTACAGGTGATTGAAAGGATCGCTTTGCAAGAACTGAATGTAGGAGACCTCTGGAATAAGCTTGTGGAGTGTTCTGCAGAGAGGTTTCGCAGAAGAACAAGGATTGGCTTCTTCTCGTGGCTCATAGCCTCACTCTCTGCTTCCATATGAATAAAATTTACATATTCTATGAGATCCATTTCTCTATCTGTTTTTGACATACTCAAGTCTATTTATTTGTTACCCATTAAGTGTTGTTTCTTTGCTTGGATAATCTTTCCTTGTGTAATTTGGTTTATTCCGATCTCATCTTCTTAAAGCATTTATTCAAGACATAATCAAACCAGTTTGAAATATAATTTTCCCAAAATACCGTTAGTATTATCATCCATTCACACAATTAATGAAGCTGTGTATAAAATCAATCTAAGCAACACTCGAGAGTAATGGACAAAAAAAACCAAAAACAAAAATCCGTCGAATGACAAAATAAAAAGGTACTTGCATGTCACGGCAATAGAGATCAGATATAAGTCACATAGCAGAGCTGTTTTCTCAGTAATCTCTAATTACAACCGGAGCCGGAGATCCAGCGTCTTCATATCTGTGTCAGAGAGTAGTGAGATCCTCCTATTTGTCTCTTGTTGTACAGTCTCGAGAGGAGCCATAACCAATCTATTTAGGTCCAACCCTTCGAGCATGCTTTGGCCGAGGTTGCCGGAATCTCTAGTTGGTGGAGCTGGAACACAAATTCGAGTAGTTTTCCTTCTCTTTGGAAAGTTAGCACAGTTCATGTTTCTCTCTTCTTCAGCCTCGAGACGACTAGCTTCACATAGATATAGCTCGTCAGAATCTCTAGTTACAACCGGAGCCATGGCTGAAGATGAAGCTGCAGCTACAGCTGGAGCAAGAGCTTGAACCACAGACTGATCTGGATCTGGAGCTTGAGGTTGAGCCACAGCCTGAGCTGGTTCTTCAGCCTGAGGTTGAGTCATAGCCTGAGCCCTATTCGGAGCTGGAACACAAATTCGAGTAGTTTTCCTTCTCTTTGGAGCTTGAGGTTGAGCCACAGCATGAGCTGGTTCTTCATCCTGAGGTTGAGCCATAGCCTGAGCCCTTTTCGGAGCTGGAACACAAATGCGAGTAGTTTTCCTTCTCTTTGGAGCTTGAGGTTGAGCCACAGGCTGAGCTGGTTCTTCAGCCTGTTGAGCCACAGCCTGAGCTGGATCTTCAGCCTGTTGAGCCACAACCTGAGCTGGATCTTGAGCCTGAGGTTGAGCCATAGCCTGAGCCATATTCGGAGCTGGAGGCGGCGGAACGAGAGCATAAGCAAAATAAAGCATCCCATCTTGGGAGTGGAAGGACCAGAGCTGATAAATCTGGCCTTCCTCTAGCTTGTTATGGGCGACGACATAGTTCCATCCGGTACACAAGGCGTAATTGGAAGAGGTCTTCATATCCCATCTCCTGAGGTTAAGCTTCCAATGTAAACCACCAGAATCCACCAAGATCACATCAACTCCTTTATCACGATCCTTGTTCTGATGTTCTTTTATGATGTTCAACTCTGCCTCGGTCAAGAAGTCCATCTCCTCTATTTGTTTAAAGGGCATCAAGAGACGACCTTGGTTTTTCTTGAGATCAGTCGCCTTAAGATCCCTCTCAATGATCAGCTTCGCATCCACACCGTTCTCTTCTCTCATCAGGTTAACCAGCCATTCCGGCGTCATCACCCTCTCTCTTCTAACCGTCGTCTTTCTTCTGACCGTCGTCTTTCTTCTGACCGGCGGCTTTGATGCTCTGATCGGTTCGTTGGACTCTTCGGGGGACAAACTTGGAGAAGAAGCATCATGTCGGTTAGGGTTTTGTTGACCCTCACACTCACCCACCAATTCTCGATGCATAAATTTCTTCCCTTCGCTAAGTACAAAGTTGATCAAGTATCTGGTTTTTTCTGCGTCTTCTTCCGAACGACTCGCTCTTGTTTCCTCATCACCATGAATGGCAAATAACGTCGCCAAAAGATCATACGATCTCTTCTCTCCCTGCGAACCCTCGTGTTGATCATCATCTCTCACCATCGTCAACCAAAAGTATTGTTTGTGTTTGTTTGTTTTGTTTGCGCAATGAATGAATGAATGAATCTCGATAACAAGAAGAAAAGAGTAGATCGTGCTTTGAGGGTTTAGTAGCACTCTCTTAAATAGAGTTTGATTGTCTAAAGACCTTTCCTTTACGGACACATAAAAGGAACATCTTTATTAAACTTTTCCCTTTTTTGTTTTTTCTTTGTGAAGATAATCTCAAATCTGTATCAATTCTATGTTAAATCCATATTTATCTTGTATTCCTATTGGTTGTTTGTAATTTACTGTAACCAGAATATATTTTTCAACATATTCAGTGAGTTTTCAGAAGATTCTTTATCATATATATCTAGTCGTTGAGAGAGAAAAANAAAAAGGAAATATGTATCTATTACTATTATTTTTCTTGTTAGTGAAGATAATCTCAAAACTGGGTTTCTGTAGGGCTTTTAAGTTTTGGCCGAACAAAAAAAATAAATAATCAATTTCCAGTGCCAAATTTAAACCTAATAATAAACCCTTAATAAAAGAACAAGTAAAAACAAATTTGTAAATCATAAAGGGTCTTATTTCAAACAACAGTTTACGAATTTGAGATTTTTAGTTGGTTATGTTAAATGCTGTCTTCATTCTCTGCACAACATGTGGTAGTGTATTGAGATTCTCCTCAATGGCTTTGTGCACGCAACTCTCCATCTCGTTAACCGCTTCAGGCCTTATCTTCTGGAGCTTTGCAGCCTCAAATTTGTCTTGACACACCATCAATGATCTGTTCAGTCTTTCCTATACAAAGATACATATATAGAGATGCAGGATGATCAGTTCATCATCTCTTTTATAAGCCACCAGAAGCTTTCTGCATCTCTCTCTTTACCTGAAACTGAGCCATTTCGTTCTCGAAATGCTGCTGAGATTTGACAACGGGAACACTGCAGTACTCGACGCAGTTACTAATCTCCTCTTGCTTTCTTCTTCTGTCAAAGCACTCATATGCACATTTGAAATAAGCTTGCTGCAACAACAATGGAAACAATTCATTTGACTTAAAAAAGGATCTCATGTAAGTCAACAATACAGCAACCCAAGACATATAGAGTGTAACCTGAACAATTTTGTTTCAATAGACTTTTCATGAACCTGATTCAACAGTATATAGAAGGAAGTTTAAAGCAATTTTACACAAGACATGGAATATCTTACAGAGCAAAGCTAAGAAAATGACTTGGACATACAGAGATTGTATCAAACTAATACGATTTCAATATCAAGAAGCTAACATTGCAAAAGTTGTTAATCAGAAAGCCCAGGAAAGAGATTATGAGCTCGCGACGCGCACGAATACAAACATACCTGGAGGGTGAAATTGATGTGATCTTGGACCGGAGAAAGCTGAGCATGAGCAGCTGCATTAACTTCTTCAAGCTTTCTTCTAAGCCTTTCCGATACGATTTGCTCCTCCGCCGCAGCGATGTGATCCATCGTCTCTCTCGATCTCTCTCCCTCTTCGTCTCCTTCTCCGATGAGTGTAATTTTGATTTTAGGGTATCACAAAGTTGGGTCTGGTTTAGGATTCCCGGGTTTCTCTAACCCGGTCTTCTATCGCACTCACTCACTCAGGCACAACTGGCTTCATTAACCGATATAAACCGGAAGCTAAATCCGTCATTGACCCAGCAAAAAAGACGGTGGCGAGAAGAAAGAGAGAAGGAGAGAGAGAGAGAGAGAGAGAGAGAGAGAGAGAGAGAGAGAGAGAGAGAGAGAGAGAGAGAGAGAGAGAGATAGCTCGAGTTCAGCACGAAGAAGTGCGAGGATCTAGGGTTTACAGGTCTTGCTCTCTGCTCCGATCGATTAAGGACCAAGGTTTGTTCTCTCAATTTCACCTTTTGGTGATTCTTTCGCGCGACGAAATGGATTCTGTATCTGGATTTGCACTTCGTTTTTGCAGAATCTGTTTTTTGCGATTGATAATCCAGAAATTGCGACTTTGGGCTAAGTCGATACATGTTCTTTAGACTGGTTTTCATGATTTGATGCAGATTTTCGTGCTACCATGGCTGGGGTTATGCAGAAGTTCCTTGTTGCATCAGTGTTCATGTGGATTCTTCCTATTGCGATATTATATGGATTCAACAATGATTTTCTTCCTGGTAATGCTTTCGGATTCAACAATGATTTTTTTCTCTTTATTTATCTTTGGAACAGTTGATCTTTGTTATTACTATTTTGATGAAATTTCGGTTTGATTTATACAAGCCCTTGATGATGCATTTATAGATTAGGACCAATTGTTCTCCGCATGTATGAGGCAATCTGTGTCGTTTTCTTATTGTATCCATCATTCTGCCTTTGAGCTTTACTTAATTCGTGTTTAGAGCTTGGAGCTCTTTGCTGAAGTCTTGTAAGAATCCATTAGAATAGAAACTGTAGCCCCTGCTTGTGTGGGTTTTGAAAGTGGTGACTAAAGGACTCATATGCACCTACTTGTTCCTGTTTATGTTAGATTGACAAAGATTTCCTTAAATTTCTCATTTAGGTTGTGCGTATCATTCGGTGTTTGCATTATGATTGTGAGTTTTCCCTGGATCTTTCTTGACTAAATGACTGAGGGTTTAGTTGCAGAATAGATTTTTAAGGACTTGATGAGTTTCTAGAAACCAGAGGGCATTATTCATGACAATAGCTGGTTGTTGGAATCTGATGGCAGATTAGAGAATTCTGATTGTAAAGATCTTTTAGAAACTGCAAACTTATTTGATTACAACTAAGGTTTTAGGTGTCATAGAAAAGAGTTGAAGTTGGAAAAGATGAGATTGAAATGCTACAAGAGGCTATGATATGGTTGTAACATTGATTCTTGTAACAAATGCAATTCAGTCTTTGACGCTTAGTTCATGTAATGAAGTTTGATTATCTATGATAGCCATTTAGTCGGCTATTCTACTCTTTGGCATAATATCTCTCTCTCACAAAGCTGTATGTAGTATTTTCCTAGCTTTAGTTTTGTAATAACATATGTAACAGAAATCAACCGTTTAAAACTGCAGCCATAGGTGTCTCATAGCTTTTACCACCTCTGACACTGCTCTGTTTAAATCTCCGACAGGTTCAACAACATTGTCTCCGCATTCTCTTACACTACTGAGTGGATTTCTTGCGGTGGTATCAGTCAATGTAGTGATTGTGTTCTACATCTGTCTGGCCCTGAAAGAACCTGTGGATAAACATAAGCCAGACGCTTTGTTTGTAGCAGAGGCCAAAGACAGTGTGAAGAAATTTACATCAGGAGTCGCAAGTACTGACCCGGCGCTCAAGAAAGAAGAATAAGAGCTAACCAAATCCCAGTTTTCAAAACACGAGGAACAGCAGCGAGATTGCATCAGATGGAGCAGAGCTCAGGTTCTTGCAATGTATTGTTATAATTGTAGAAAATGTTGGCTGCTAGGTCATCCTCTGTTGTGACACTTGAGGGTTTTGGGTTGTTTAAGCAACATATACTGTCATGTTCGTGTTGAACGAGACAAGAGCTAATGTTTTTAAACAAAACTCACAAAAAACATGTCCACAGTTGCTGTTCCTTCATTGCAAGGACGTGAATTATACGGTTACAATTGTTTGCTTGTTTAAAGCTATTTCAACAAAACATATCTTGAACTAGACAATTACTTATGAAATAGAAAAGCAACTCAGTTCTGGTTCCTCCGCCTCAAAGAAAATTGTTGACAAAAAGAATCAATTTGCTTAAATTCTATTGAAAATTTCCTCATCCGTATGAGTTGAAAGAGAAGATTAAAATAAACATTTCAAATACAATTAGGCCTAGAGTTACGGTTATGTGAAACATCCCAACTATCGATCTCAAATTTCCTGATCGAGTTCGACACCAAATTGGATCCCCATTTCAACGATCCGAGCGGTAATCACGTCGGGTTAGATGTCGATCGTTTCAACTCAATCGCGACCTCGGACCCATCGGTTTCTTCTCAAATCGATCTTAAATCTGGGAAATGGATCACTGCTTGGATCGATTACAAGAAACGTTTATTAAACGTGTTCTTGAGTTACTCAGGTATTTATGGGCAAATAAGTTTCGAATTTTGATTTCATGTGGAGAAATAGCACTATGGTTAAACTTTGTTTAGATATGTTATCATATGAAAGTTCTAGCGGGTAAATAGATTGTTAACCCTAGAATCAACTATTACCAAATGTTGACAAGACACCACACACACAGTTGGGAGATTAAGCAGTAGAATATTAGAGACAGCCATCACTGACTCTATGAGCCACCCAACTTCATCAATATATGTTACAGAGACATCGTCACACAAACGTGTTGGCTATCTTTCTTTTAGCTGTGGCGGACTCAGTCATCGAAACGGCGAATTAGATTTGAGATTGACAGCAGGAGATGTTGGAGTCTTCACATGTGCCCAGATATCAGCACCATTGGTTTGAGCAACCCCTAATGTATACTCGATTGGGACAAGACATAACCCTCTGCTTCTAAGCCTGTTGTACTCATCCAGCTCCTCCTGGTTACAGAGACAACCAAGTGATGTTGGGTCCAGATCACAGATTTTTTTTAAGTTAGTAAAAAGGGATCAAGATTCTGCTCACCTGCGTAGTAATGGGCGTTGTTTGCAGATATGGAGCGCTTAGAACCTGTTCAGGCAATTAAGCAAAGTCAGTGTTGATCAGATGAGATGAATGAAACATGTTTGAATTCGGAAACTTGATGAGTAGACCTTGACTTGTTCTTGAAGAAACTGAATGTATTGCATCGCCTCTAGAAGAACTGATGCAGTGTCGGTCTGCAGCGAGAGAGAGAGAGAGACTTGAACAAGAATAGAGAAGACCAAGAGCATGTAAGAGAGATCATGTCTCTAGCTTGGAAAGGAAATTTCGAGCTAATAGTACCTTTCCGTAAGGGGAAACTAGCTGTTGAAGAGCTGAAATACGTTCTCCAACCTTGTCCTTCCTCTCCTGTTTAACCACAGAACAACAAAGTTCCAAGATCATTAGCATGCTGGTCCAAGAATGTCAGGGAGCTTCATGGGCTCAAAGGAATTCTGATTTTCAAGATCGATACTCTCGATAAGACCTTGGAAGAGAAAGAGAGATCAGACTTGTGTCGTTTCATGCTGTTTTCTTCAAGAGAACAGACACTGCGCTTATTCTCCATCATCATGGCCGCCGAGTCTATACAGTATTCCATCCCTTGTCAACGAAAGAAACAAAAAGATCGGTTTTTCGACATAAGAAACTGGTTTACTTGCTTACCCTTTAATAGGGATATGTTGTGAGGAAAAGCAAATCTAACGGCTCATCCAAAGCAAGTTGCAGAAAAAACATAGTATTACAACTCAACAACTTGCTTTTCGCAGCGTCACAAAGGACAAATCTATAAGCCTTGAGGTATTTTTAGACAGACAAACAAATCGGTGACTTGGTTTCATAAATCTCAAATTAAATGTGAACTACAAAGGGATGCAAATTGGTATGGAATAACCAATGCGTTGGAAGATACGACTTTGGATAAGAAAATTAGTAACCAAAGCAATGGTCAAAGAAAGTAGATAATGGTCAGAGGTTAGCCCTTAAGATCACATCAGCTTAAAGTATTATTTAAAGTTTGGTAGCACAATCATAGATGATTAAATATGATATCATACTTTGCTTCCATACGGAGACAATACATTGTATAAGCATGATGTTCTTACTCAAGAAACTACGGAATTGGTTAATCATTAAAGGTGTTATTTTTTGTTGGTCGAGTTAATCCCATTAGAACTTCTGTAGAGAGACAAGAGTCAAAGCTAAGCGAACTTCAATAGAAAACCCCACAAGAAGATGAGAACCAAAAAAAAAAGGTGATGTTTAATCTATCTTGCTCTATAACCTATATGTTTAAAACTAAACCTTTAGATAGTTAAAGTAGGTCATTAAGGCGAAAATACTTAAAATGGGGAAAAAACAGAGTAGATGAAGAAAAAACATTAAAGAACTCACAGAGAGAAGAGACTCAGCATTTGCCAGAAAACAGCACACTAACCAACAAGAACTTCACAAACTCTTGAATTGTTCTTCGTCTAAGCTTCTAAATGGGTTTTTGTGTCATCTTTTTGGTTTCTAACCCAAAGCATAAAACACGATGAAACCCATAAACGAGGATTTTATATCTTCTTTGTTTCTTTTTTCTTCAGGCCTTGAAGAAGGAAAGTCCACGACTTTAATGAAAGCTCGAGAGCTCTTACGGTGACGCTGAAACCAGAGGTTTGCGTTTGGATGAAAACGGCGTCGTAATAGAGAAAGAGACCTTTGTGTGCAGAAGAAAGCAAAATGATGAGGGGACTACGTTTCATATGTTTTTTTATTTTATTTTGTTTTTCCTTTCGTTTAATTCTCATTAATTATATATATATTTTCTTGTGAGACCAAATTTTTTTACAAAAAAACAATATTATTAGGTAATATAATTCTACAACTTTGTTTAAATGTGATCATACCGGATTATTGTGGATAAAAAAAGGTAAAGAGATAGGCAGTGAGGGACTTATCATTTTACTATAATGTATAGAAATTTAACTTAACGATTATAGAAATATTTTAGTATTTTACTATAATGTATATATTTGGAGTTTACGAATGTATTGAAATGTAATATGTGACAGCTAATGTACAACTAATGAAGAGAGGTCCTTTTACCAGTCCCAGATAGAAGTCGCTTTCATTATTTTCAATTTTTTTGATTATAAAATAAAAAAGAAGTTCAAAACTAATTATTTCGAAAGCGACATTTGATTGTTTTTTTTATATATAGTTTTGTCAAAAAGATATTGACCAATTCTGCTGCATCTTTATCAACTTTTTGCTTTTCTTTGAAATTTTCTACGAGAGAGGTTAATGCATTGTATACCTTTTGGTTGATATCCGAGTACATTCACACTGACACTAGTAGTTTCACAGCTTTTTTATAGAATCTAATTGATTTCTTTTCGTCAGTAGATCATTTAACTTTTAAAAAGACCATTGAACCTAATTAGAACCAAGACGAATATTGAATTTCATTCAGTTTTAGAGCATCTCCAACGTGACAGCAAAACATCAAGTATTGTGTAATTTTTGCACCAAACCTCTTCAATGGAACTCCAAATATAGTGTTGTGAATAGTATCACACTACTATTCACAACACCAAACACTATTCACTTATTTTATTAATAAAATGATCAATTAAATAAATATAAAATCAAATAATAAAGAAAAAATTTATATTAATAGTATAATAATAGAAAATATTTTTTTTGGTGTTGTAGTTAGAGATAAAAAATAAAATGAAACACCAAAACATTAAATTTGGTGTTAGCCTTGGAGATGCTTCCAGCAAAAACAAAAATGACATGTTTAACAGACTTGGGTCTTCTGCGATGCCCAAAAGCTCAGGTTTCGTGAACTCTTTTGGTTTGGCACAAATTTGCGACGCTCCCCATCATGCCATCACCTCTTGGCCTTTTACCTTAGACCGTAATCCAACTTTCCTATATAGTTGTTTTTTGTTGGGTGTCCATGCATTGTATTTGTCAACACTATGTTATATCATTAGTGGATTCTACTACACACATAACAACAATATCGTCTTGATTAGGTTACCAGAAAAGAAAATATATTGATCACATGCAAAATATTGAAATGGTTATATATATATATATATATATATATATATGTCGAATTATCGGACCCACGCGGTTTCTGTCACTATTTTTCTTTTGTCTTCGCGGCGACAAGGTTTCATTCAATTAGCTTCTTTTATATATATATATATATATATCAAATGCGTTTGCTGCAATTGTGCCCCTCCAATCGCAAGTATCGTAAAAAATAGTAATCACCATTGGTTAGCAACAATGCGCGGATCATTCGAACCTCTAATTAGCAACAATATCGGATAGTTTCCAAATGCACAAACCAATTCAAGATATTGATGCTTGTCTTACATTCCAACATCACTATCATCCAAATTGAATGCATCAATAAGTTGGTGGGTCTAACAATAAAATGTTATTTATTATGCCAAACTAAAAACACCCCCACGCTTCGTTTTCCACTTGCGTAAGGAAGAAACTATTACAAAATTTATTAATCTCAAAATTTTCAATCACAACTTGTAACGGAAATATATATATTACAGTCTTTTAAACACATGAAACAATCTTAAAAGTTGTTGATTCATTTCCAGCATTTCAACTTGTTTGTAGCGTCAATGATGCTTTGCTTCGTTTCCAATCTCTGGCACTTGAGCAACCCCTCCAGTATAACGGTTGATTCTGGGATTTCGCTCTCGCCGATTACATTTTCAGAGCAAAGCCCAAAGAGCACCACGTTTACGTCATCTTCCTCTTCTAGTTGCAGGCTGAACAAGTGATCAAAAACCTTGAAAAATATACAAAAACCAGGGAGATCAATTATAAGAATATGCACTAGATACATATGCAGAGATTTCACAAGAATCGAATCACATTTGCTTTTACCTTTTTCATTCTTGATACTACCATATCTTTGACAGATTGTGACCTCGACACCAAGTTCACTACAAAAAGACCGTGCTGAGGGAGAGCACGCTTAACCAAAAGAAGAAATGTCTCTTCCACAAACTCTGATGCAGGACAGGTTAACCCGCCGCTGCAGACAGCAGATCAATGTAATTTATGTGGGGAAAAAGTCATATCAATGTAATATTAGTTGGCCTTGTGCTTACCTTGAATCTGCTGAATCCACATCTATTATCAGAATGTCAGGAACATTCGACGTTTTCTCGGAAGAAGATTCAGAGTTTGTTATATCTCTAATGTATTTGATCCCATCAGCAATATGCACCTATTATAAGAATGGGAAAAAGCTGAGTGGTGGTAAATGAATATATACATGATAAAGATTGGTACTTTTAAATTAAAGAGAAGGGATTTACCTTCAAGCGATCATTTTGTGTGAATCCAAAGTAATCCTTGCCAACGTTAAGCATTACCGGGTCAAGCTCAACCGCCTATTCAACGAGATACCATCACATAAACGGCAATCGAAAATACTCAACTTTATTAATCTTTTTAAAATGCAATTACCTCGATATCGAAAAATGGCAAGCATCCATGGAGGAACATGGGAAGTAATCCTGCTCCAAGACCAATTATAACAGTCTTAACCTGAAAAGCATCAGAATATTGCAGTATCAGTAAAAGGCAAAATTAAACAATTCTGAGCGCTGGCACCATGAACTTTTTAAGAAACAACGTGGCCACAACTGAATAATGCTCACCATCTTTCCACTCGATTCAGCCTTCTTCAGGTAGGAAGATACCAATGTGAATCCGGAAATAATTCCAGCGTGGTAAGAGCTAGCCAAATAATCATGAGAGACCCTCATAATAGATCCGCTTGACTCTGAAATGGATACAAGCAAAAAAAGAGCATGAAATTTTCTCGTGCAATGTCTGTATCACACAACACCTAAAGAAGTAAGACTTTTTTACCTTGTTTTTGTCTTCTATTTCCCTTTCGTTTTGATTGGGAAACATTTTTGGTTCTCTCTTTCTGAGATTGATCAATAATCTCACCATCCTCTACAAGCAAAGCTTCAGACTGTATCAAATACTCGGTTCTTTTGAATACCAGGCGTCGAAATGCCAAATCACTAGAAGGAGATACGCCTCCGGGATTACTAGGAGTGCTTTCGTAAACCACATCTTCAACTACCACTTGCCCAGTCAAGGAGGACGTAACCTACATAAACCGAGACGAACTGTGAGAAACATAAATAAGAACCAAATACCAACTAGCAGAAATTCATTCAAATTTTGCCAAAAACTGGTAGATAAAAAAGTCTAATTGCGGAGATCAATAACAGAAACAATGATCATTTAAAAACAAGAAATGGAAGTCAACAAAATTTAAATTGATTTATGGCACATATATAGTAATAACACCTCGTGGGCAGTAGTACGCTTTTTGATCCCATCACTTGCCATCATATACCTACAGCACCAATTCAATGCAACTACTACTTAACAAGCGATAATGGGAAAAATAATATGAGAAGAGATGTTGAAATTTAGGATTCTAGAATAATTAAGAAATTTGAAGAAAAAGATCAACTGTTGCATCAAAAGGATGGAGAATATACAGAAATAAGAAAAATTAACATACGGAATGCGAGCTTCTTCATCATCATTTCTAGGAGCTAATTGTGTCACCATGGGAGATAAATCATTCTGAGGGGTAAAAGGTTACAAGATAAAATTAACAAATAAGTACATTACACAATTCATCAGACAACTAAATATGCAGATTGTACCTGGACATCCTCCATGCTGGCGCCACCATGGCTACTGTCAAGATAAACCTTACACAAGGAGATTAAGATTTGTTTAAATTCTCATACCGAGAATAGATCACCAGGATAACATGGTGAATACAAAGAGGATTTATCATATAGAGCTTACCATTATGAGACGAGCGGCCTTAGAACTCTCGACAACCTGCCACTGTCCTTCCTCTGAACAGAACAGCCACTCATGAGCACGAGTCTGAAATTTAACACTTCTTTTAATAGTTCAAACGAAGCTATAATAAACATTCACAGCACCTTTTGCGAACTTAAATTGAAGGATCAATGATGTTGACAAAGCTTACCTTGGGGACAAGAAAAACACCACAATGATACACGAACGGCTCGGTCTGCTTCTGAGCATCAAGAAGCACAGCCTTATAACTGAAATTGCTTCCTTGGCAACCCAAAGTAAATTTTATACGGCGACCTCCAACAAGCTCTGTTAAATCTCCTTTAATACCAAGTTTCAAATCTTCATGAGAGTACAATAAGTCTGAACCATTATTGCAGTCTCTACGTATCTTGTTTTCACTCTCAAGGGCTTCACACATACCAGAAGCCTAGAATAATAATTCTAAACCATATATTACATTGGATATGAGCACACTAAAAGTTTTCAAGAGTCGAAAACCAATATATGAAGTGAACGGTGGTTTCAATTAACAATAGGTGAACGTCAAAAAGAAATCCAAAAATAATAACGAGTTACAGTCTTACTTAGTTAAGGGGAAGAAAAGATCAGTGAACAAAAATTTCATATACTTTGGATGAAACTCAAATTCAGGAAAGTCGTACCTGACTGTCATTGCGGCCAAGAGATAAAAGATCGAAAGAAGAGATTATCTCATGCAATACAATGGACTTTTCTTTTTCAGCCACCACCATAAACGTCTTAAGATTCGATCGTTTTTGAGAGATTGAATGAACAGTCATCTTCCAACCAAAACGAAATCTTGAAAAAAGCAATGCTGCAAAAAAACTAAGAATTTCAATAAAATGAAGAAAAACGGTAACCATGAAACAGTTCACCCAATGATAACAAAATTTAAGGTGGTGGAAGTACCTAAGACATGAGACTCTGCAAGCGTTAGACAAATAAACTTCCCACCAGGTTTCAAAACCCGCTTGGCCTGAGAAAAGACAAAAGAGGTACTTGATGATCTTATTCGAATTCGAAATCAAAAGCACACAA
The DNA here is from genome assembly GCA_002933935.1 of Eutrema yunnanense. Taxonomy (NCBI): domain Eukaryota; kingdom Viridiplantae; phylum Streptophyta; class Magnoliopsida; order Brassicales; family Brassicaceae; genus Eutrema; species Eutrema yunnanense. The sequence goes on from PKML01035129.1 coordinate 48,290, forward strand.
CCTGATCCTACAATCATCCTATTGGAATGTAAATATGAAGAAGAAGAAGCACGCACCTCTGATAAGTATTGATTTCCAAGCTTCGTACCAACTTCTGGCTCCATTAAAGCATCGAGAGCACCTTTATCGAGAACCGTATCAAAAGATTCATCGGCCAACTGGGCAAGAGAAGCTTGGGTTAACGAGAGAGGACAACAAGAAGCTAGAAGAAAAGAAAACAGAGCACAAAAGTTAAAAATGGAAGCAAAACCTGCATCTTTGTTATGTCCATAACTCGCCAACGAAGCTCGGGCCGAGTCCTTATGTTGCGGCGAAGCATATCGGAGATAACAACCTTGGAGAAGTCGACATTGGTGATGTCCCGGAATCCGGCATCGTACAAATGCTCGGAAAGGCGGGAGTTTCCGCATCCGGGAACCAGAATCTGAAGCGACCCAGAAGAAGAAGAGGACGAATCTCGGAGTAGAGGTAAAAGCGAGTCACGGAGCTGAGGCCACTCAGCATACCACTCGAACGAGTCGTCGTTGCCTCTGAGAGTGAAGAATTTATCCCAATTCTCTTTGCTTGTGAAGTCTTCGAGGGTTTGTAGGAAATCATCTGAAGAAGCTGCTTTGCTACCTTTCTTCTTCCCCATATCTGCTATGGAATCTCCCAAAACCCTAATTTCCCGTCTAATGATTTACGAAAACTGTTTCTCACTGACCGCAGTGACGGAGCTTGGCTGGAGACGGAGTACGGTTTACTTTTGGTTCAAGAATCATTATCCGAAACAAATAAAAGTCAACCAAACCAAACCGGATAGCTAACCAAAAATACGATCCATGATGTGGGCTTGTTCAGTGGCCTTTAATTGGGCCAGAGATTGTGCAAGAGAAGGATTTGGCATCCTATGTATTTTGATGGATTCATGGATCCATCATGAATTTTGATCATCGGTTGTGTGATTCACACGGACCCGTGAGTTAAGTATTTGAATTATGAACTAAAACAGGTACGTATGTGTCAAATATCCTAATGAGGTAAGTTTTGAAGTAATTAATAATTTTATAATTAATATTTGATAAATTAATAATTTTCTCTAAGTAAGATAATGAATTTTCAAATAATCTTATGAAAAATTACTGTATATAAAACTTAGCTATGTAAATATAACTAAAACATATATACTTAACTATGTAAATATAACTTAAACAATTTACTAAAGTTATATAGTCCTACGAATATCATAAATTAATAATTACTGTATATAATACTTAACTATGTAAATATAACTAAAACAATTTACTAAAATATTATTCTAGTTTTTTTTTTTTTTACAAAATGAAGTTCCAAAATTTTTTAATTGTTTCAATTTTTTTTTTGGTGTTATCTTATTAAATTGCATATATACTTGATAAACAAAAAAAAAACTGTTTTGTAATAATTTAGTAAACACAGATAAAGAGACGAAAACCAATTTTTTAATTTAATCAATATATAAGAACATGAAAATAAATGTTTTTCTTATTTTCAAAATAAATTATTTAAAAAATAATAATATGGATTTAAAACAAATTTTCATTAAATTGATACTCCATAAATTTATAAAATATTAGAGTCCAAAAATAATAATCTATAGAATTTATCAAATATCAAGTTATCAATTTCTCAAAACCGCAATTAAATCAAAGCTGACTAAGTGACTACTTTTGGACTAAGCAGGTTCTTTAACAGGAGTTTTCTACAAAATCACCACAGATTTTACTTTTGGACTGAGCAGGTTCTTTAACACGAGTTTCCTACAAAGTCACCGCAGATTTAATGTCTGGACCAACCGCCAACGCCCAAAAACGGTCCAAACAAAATGATTTAGATCTCAGTAAAATTTGGCACCTAACTACTGAATTTGAGCGATTTTTCATTTTCATTTTCTGTTCTTGCTTCAGTTGCTTGCATAAGCAATGACATCAACCGCTATAATTTGATGGCAGTGTCTCTCCTAGGAATATGACAAGAGTATGTCATGTCACGTCTCTTTCTTCTCAATAACAACAAACATAAAAACTTTCTTCATATACCTCCTGTAATCACCAATGCTATTCACAATGACTTTGTATCATCTTTCAATTAATAAGCAATTAGATGTTAAAAAAATAAAATAAAAACTTTATTCAAAAAAAAAATAACAACAAACATTAGTATTATCCCATCAACATTATTCTTTTGAACTTTGTTACGGAAAATAAATTTTCACATATAACTCTTATTCTTTTCTTTTTTTTTAGTTTTTGCATGTTCGATCATTTTATGAAAATATAGTTTGTGTACTAACATTTTACAAAAACTAAAAAAAATAAGTAACATTTCATGTATTGTACACGAGTTGACTTTCCAGTCGTACTCATGTACAATGTTGTGCGAATCAACGGTGTACAGTACACGAAACAATAACAAGTATGGACAAAATCATCATTTAAACAGAGAAAATGTTACTTCTAACACAAAATATGTTTTAATTAAGTGACACTAGATGCAAATACTCCTATATACAAATACAAGATCAAAAAATCGTAAACAAAAAGTAATCCAAATCTATAGCAGATTTGCCTACAAAATCTGACAATTCTGAAATTCTATTTGAAACTCAACATATTTCAGCAACGCAAATAAAAACTCTCAAAAACTAATATTGTTTCTTTCAAAAAAAAAAAAAAAAACTAAACTAAACAGTGTACTTGTAATTGGTTTTGTTGTTTGAATAAATTGTAATCGGGTTGTTATATCACTTAATTAAAGGACTGTAATTTTTACATTAAAAGCAAATTGTGTATTACATATATATATATATATATATGTGTTTTTTTTTTTTTGAAATAGGTGTACGTATTATATTTTTAACACAGAAAACCTCATGAATTTTTTTTAAAAATACATATAGATAATTTGATATCTACTATAAACTTCATTTTAAAAAACCTCTTTTTATATCAAAATACATTAACATCTACTAAACGTTTGTAAAACTGCAATATCGAAACAAGATATCATTATTTTGATGTCTAAATATGCTCATATTCAGCAACATTCTAATATAAATTTTAATCATAAATGAGAAAGAGACTAACATTAGTATATAAAAAATATAAGTTAATTTATTCATTACAAATTGCTTTTGAGTTGGAATCGTGATTCTTCATAATTCATATGGTATCAAAGCATAAGAAATTCCTATGGAGAAAAGTAAAACCATTCAAAAAAATGAGATAGTGAAATATGAGCTAGAACCTCAATTTGAAGAAATGTGTTAGGAATTATATATAATATTATTTAAGAATATATTTTTGAAAATAAACTTTGGTTTGTTAGTTATTATATATTATGTCATTAAAAATAGGAAAAGATAATTGAAATAGGAAAGAATATAATTATTTTTTGAAATTATTGATGAAAATATGGAAAATATTTATTTATCATTAAAGAGGTTATTTACTATTAAGTTTATTAATTATTTTTAATATTATATATTTTTAAATAATAATCAATCCATATATATTCCAAAAAAATATATTCAAAAATTTACTATATATTTTATATAATTTATTATATTTTATTTGAATATATATCAAAATAAAAGTTGAATTTTTTTTTACTAATTTTATAAAAAGTTAGACACAATAAAATTGATTTTTTAAAAGTTTGTGAACTAACACAAAACTATAGTCATTAAATGATGCATATTAAAGTTATGTTTTCAAGATTATATGTTTTAAGGGTTAACCCAAATAATATTTTAGTCCACTGCAAAACGAGTTAAATAGACAAATTATTATGTTTGACAACTATATCTATAATCATAAGTTAGACATATTATAAAATTTAAATAAAGCAATTTTTCTTAAATTTCAAAACAATTTCTTTAAAAAAAATATTTCGCGCTATAATTATCGCGGATTAAACCCTATCCTAGTTATAAATGAAAAGGGAAGAGACCAATACTAATACATAAGAGATATATATCAGTCCATCTATTTACAAAACATTGATTTTAACTTAAAGTTCATATTCATTGTGCATAGGGAGAATAACAGTGCTGCCGATGCTCTATCGAAGAAAGCTTAGACCATCGAAGAAAGCTTAGACCACCTCCATCAGAGGTTCTTAGCAAAAAAAGAATTGAGTTCTTAGCATTTTTCTGATTAAAAATAAATGAAAATGGGCAAAAAAATTTAGAACCGCTCCTTAGCGGAGAGGTTTAAGAGACCGGTTCTTAAGCGACGTGGCGGCTTGTGGTTGGATGAATTTTTTTTTCCATTTTTCTCGATTCTCTCTCCTCGACCTTTTCTCTTCTCTGCTTCTTCGATTGTTCCCGGCGGGATCGTTTTCCACACGATAAGCAAGATACTGTTAATGTCGATCTTGGATCACCAATCACTCCACTTCAGACTCGCCCGAGTGGACTCACCACCGATTCCATTTTGAATGGGATCCACCTGCAGTTCAAGCAAACCCGATTCCGGTCGATCGAATCCCTCCGCCGCTCAATCTAAGCCTAGCAGTACCTCCGCCGTGCAATCTTCTAAGCCCACCGCTCCCTCCGCCTCTCTATCGGGGTCCGCCGTCGCTAAATCTTCTAAGTACACCACTTCCTTCGCCGCTTAATCTTCTAAACCCACCGCTAAATGTTTTAAGCATGCCACTCCTTCCGGTGCACAATCGAGGCCGACCAGTGCCTCCGCCGGCGCTAAAGCTGGGCTGAAAACCGCGATTGGGAACACGAGACAAGGTCGGGGAGGGGAAGATCGCCATTGGAGGAAAGGTTTGATAGAGGTTCTTAACTATTTCTATTAATCACAAAATAAACATAAAAATTGTTAAGAACCTTTCTTAGGGGTTTACTGATGGTGATGCTCTTATGTTTTATGTTCCTCCTTGTTGGTTTTAAAATTTGTTGTATTATCCTTACACTATATGATAATTAATAAAGTTATGTGTTGAAAACAAATCGTTAAACTCAATGTAAACTCAACGAAATAATTAGTTTGAAGAGGCAAAAACGGAACTATAAAACATATATAAGTGATGTGATAAAGTGATTAGGTTGAGCGAGGATTTCCTTTCCACAACTAAGATCTTCAAAAGAAAGTTCGAAAACGATATTATATGCTCTATTATTATTATGATTTAAAAAAAAAATCTCTAAAAGTTGAAAAACAGATTCGTTTTTACTAAAATGTTAAAAATCCTTGAATCCATAAGTCTCGACGTGTAACTCATTAAATCCATTAGAGCATTTTCATTGGTGAACCCCCATTTGGGGTTCATCCCAATTTTTTAATAATTTTTTGTTTTTAACCAATAGTGAAGAATTTTATATTTTTTGGCTTCTCCATTAGTGAACTTTCTAAGGGGTTCATAAAAATAAAAAATATTATTTTTTGTTAAATATGATTTGAACTTTTTATTTATTGTAATTATAATTTTAAACATACAATAATAGTTGATTACATGAATTTTAAGACATACGAAATATAAATACTAAAATCGAAAAACGTTAAGTTCTAATCTTGAGAGGTACCAAATTTGTGCCATATATGCTCAATTAAATCAGCTTTCAAATGTTGATGTATCTGTTTATCACGAACTTGATTCCGAATGCCAATCATATTGCCGATATTTGTAGGCATATTCGTAGAATACGAGAAATCCACCTGTGAAGTTCTGCTCACTTGTCCTTGTTCGAACTGAGATATATCAAACTGAGTGCATCGATCTCGTTCGTTTTCTACTATCATATTGTGAAGTATGATACATGCTCTCATAATCTTTCCAATTTTTTCCTTATCCCAAATAAGAGCGGGGTTTTTAACAATTGCAAATCGAGCTTGCAATACTCCAAAAGCACGCTCGACATCTTTTCGGACGGATTCTTGATATGTAGCAAATAACGATGCTTTAGGACCTTGAGGAAGTGGAATAGATTGGATAAAAGTTGCCCATTTTGGATAAATACCGTCTATGAGGTAGTACGCCATATGATACTTGTGTCCGTTGACAAAGTAATTCACTTTTGGAGCTTGACCTTGTAATATGTCATCAAAAACAGGGGACCGATCAAGAACATTAATATCGTTTAAGGTACCTGGAGGTCCAAAAAATGCGTGCCATATCCAAAGATCTTGTGATGCTACAGCCTCTAAGACGATTGTGGGCTTTCCTGAACCACGTGTATACTGCCCTTTCCAAGCGGTAGGGCAATTCTTCCACTCCCAATGCATACAATCGATGCTTCCTATCATCCCAGGAAACCCGCGTATCTCTCCAATATCGAGTAGTCGTTGATATCTTCTGGTGTGGGTCTTCTTAGATACTCATCTCCAAACAAATGTATTATTCCTTCAGTGAATTGTTCCAAACATAAAATTGCAGTACTTTCACCAAGTCGGAGATATTCGTCAAACGCGTCTGCCGCACAACCGTACGCCATCATACGAATTGATGTCGTACACTTTTGTAGTCCAGATAGACCAAACCTTCCGGCTGCATTTCTTCTACGTTGAAAGTATGGAACTTCATGGGAGAGGCGATCAACAATACGCATGAACAAGGGCTTGTTCATTCGAAAACGGCGTCGGAATATATGAGATGGGTATGTAGCATTTTCACCGAAATAGTCGTTCCATAACTGGTTGTGTCGTTGTTCGCGTTCTCTTTCGATATATGCTCGTTTCTTCTTCGGTTTTGGTACTGCTTGACTCTCAAGTACGGCGTTGAATGTATGATCGTAATGTTGATCATAAATATCATCAAAAGTTTCATCTAATGAATCATTGGATGAAGATGAAGTCATAATTGTGAGACGAAGAGAATGAATTTTGATTAATGGAGAGAATTGAAGAACAAGAGAATGACTTTTGATTAATGGAGAGAATTTAAGAAGAAGAGAATGAGTTCGGAAATGAGAGAATAAGAAGAAAATGAAACAAAGACATCAGTTTAAATAGCCGATACAAACTAAAAATAACAAAGTGATACAAACTGAATAACAAAGACATCACGGGTTGCAAAGTCTGAAAAAACAAAGTGATACAAAGTCACCCGTGATACAAAGTGATAAGAAAACTACACATGAGTACAACACATGAAAACAACACCCGTGAAACCCGTGAGTCTGAAAATAACACCCGTGAGAACTTGTCTTCTCTTAGTCACACCTGAAAAAGGAAGACACAGAAATGAGTTAGAAAGATGCTTTTGAAAAAGGTAGACAAAGAACTAAGACTAACAACACAACAAACACATAATAGCTCATACAACAAGTAAAAAAACTAAGAACACATCAAAGTTATAGCAAGAACACTTACTATTACACATTATGGGTACATCTCAGAAATTATTTGGTTTTTAAGATTCATTTCTATCTCAGAAAGTGGGTCGGTTTTTGCAAGGAGAATCGCAAGCAATTTTTGCTTAGAGAGCTTGTCTTTCATTTCCAAATCCATTTTTTTGATATCCCACATGCTTTGTAACTCTGCCAATGCCTTCCCCTCTTCTTTTCCACTCCTTTTACCTTTACCGGCTTTAGCAGCCTTAACACCAAGAGGTCTACCTTGTGAAACATTCTCTTGCCCTGAACCCTCCTCGTGGGAAACTTTCCTTCGTTTATCCTTTCCACGTACCGTCTTTAACAGAAGATGTGGAGGACCATTTCTGGTCATGGCGAAGCTCCCTCCATGCATGTTCAAGTGTAAACTTGAAATGGTAATCATTGTAGAAGATATCATGCGCTGCTTTCATCAAGTCATTGTCACTTTGCCCGCTTGCTTGCTCCTTCACAGCAGCCTCGTAGCACCCAACAAACTTGCACACTTGGTCGTTGAGCCTTCCCCACCGTTGCTTGCATTGACCCAACTCTCTAGCAGGCGTCCCAACAAGCAGAGGACTTGCATTGTAATAATCTCTAATTCTCCTCCAGAAAGCGCCAGCCTTTTGCTCATTGCTCACTACTGGGTCTTTGCTGGTGTTCAACCAAGCACTTATGAGGATTACATCATCTTTCGGCGACCACTTCCTCCTGAGCTCTTTAAGATCATAAACACCAACACTTGGCTCATCAGAACCTTGGCTGCTAAACCGAGGAAATTCTAATGAACCAAGGTCTATAGTTTGGGAGTTTAAGAGGTTAACAAACCCTGGTGAATTGGAAGAAAATGGGTTCGTAGAATCCATTTTCTTGATGGAAAATGTTTTGAAAGGTGTTTACTGTGATTTATGAAAAGCACTATAACTATTTAAGATCACACACAGCATTGATAACACATCAAGTATTGATAAGTGTTTACTGTGATTTATGAAAAGCACTATAACTATTTAACCTACTCTTAACTACCAAGCATTGATAACACATCAAGTCCTAATACAAGTCCTATAACAAGCATTGATAACACATCAACAATCACCTATACAAGTAACTACTAGTTAGGATAACAAGTCAGCATTCAATCAGAAGTAACTACTAGTTAGGATAACACGTCAAGTCTATACTATCAATACAAGTAACTATCCCCAATACAAGAAACAATTAGTTCAGTTACAATAACTTCAATCAGATGAAATATAGACTTGATGAAATAACTTCATCAGCTGCCGCTTATTAGAAGACTCAGTTATTATAGACTTGATGAAATATAGACTTGATGAAAGACTCAGTTATTATATGTTATCAGTTACAATAACTTCAATCAGAAACAATTAGTTCAGTTACAATAACTTCAATCAGATCAAATATTTGATCATAAGTTGTGATCAAATATTAATTAACTTTCAAATATTAGTTGAGTTTTGATCATAAGTTTTGATAAAAAATTAGTTAAGTTTCAAATATTAGTTAAGTTTGAACAATTTAATATCTACTTACCTTAATCAGTCACCTTAATCTCTTGGACGGGTCATGGCCTCCTTAAGCTTTGCGATCTCTTCAGCCATATCTTTCACCCGCTTAGTTAGTTTCTCAACCTCTTCCTGGACACCAAACACCCATGGTTGCCGAAAGTGCAAGCCATCGTCCTGCATATAAAACAAGAATGCTCATATCCATAATGCTTATATAATAAAAATCCAATGCTCATATAATGCTCATGTAATCAAAAACCAGAATGCTCATATAATGCTCATATAATCAAAAACCAGATTGCTCATATCCACAATGCTCATATAATCAAAAACTAGAAGGCTCATATCCACAATGCTCATATCTAGAACGATCATATAACATAAATCCATTACCTTATAGTCGTTACAAGTGAAGTACTTCATCCCAGGAAAAGTATCAAAATCTCTTCGATACTTTGGATCTGGAGAGACCTCGTCAATGATTCTTCCCCCACATGGGCAATGCCTCGGAATCCCGTACTGGGCATCGGCTATGAACCCAAGCATGTCTGCGTATTCCTTCATCTTCTTCATATCCCTCCTCTCATGTTTCTCTAAGTAAGGATCCATAACCTGATCAAGGAATAATCAAGACGAATGAAGGACAAATAAAGGAATAAGGAAGACAAAAACAAGTTCAATCTAAGCAAACAAAAATTTCCCTAAACCGCAAACGAAAAATTTTAAACAGAAAGGATAAATAACCTAATCAAGCAAGAAGAAGACAAATCAAGGAAGAAGGAAATGGAATCAAGGAAGAAGGAAAACCAAAAAACTGATATTTAAGCAAACAATAATTTCCCTAAATCGCAAATCAAAAATCTAAAACATAAAGGATCACTAACCTAATCAAGGACGAAGAAGACGAATCATGGAAGAAGAAAATGGAAACAGAAACGATCAAAGCAAACAATAATTTCCCAAAGCAAACGATAATTTCCCAAATTCGCAATAAGCAAACCAGATTGGAAGGAGACGATCTTAACAAAATGGATTCACTAACCAGATTGGAAGGAGACGATCTATCGGAATCTCAAACTGACAACGAAAACTGAATCGAATCAAGAAAAACCCAAAATAATTCACAATCGCAAAGCAAATCGCCAAACCCTAGCTCTCGTTTACAAAAGAAATTGGTCGCGAGACCAAAAGAAATGCAAGTGTGAGAAACTCTCTGTCTCAAACAGAGTGTCTTCAAAAAAAAAAAACGTCACCAATCATCTTGCGCCACGTCGCTGAAGAGTTTGTCTGAGAGAGATCCTTCGCTAAGGAGCGGTTCAACGAGTATACTCGATTTTTCAAATTTTTTTTTTTTTTTTTGCATAAGAATTTGTGTCCATATCCTCTAAAATACTCCAATGGAGATGCACTTAGATTGAATACATTGTGGTCGTGTCAGAGTTACCTGACACTGTATTGATATAGCAAACCTAACAAATACAAAAGGCGTATTTGACATTGATGTACCATCACAAACCTAACTCACATCCAGAAGGTTTTGGATCGATACCCATAATCCTCAGCTTGTAATAATTCTCTTTTTCGTTCTTAAATTTTTGTAAAAGATGACTTATTTACATGGGCGTGAGCCACACCAATGTCTGATTTTTTTATTATCCCGTCAAGATTGTTTTCAAGCTTAAAGTGTTGATTTTTGTTTTAATTCATGTACCATGGAAGCTTTGTCGGATGTCCGTTTCAAGTTCTAGAATTGAAATCAAAATCAGAAACTTTTGGAAGTTTTTGGAAATTTGTTTTCATAACACTTCTGAAAAAACTCATTTAAAAACGTATTGAAAATTTGCGCTTCCGTTTTAAAAATATGGTATCGTAAATAAATAAAAAGTAGGTATTTTTCATTTTATATAAAAAATAACTTATAGTAAATCACATGGAATAAAATCATATGTGAGATGTTGGAACTAATAGTAAAATTTGACATTTGTGCACAATAATTTTCGCCTTTTACCAATAAAGATTCTTGTTTAATGATTGTTTTAATTATATATGGATGTTAAAATTAATTTTATTAGTTAAATGAAATTATTTCGGAAGATTTGATTTTGTTGATATTTCTTTCAACATCACCGAAGAAAATTTAAGTTATTTGATAGAGTTGAGAAAACTAAAAATGAATATAGTGATTTGGATTTATGATTTTGAATTATACGGATTTTAAATGTTTTTAGTAGAACTGTGTAAAATTGATGCATTGAAATTGTGTTATTCATAATTTGTTTTTAATATTGTATAATGTTTAATTATATATATATATATATATATACATATATACACATTTACAAAAAAATCATTTTAAAGTTTTTATATACTTTTGCTTTTACGTATTCAGTTATAATTCCATGTAGTTTAGATTTTATTTTAACAAGTTTAAAACTTTTGTTAAGTATTTACAACATAAAACTTTTGTCATCCGTAGACACTTTAAATGATAAAAAATCGAGATTTCTATAGATACTAAAAATTAGTATGGATTTCGGATTATGATGATCTCATGTATTAAATAAAACATCATAAACTATTTTGTCCAGTCAAAACTCGTAGTTTAAGAAAAAATGTTTGAAATAAATAAAATATATAGTCAGTACTCACTAGATGCTATAAAATAATAAAATAATTTAAAATTATAATAGAATGGAAATATCAAATATTAAAAAATAATAGAAATTGAAAAAAAACTACATCAAAAATAAAGTTTATCATCCAACAAACTGAAAAAACTATTTAATGGTAACAAAAAGATATAAAAGATAAAAAAAAACGATAAAAGATATATAATGCTGTTAAATAAATAAAAAATGCAATAGATGGTTAAATATGAAAAAAAAAACAAATTAAACTCATACAATAACAGAATTTTTTTAATGAAAACTCATACAATAAAAAATAAAATATAAGATAACCCTTGATTTAATATTCTCCACCACTGAAACAAAACCTTATAAACATTAGGGCACATAATTAGTTAAAAATAATAATTAGGATAGACATAATAAGACATATCACTAACCCACCAAACCCTTTTTTATTGGTAAAGAGACATATAGAAACAAATCTTAGACATAAACCGTTGCATAGATTTGTTTTTGTTAAAGAAAACGTTGCATATATCCCTATATATATATCCGATATATGATTATTCTAGTCTCTCTCCACCACAGCTATATAGTAGAGTGTTATCAACAACAACATACATTCTTGAAAAGAAAAAGAAAAAGAAGAGGGAAAAAATGGGAGAAGATGCGAAAGCAAAAGTGTTGGTGTTCTCATTTCCGATACAAGGACACATAAACCCTCTTCTCCAATTCTCAAAACGTCTAATCTCCAAAAATGTGGCCGTCACATTCCTCACCACTTCCTCCACACACAACACCATCCTCCGCCGTGCCATCGCCGGCGGAGCCACCGCTCTTCCGCTCTCTTTCGTCCCCGTAGACGACGGGTTCGAGGAAGGCCATCCATCAACCGACTCATCTCCCGAGTACTTCGCGAAGTTGGAAGAAAACGTCTCTCGAAGCCTCTCTCAGCTTATCTCCTCCATGGAACCCAAACCAAACGCCGTCGTTTACGATTCGTGTACGCCTTGGGTTCTCGACGTTTGCCGGAAACATCCCGGCGTCGCTGCAGCGTCGTTTTTCACTCAGTGCTCCACCGTGAACGCGATATATGTTCATTTCTTGCGTGGAGAGTTTAAGGAGTTTCAAGACGAAGTCGTTTTGCCTGCGATGCCACCGTTGAAAGGTAGTGACTTGCCGGTGTTTCTGTACGACAATAATATCTGCCGGCCGTTGTTTGAGCTCATTTGTAGCCAGTTTGTGAATGTTGACGACATTGACTTCTTCTTGGTTAACTCTTTCGACGAACTCGAAGTCGAGGTAATTATTCGTTTTTTTATTATAAAGAATCTTGATATTTTTCCTCGATTATTCGTTATTTTAGAGTTTTGTTGTTTTTTGAACAACAAAAAAAAAAAGAGTTTTGTTGTTTGTTTTTTTTCGCATCCTATTAATAATCTGCAAAATGACATCAAACGACAAATTGAAACCATTCCTTTTTATTTTATTTTTTTTGGGGTGCACAATTGAACAACATCATTCCCAAACCTTTTCATTATTTTAGGGACCCAATACAAATATATCGATTGGGCGAACTTCCCAAGGTGCAGATTAATTGCAATTGAATGGGATTTTAACGTGGCAAATATGTAGCCAGAAAACGAATTTTATTATCTTTACTATACGTGTCATGCCCTACACCTTTCGATTATTTTAGTATAAACATTGGGATATACATTTTTTTTTTTATAAGTGCCATTGGGATATACATGTGTTATGTGTTCCCTACGAAATTGAGATTTTGCATTAAGACGTTTTATTACTAAGTTTTGGACATATAAATCCACTGTTGGATTGGGTCAGATAACAAAATAAAACTATATCTTTTTTTTTTTTTTTAATATTTTTTTCTCTCTTACTAAGTTTTGGACATGTGATTCCATAATTTACAGGTTAATTAGTTTTCTCCCACCGTTACTCAAATTGATACTTAGTTATTTTTAAACTGGTTACTTATTTTATTTTCGAATATTTTTCATTGGTTACTATATATGTTCATGATTTTCATCCTTATGCCGAAAAATGAGATTAAGAGAACAAGATCATGTTTGGTTGACACATTTACCCAAATCTTCTTAAAATGTCCTTTTGGGATATGAGTTTCAAAACGTAATAGGTTTCCTTGTTTTTAGAAAACAGAAAGTTGATGTGAAAAAATAGAAAACAAAAGGTTAATTTATAATTTTAAAGAGTGCATATGGGTACGGCAACTGCCTTTCAAAATCTAAGTCTTTTCCGTCATTAACATAAGCTAAATATTTGGCTTCATAATGACAAAACTTTTTTTTTGCTAAAATGATAATTAATGACAAAACTACATTAGTATGTATAATTGGCAAAACGCCAAACTACAGCAATATATAGTGTCTTATTTAGAGTCATAAAGAATTGGTTTAGGGCCATGTTCTAAAAATTCCCGTCTAGCTTCGATTAGTCGCTAGACCCACTCCATCCGTCTAACTGGCCTAGGTGGTCGCCTAGTTTTTTTTTTTGTTTTTTTAAAAAAATTATTGCTTAACAAAAAACTTGAAAAGTTCTAATTTGGTTTTACTATATTGTTAGAAAGTCATTAAAAATCCAAAAAAATCATTAAAAGTCATTAAAAATCATTAAAAAGTCATAAATTTATAAATTAATATGTTAAAAAGCCATTAAAAATCATAAATTTATGAATTAATATGTTAAAAAATTAATAAAAGTCAAAAAACTAATCCTCAATTAATCTCCGATTAATCACCGATTTTCGGGCTAGGCGCTAGGCCCAACCCGATCGCCCGACTAGCGCCTAGCGCAATTTAGAACATGGGTCAAAGGTGTCTAAAAATTAAAAAAAAAGTAAATAATTAATTATTATTTTTAAAAAAAAGATCAATCACAAATCGCCACGTGTGATTTGAGTCTCTCAACTTCTTTTTTTGGGTGTCTCACTATAATGCTTTTTTTTTGGGGTATCTCAAAAAAATAAATGCTTTATTTTTCTTTCTCAGGTGCTAGAATGGATGAAGAAGCAATGGCCGGTCAAGAACATTGGACCAATGATTCCATCAATGTACTTAGACAAACGATTAGCAGGCGACAAAGAGTACGGTATCAGCCTCTTCAATGCCCAAGTCAACGAATGCCTTGATTGGCTTGACTCAAAACCGCCTGGTTCAGTGATCTACGTCTCCTTCGGAAGCTTAGCGGTTCTAAAAGACGATCAAATGATCGAAGTCGCGGCCGCTCTAAAACAAACCAGCCATAACTTCTTATGGGTGGTTAGAGAAACAGAGACAAAAAAGCTCCCAAGCAACTACATAGAGGAAATTGGTGAGAAAGGATTGATAGTGAGTTGGAGTCCTCAATTACAAGTTCTTGCGCATAAATCGATCGGTTGTTTCATGACGCATTGCGGGTGGAATTCGACTTTAGAGGCTTTAAGCTTAGGAGTGGCTTTGATTGGAATGCCAGCTTATAGCGATCAGCCAACAAATGCTAAGTTTATAGAGGATGTGTGGAAGGTTGGGGTTAGGGTTAAGGCAGATAAAGATGGGTTTGTGACCAAGGAAGAGATTTTGAGATGTGTTGGAGAAGTTATGGAGGAGATGTCGGAGAAAGGGAAAGAGATTAGAAAGAATGCGAAGAGATTGATGGAGTTTGCAAAAGAAGCTTTGTCTGAAGGAGGAAACTCTGATAAGAATATCGATGAATTTGTTGCTAAAATTGCTAGGTGAATTGATCATATCAACATGTGATGCTTAATAATGTGTGTTTGGGAGTTTTAGAGAACTAAAAAAATTATAATTGAATTTGTTTCTTGTTTGTTGGATTTTTATTTGTTGGATTTCGGTAATCGGTTTTCTTCTTATATATGCCATTGAATTATCTCTATCACTAAATATTTTGTTATCAATGAAAACAATACTTTTCTAGGTGAGATAGCATTGTTACAAGTTTTTCAAATCACATTTGATTATTATACAAAAAAAACAAGATGTTTTTTCCTCTTTTTCACGTTTATCACTTTCACTGTTTCACATAGCACTTTTTTTTGTTCATGCATTAAAAAATGTTAAAAGTGGCAAGATAGCCCATTGTTTTGATAAGCCCAATAATCTAATAGAGAACCAAAGTTACAACAATTAGAGAAAAGCCCAAAACGAGATTGGTGTTGATGGAACGATAAGAGGAGATTCGGTTTTTGATGAGCCCTTGGACGAGTAGAAGAATAGAAGCAGGAAGAAGAACTATTCGAAGCCGGTTAGTTGATTCCAGGAGGTTGAGACTTGTGAGTTTTCCTTCCTGACGTTGCTTAAAGCTTTAAGGCGTCACACGTACGTGTCGATAACTCATTGGTCAAATATTTATACGACGAAAGCCTATAAAACGAGATCATCAGAAGAGAAAGAGTAGGAGGGAGAGAGATAAAGTTCCAAAAGTGAAACCCTAATTATCTAATTACGAGCCAGAAGGATAGGGTTTGGTTTCGTCTGCTTCATATAAATCTCAACATCGTTTTAGGGTTTTCTCCTATCACTCGATATCATGGATTATTCCGATGATGACATACTCGACATCGAGTCAGGGGAGGATAGTTTGTACAATGACGAAGGGTCCGATTTGGATTATGGATTCGCCGAGGAAACATCAAAACGATCTCATCAGGTAAGTTACGTTGTTCTCAACGAAGAAGATATTCGAAAGCATCAAAGAGACGATATTGAACGAGTTTCTACGGTTCTCTCTATAAGCCAAGTCGAAGCGATCGTTCTGCTTCTTCACTATCAGTGGAGTGTTAGTAAAGTCGAAGATGATTGGTTTACTGACGAAGAGAGAGTCCGTAAAATCGTCGGTGTATTGAAGGAGCCTGTCGTTGATCTTAATGACAGAGAAGTGAATATTGGTTGTGGAATTTGCTTTGAATCGTATCCTCAAAAGGAAATCGCAACGGTTTCTTGTGGTCATCCTTATTGCAATACTTGTTGGACCGGTTACATCACTGCGAAAATCAACGATGGTCCGGGATGTTTGATGGTTAAATGTCCTGAGCCTTCTTGTTCTGCTGTGGTAGGTCAAGATATGATCGATAAGGTTATCACTAAGGAAGAAGATAAGGAGAAGTATTATAGATATTTTTTTAGGTCTTATGTCGAAGCGAGCGGAAAAAAGATAAAATGGTGTCCATCACCAGGATGCGAGTACGCTATTGATTTTGGAAGTGGAAGTGGAAGTGACAATTATGATGTATCTTGTTTGTGTTCTTATGACTTTTGCTGGAATTGTAATGAAGATGTTCACCGTCCTGTGGATTGCGACACGGTGTCAAAATGGATTCTTAAAAACAGTGATGAATCCGAGAACACGAATTGGATACTTGCGAATACAAAGCCTTGTCCTAAGTGCAGCCGTCAGATCGAAAAGAACCAGGGATGCAACCATATGACATGCTCCATTTGTAAACATCACTTTTGTTGGCTTTGTCTTGCTGGTGGTGGTTACGACCACGTGAATTGCCACAAGTTTAAGGGTGATTATGAAGCTGAGGATAAGAGAATGAGGGCAAAAAATGCAATAAAAAGGTACACGCATTATTATGAAAGATGGACAAGCAATCAATCGTCGAGGCTAAAGGCTATGGGAGATTTGGAAAAATTGCGATCGGTACAGCTTAAGAAGCTTAGTGTCAAACAGTCCATACCAGAAACTCAGCTCCAATTCACTGTAGAGGCATGGCTTCAGGTTAGTACCTAGTAGATATATACAATTAAAGAACTAAGACTCTGATTGGTAACATTGCGATACCGTAGAAATTGATTTATATATATAGAATAATGGAATAGAAAGGGGAAATATTTTATTAAACTGAAAACTAGATTAACCTCGTTTCAAACTTATATATTTTTATAAATCTTGTGGAATCGATGAATAGAAAGCGTGATTTCACGTGTGATTGGTAAAAACTTGCAATAATTGGGAGTTAGTTATGAAACTATAAGTGAAACTTTTGTTACAAGTTTTTTCTTAAACAGAACGATATGTCTTCATATGATATTACGAATGCAGATCATCGAATGTAGGAGGGTGTTGCAATGGACATATGCATATGGATACTACCTTCCACAACATGAATTTGCTAAGAAACAATTTTTCGAGTATTTGCAAGGGGAGGCTCAAGTTGGTTTGGAGAGGCTTCATGGTTGTGCAGAGGTGGAGTTGAAACAGTTTGTCAACCGAACTGATGATCCATCTAAAAATTTCGACGATTTCCGGACGAAGATAATTGGTTTGACTAAAGTAACCAAAACCTACTTCGAAAATCTGGTGAAAGCTTTGGAGAATGGTCTTGCGGATGTGGAACACAATGAGAGCATCAAATCAACAACAGGCTCTAAATCTTCTACCAAAAGACAAAACACATGCTCTAAATCTTCTTCCAAAAGACAAAAGTTGGTGACAAGGGTCTAAGGAAGATCCAAGTGGTAGATCTCTCAGCTTCAGTTTTATGTTTTTGCTGCAAAGGACCGTAGAGTTTTTGCATTGCTCTTTTACGTTGATTGCCTGTGTCTTTGCATCTTGTACTGCAATTTTGGTGAACTGTTTTTGAAGTCCTTTAAAACAAATTACATAATAACATGGTCCACAGGAGAAAATAATGAAAAGAAAGTGTTTTTTTTTTTCGTACCTACCCACCTAATTTCCTTCCACGTTTTTAGTACATGCTTTGTAAAAAATTTATTTTACCATCACAATTTTTTTAATCATCATGAGACTTGAAGATTAAACATAACACCAAATTGATTTAACCAAAGAATTCAATCCTAAAAAGAAGAAGGTAAATTACTCTCACATTGCATATAAACTTATTCCAAAACAAAAACATCAGTACATAAATAATGAAGCATTCCTTCAAAATTTAGAACATAATACTCTGAACTTTTATGAGTTGATCCAACATTGTAAATAACGAGACATATAAATACTATAATATATAAATACTATAATACCCACGTACATAGGAGACATAGTCGAATTATATAACATATCATCACCCTTATCTTCATTATTATTGTTTCTTCGGCTGTCAAAAGAAAATGGGTGAAGCAAAGGGTCATGTACTGTTTTTTCCATATCCATTACAAGGCCACATTAATCCAATGATCCAACTCTCTAAACGCTTATCCAAAAAGGGACTCACCGTCTCACTCATCATCGCCTCCAACAACCACCGTGAACCTTACACCTCCGACGACTACTCCATCACTGTCCACACCATCCACGACGGTTTCCTTCCACACGAACACCCTCATACCAAGTTCCAAGATCCTCAACGTTTCATTAATTCTACTACTCGTACCCTCACCGATTTCATCTCTAGGTACAAGTTTTTTTTGTTTTATATTTTTTTTGGCAGATTTTGAAACGTTAGTGTATTTTTAGCTGGTCCACAACTTCGTTGAAGTCTATTAAATTTAAACTATTCGTTAGCGTTTTCCTGATTATTATATGCAAAGTGTTATTTCGCACTAGTGTCATATATGTATTTGTGCAGGGAGAAGTTATCGGACAATCCTCCAAAGGCTCTGATCTATGATCCGTTTATGCCCTTTGCATTGGACGTAGCCAAGGACTTGGGTCTATACGTAGTGGCCTATTTCACTCAACCATGGTTGGCTAGTCTTATTTACTACCACATCAACGAAGGCACCTACGATGTTCCCATTGATAGACACGAGAACCCGACGCTTGCATCGTTTCCGGCTTTCCCATTGCTAAGCCAAAATGATCTTCCTTCGTTCGCCTGCGAAAAAGGGTCTTACCCTCTATTACACGACTTTGTGGTTAGCCAATTCTCTAACTTGCGGCGAGCTGATTGCATTCTTTGCAACACTTTTGATCAACTTGAACCTAAGGTAAGGTTATAACTTACAATTTAGATTTTTTGGTTTTTTATGCATTTGAGTTTTGAGAATGGTAGTTTCGTAGATAGTTTTGTGGAACGTTTTTTCTTTCGCAGGTAGTGAAATGGATGAATGATCAGTGGCCGGTGAAGAACATTGGACCGGTTGTTCCGTCCAAGTTCTTGGATAACCGGTTGCCGGAAGACAAAGATTACGACCTCGGAGATTTCAAGACAGGGACGGACGAGTCTGTTTTGAGGTGGCTGGCGAATAAACGGGCGAAGTCGGTGGTTTACGTGGCGTTCGGGACATTGGTGGCTTTGAGTGAGAAGCAGATGAAGGAAACCGCATTGGCGATTAGACAAACCGGATACAATTTCTTGTGGTCTGTTCGAGATTCCGAGAGAAGCAAGTTACCGTCTGGTTTTGTGGAAGAAGCTTTGGAGAAAGACTGTGGATTGGTGGCTAAGTGGGTTCCTCAGCTAGAGGTTTTAGCACATGGCTCAATTGGATGTTTCGTGACACATTGTGGATGGAACTCGACATTGGAGGCAATATGCTTAGGGATTCCATTGGTGGGGATGCCTCAGTGGACGGATCAGCCCACAAATGCTAAGTTTATAGAGGATGTGTGGAAGATTGGGGTTAGAGTAAAGACCAATGAAGAAGGGTTTGTGAGTAAGGAAGAGATTGCGAGATGCATTGTTGAGGTTATGGAAGGAGAGAAAGGAAAAGAGATGAGGAATAATGTTGAGGAGTTAAAGCTGTTGGCTCGTGAGGCTATCTCTGAAGGAGGTACTTCCGACAAGAACATTGATGAGTTAGTTGCTATTTTGACTTAAGAATATGAAACCGAGATGTTTGGAATGCTGTCAGTTTGTTAGTTTATTACCGAATAACGACTTCTATGTCGATTAAGTTCTGAGTAATCCTGTTGGCTTCGTTGGTTGTCACCTGCAAACAAATCCATATATGAACTCTGTGTTAAAAAAATAAGAGACCTTTGGCCTTGAGAGATAACAAGAATAAAGAGCTTTCTTGCTACTTATACATTGTATCTCAAAATGCTCACTTCTGTTCATTAGAGAAGTCTATAGCTCGATGAAGTACTTTAGTATACATTATACATTGTTACACGATAAGACAGTGGCAAATGGAAGAGGGCCGTTTCTTTTTGTATTCTTTGTACCGATTTTATTGTAAACATGAGAAGAGAGCTCTTGAATTGCTGAGTTCCTCGTTTCTGAGTCAAACCTCTCCCGGTCTTTTGTACTATTTCCTGAGAAATCATGCATTTGGTTGAGAAACAAACTCATGGTATATGTGAGAGCTTGGCTCTAGTCCGTTATAAATTAAAAAGAAATTGCGATTTTTAGAAGAATTCGGCTTACCTAAGGTGAAACCAGAAATGCAAAACAGAAATGATAAAGAGTTGTTAAGACAAAGCTTTTACCAAGGAAACTTGAATGTATCTTTCCACCATCCCTGTTTTGAGCAGTGTACAAAGATCTTGTCCAATCGAACTATGATCTCAGAAAATGTCGGCCTAACAAAAGTTTCCGCATCCCAGCACTCCTCAATCAATCTGTTTAAATAATAATTGAACTAATAAGTTGAAAGAGGTTGGGTAAAGGATCAAGGACCAATCAAATGATGTTACTATACATAAGAGATTGATTTCTTGAGCCAATTCTTCTTACTCTCTTAACTCTTGGGGACAACTTTTAGACTTGACCTTAAACGAAGGTCTTCTTCCTTCCAAACACATTAGCTTCACCGCCTCTTCTGGGGGCTTAGGATGGAAAGGTTGTACTCCTTCAATCATCTGAAGAATTTTTAAGATAAACTCAATCAGATATTACTTCAATGAGATTTGTTAGAGAAGCTTATTGGCCTTGAAGCTAGAAAAAACATATCAACTAGAGTAGTTGAGAAACAGAATGAAGTACTTTAGAGAGCATCTAAAGGAGTGAGTGGATTAGAACCAAGACCAGATACAACCATCAAGAAATGCAGAGGAACAGTATTATCACGAACTATTGGCATTAAGGGTAACCATAAGGTACTTACCTCATATAGTACGACACCAAAGGCGTATGAATCCACACTCCTGTCAAATATTTCATCTTTGTAAACCTCAGGTGCCATACAGTAATCTGCAAACAATTGGCTCATAAAATCAATCATTCTTATGCGTATTTCTCTGTCGAGACCCGTGGGTTGGGATTCTAAATTTATCAGATGATATAACATATGTACACTTCTTTTGGGTAATTAAGCATGTAGCACTCACTTGAAGGGTCTATATGTGCCCCGTGATTAAGGATTCTTGATTTATCTGATGATAACTTTGCAAAACTAATCAACCCAAATCCAGCCACCTTCAAATGTCCTCCATTATCGAGCATAATATTTCTGGCACCTTACAAGAAGTTGCAAAAGTTAGATAACAGGGTTCCAAAAATATGTTCATGAAAAACATAACGTGCAGATGCTTCTTTATTTAGTTATCTTACTTGGGTTTTAGATCACAGTGGATCACTGGTTCTGGTTTACACTCGTGAAGATAATTCATCCCCCTGAGAAGAGCCAAATGATTTTTTTCAGAATATTTAAAAAAATGCAGTTGTAATTTGAATGAAAAAGGCACATGCCTAGCTATATCAAGGGCAAATCTTAGAACTTTGGATGGAGAAAGGCGTCCTTTCTTTTGAAGATAGCTCCCGAGGTCACCCTGCAAGTTACCACCAAGCCGAGAAAATTATTTACTTGAATCCAAAACTTGCTTAATGATGGAAAAATCTTGTAGGTGTAAAATGAGGGAGAAGCTTACTTTAGGATGATACTCAGACACAATCATCATGGGGACATTTTGAGTAACAGCTCCAACAAATTGCACAACATTAGGATGACGAACCTTTTCGAATAAAGTAAGTTCGTGTTTGAAGGCCTTTCTGTAGGTAAATAATATAATTCAGATGGTATAATTGCAGAACAAACTTAAAATATAAAAGAAACAGGGATTAATACAGAGGGAATGAAGTAAATTCTAGAAAATAGACCGAAAATGCACATTTCCAAAGACTACAGGAACTATGATTTTATAATCTTACAACTCATATCATCATCACCTATCATGAGCATAACAAATGCTTTCAACGATATATAGCTTACCGTAAGAAGAAATTAAAAATCACACTTGACCGATTTGCTAACTTAGACAGATACTCATGGAAGAGAAGAGTAAACGTACATGGTTTCATGATCCTTGTAGAGATCCTTATCAAGTATCTTTACAGATACCTTAGTCCCATTCCATTTAGCCACTTGATATATTCCCTGGTAAGTGAAAAAGTAATCTAGTATTTTGTTAGAAGCAGTAACTGAAAAACTAAGACATTACTATAGTAAAGTGAAGCAAGGAGCCCTTACCTTTGAGATACCATCAGCTTTCCGAACTTGAAGTTCTTGTGGATTCAACTCGTATTCAGGAACTTCACGAGGATTCGCCACAACCATTGGTGTCCTTTTGGTTTTCTAAAAACCAAAACAAAAGAAGAAGAAGAAGAAACTGTAACTAGACCCATTGAGATATATGAAACGGAGCAGAGCTCGATCCATGAAAAAGCATACCGGAACTTTGGCTCCACGGGCTTTCAAAATGTTGTAAACGTCTATGTTACCATAGTACTTAGCATCAGCAGCTGCCTATCCACACAACCAAACCAAAATTTCAGATCAAGTAGAACCTAAAAGAGACAACGACAGATGAATGCAATGAAAAAATCACATTACCGTGCTTCCCCAACGATCACGAGCATCGATGTTGGCCTTCCTAGTAAGTAGAAGCTTGACAACGTCGACGTGGCCTTCACAGGCGGCGATGTGGAGTGCGGTTCGACCATCGAGATCGATGCTATTGACGTCGATTCCTTCGTCGAGCAGATCCTGGACACCTTCAACGTCCCCCCTACAGGCCACGAAGAGGAGCTGCATAGTGGCGTCGAGGTTATCGGGGACGGCGAGCTGCGGACGGCCAGAACCTTCTGGACTCCGGCAAATCGGATCGAGAGACGATTGCCGGCCGAAGCTGAATCGCATATTGTTCCGGCGAGGATCGTGCGAAGCCTGGCGCGTGAACTGTCGGCTAAGAGTACGGCGAAGCGATCCAGTGGAGAATTGCCTCGAGATTCCACGTTTTAGCTGCACCGCGATGTTCGCCATCTTCTCCGGGTCTTCGATTTCAAAATCTATTCACCAATTTCGTCTTCTTCTGAGAGAGAGAGAGAAAAAAATCGAACACATAAATCACATTTTCTTTCGAAAGAGAAAATTCTTCGATCTGAGGATTACGTGAGATCCGCTTGAAGCGCGTTGGGTTCTCGAGGAAAGTTAATGTATTTTTAATTTCCACGAGAGAAGATATTATTGGCGACGTCTGTTTCCGATTGACTTCGATTTGACTTTTCCTTTCAATCATTGTTTGGCAGCTCCCGCGTAAAATTGGACTGTTCTTGATCGTCCACTTATTTCGGTGGCTTTACCCGGAAATAAAATTATTTTGTCTGCGAAATTGTCAAATTAGCCCTAAACTTACCATAATTATGAAATTAACCCTAAACATTCTCATAATAGCGTGGATAAGGCTGACGTGTCGGCCTTATCCGGTCGAGGCCTTTTGGGCTTTCTTATACCATTTATGTATGACCCACAAATAGACGCTCGAAACCTTCTCGTATCGCGTTTGCGTTTGCGTTGGGAATTGGAGGGTGGACTCGGTCTCTTTCACTTGGCATTCTCCCTCGTCTTCAATCCTCACTAGCAAACTCTCGGCTTCTTCTCCTCAATGGCGGCCATTTCTGCAAGTTCTTCCCTTTCCCTTCGGTGCTTGAGATCGGCATGTCCTGATTCTTCTCCCGCTCTCGCATCCTCGACGCGGGTATCGTTCCCGGCGAAGATTTCCTATCTCTCCGGTAAATCTTCGAACCCTGGCGATGAAATGTGTAGGAGAATGGAGGGAGTCGTTAGAAGCGTCGACGGAAAGATCTCTGACGCATCTTTCTCCGAAGCTTCATCTGTTACTCCCAAATCCAAGTACTGTGAATATTTCTTTGAATTTGTTTCCTAATTATCCGTTCCTATTTGATGTGTATTTTTAAGCTTCTCCGTTTTGATTTGTGAAATTTAACATTTTCATGCAATTGTGTTTCTAATTGATCGGTTTTTCCTCCCCGCTTTGCTCATTATTCATTTGATTGAGGTTGTGAGAACTGTATAGAACTCCATAGTTATGCTATGTTTCTTCCATGGTGTTCTACAAATTGAGCTTAAAGTTTCTATTCCGGATTTCTACTTGATGATTGCAAAATGTGCTGTTGTTATTTCTTTACAGATTTAACTTCACTATCGATGCGAATAGGTTGGAAACATGATATCTTTACCTGAACCGTGTCTATCACTAACGTTTACTTTGTACATTAAAACAGGGTGAGAAAGCACACAATTTCAGTATTTGTTGGAGATGAAAGCGGAATGATTAATAGGATTGCGGGAGTCTTTGCGAGGAGAGGATACAATATCGAGAGCCTTGCTGTTGGTCTGAACAGAGACAAGGCTCTATTCACCATAGTTGTCTGTGGGACTGAAAGGGTACTTCAGCAGGTCATCGAGCAACTCCAGAAGCTCGTTAATGTTCTCAAGGTTGTATATTTTCTAGATTGCACTTATCAATTTCTGCATCATAATTGTGTCATCAGCAGGATCTTTACACATCAGCCGGTTTGCTTGCCACTGCTTTCTAAATACAGTGGACTTCTTAGGACTGTAAAATTTTGATTTGTGCTATGCAGCTCCAAAAATTTGTGTTGAAGATTACATTTGCAAATGCCTTTTCATTTCCTGAATTGACATCGACTTGCTAATTAGGTTGAAGATATCTCGAGTGAGCCGCAAGTGGAGCGTGAACTGATGCTTGTAAAAGTGAATGCAAATCCAGAATCCAGGCCAGAGGTAGTCTTCCTAGCCTATGAGAAATTAGAGTTTACTATACTTGCTGGTTGCTTTTGATTCAGTACTGAGGTGGAGTTTATTTTCTTTCAAATTTTGACTAGCCTCTGTTGAATGAATTTACAGATCATGTGGCTAGTTGACACATTCAGAGCAAGAATTGTAGATATTGCGGAACATGCATTGACTATTGAGGTACATCTGCTTATGATTTGTGCTGTTGAGTGTTGGCAATATTTATTTCGCACTATGGCCTATGGGTTTTGGACTTCTGTTTTTATCCTTTTACTATCCATTGGAAGGCATACATTTTTTGTTTAGGGTATCATTTGAAAAATTTATATCCAGTGGATTTTCGTTGCCTTTTAAAACTGATGATGATCCACATGCAGGCTTTCGTTTTGGGACAAAGATTCAATTTATGTGTGTATATTAAGGTTTATTTGAAACTATGGTGTATCTCCTTCAACATATTTGACTGTCTACTAACTTAATAACGAGAAAGCTCTTGAAGAGGTTGCTACACTTGAGTGTACTATGCCAATAATCTGCATTCTATATTGTATTGTCTGTCCTAATTTCTGTGGGAGTGCTAAGTGTTGTTTATGATAGTTAGAGTCTTAGAGAAACAAGACCATACACATATTGTTCTTTTTACCTTGATTATGAGGAAGTGGGATAAAAAAAAGTGGTTTCTCTAATTTACAGTATTTTAGTTCTTTAGTAGTCATTTTTAAGCTATCTTGCAGGTAACTGGAGATCCTGGAAAAATGATTGCTGTAGAAAGAAATTTGGGAAAGTTTCAGATCAGAGAGATTGCCAGGACAGGAAAGGTAGTGGATTTTTGGAATAACTAGATTGTAAGGCTTTTGAATATCATCCAGTTTGTGCTTTCTAATGTATATATGTAGTAGTTACATCTTTCAGTGGACATAAAGACATAGATCTCGGGGACTTTCACTAATTTAAGGAAAATGGAATGACAATTTTAAATAACAGATAGCCCTGAGAAGGGAAAAGATGGGTGCTACTGCTCCATTTTGGCGATTTTCAGCAGCATCCTATCCAGATCTCAAGGAGCAAGCACCTGTTAGTGTTCTTCGAGGTAGCAAAAAAGGAGCCATGGTCCCTCAAATTGAAACAACAGCAGGGGTGTGTGCTTCTCTCCTCGTTAGATTGCTTAATTTCAGTTTGAAATTCCTCAATTTTCTTTCAGAGATATGGGCTGCATAAAAGGTTTGGATTTGGCGATTTTATGAACTTAAACGGAACTATAGAGGGCAGTATTTGTTTTTCCCCTTCTTTGTGGTGTCTGCCTGCGATTGATTGGCACTGCAATGGGGGAATTGCACAATCTTTGATGGTCTACAGTAACATATCTAAATATGCTTGCATATAGCTGAAAAACTACAAACTAATGTGCTTCTGTCAGAGGAGAAAATTCTTGCAGCATGCAATTCTAATGTCCTTTTATTTTCTGGCCCTAGCTAAACCAGAGCTCTTCACAAGTTTGCTAATCGTCCAGTGTTAAAACTTATCTTTGCTTTTAAATGTAGGGAGATGTTTATCCAGTTGAGCCAACTTCTGACCTCACGGTACATCGTGTTCTTGACGCTCACTGGGGACTTCTCACGGACGAAGATGTAAGAGAGTTTGTTGCTAAGTATATATAACTTTTATAGATACTGCCATAGGTATGCATGCCATGACTTTGCTATATAGTAATATGCAGCATAAATGGTAGCGGTTTCAGAATGTGGTTTGCATTACAAGAGTTCCACTAATCTGTCCATTCAGGCTGTCTGGGAGTCTGACTTTGAATAATCCTTACTGTAAATATCGTATGGACGAATCAATTTCCTATATCTAAATGTAGACGTTGTTAGGTGTGATCGATTTAGTTACACAAATTCATGGATTGTGTTTGGTGGATGCAGAGATTGTATCTGTGTACTTACATAGCAAACAGTTTTGTCTAGGTTATTTTGTTTCTTTCATAACAGTTCTTCATTTCTGATCTTTCAGACGAGTGGACTACGGTCACATACTTTATCTTTGCTTGTAAATGATGCTCCAGGAGTCCTTAATATTGTTACCGGTGTTTTCGCTCGAAGAGGATACAATATTCAGGCATGGTCCTTATGTCTCTCTTGCACACACACACACACACAGTGTGCTTGGGGTTTACTGATACACTGACCGATTTTCTTTTTTCGTTTAGAGCTTGGCTGTAGGACATGCTGAAACCGAGGGCATTTCACGCATTACAACAGTTGTTCCTGCAACAGATGAATCGGTCAGCAAATTGGTGCAGCAACTTTATAAACTCGTAGATGTGCATGAGGTAGGATTACAAAAAGCAACTTTCATTCTTATATATTTTACAGTTTTTATGCTTTTGATGGCTCTTTCCTTAGCTATCTTTTCCATTTTGCTCTTTCTTTAAACTATAGATCATAGACAGAATAACGGCTTGTGAACTCTTTTGGACTTTCCTTTATCTTCTCCGGGTCTTTTGTGTTTATTCGAATGGGACCCTGATTTCCAAGAGTCTAAAATTGTACAAGCTTGATGAACAGACTTCTAAGCATGCTGTAACATAACTTTCCGAGCAGTCATTAATTTTGTGACGATTTCTCCAGGTCCATGATCTTACTCATTTGCCATTTGCTGAAAGAGAACTGATGCTGATTAAGATTGCTGTGAACGCTGCTGCAAGAAGGGATGTCCTGGACATTGCTAGTATTTTCAGGGCAATAGCTGTTGACGTATCTGATCATACAATTACTTTGCAGGTAAAATACATTTCTCTTGAACTGGATTTCTGTTTGAGGACTAATTGCATATCAGATGAGAGATTCTTTTCATTGGAGATCTTAGTAGTTTTACATTTTTCCATAGGTCCTTAACTTGTTTGACATAATCAGAGTTTTGTTTGACAAAATTATGAAGCAGACTTGGATTTTCCATCTTATTCCCTTTCTCCCTTAGTTTTTTGGATTTGTTGCTGAAATTTTATGCTGTGGATACAGCTTACGGGGGATCTTGACAAGATGGTCGCACTGCAAAGGCTGTTGGAGCCCTACGGTATATGCGAGGTTTGTTTCGCAATCTACTTTCATCTCTCAAGTGAGAGTTATAATAGACCTTAGTTCTGCTCATGCTGCTCCACATAAAGCTGTTACTTTCGTGTGGCCTTCTTGAACCATAAATCCAGATGAAAACAGGCAATAGCGCATAATAGTTCTCGGACAAACTCTGAGCCATAGCTTAAAGGCACAATCGTTTAGATAAAGTTAAAAGATTTAGGAGTTTGTAGTCTTTGTTGACTAAGAAAGGGATGAGTGAAATGTAAGTTTGTATAATCAATTATCAAAGCTGGACCCGTTTTGTGATATTGTTTTCTACATCTTCTTGTTGTGCTTAGGACAAGAATTAGTTTGACTAGCATTGCTAGTTTTAAATTATGCATCGTGTTGATGTTTTAAATCACAGGTTGCAAGAACCGGGCGTGTCGCATTGGCTCGTGAATCAGGAGTGGACTCTAAGTATCTTCGTGGATACTCCTTCCCTTTAACAGGTTAATCCGTTGGAGAGTGTATCCATGGAACAGTAAAAAAAACTTTTGAAGATAAAAGTTTCATTACACATTTTATGAGCCAACCCAAAGAAAGAGCCAGAGAGACTGTAGATATGTTTGGGACTTTGTTTATTTTATAATTAGCAGATCGTAGATTTTTGTGGCTTCATTTCAATTCCTTTCTTTTTTGAGAAAAAAAAAAAGATGGGATTAATCTTCGCTGTCTTCTTTTTCCCAATAGTTATCTCCCTAAGATGAATAAATCACACTTTTGAGATATAAAAAATACCATCATAAATATTAGAGAAATACTTTCAAATAGTATAAAAATTATTTTTTTGTTCCAAAATTAGCACTCTAAATTTAAAATACTAAAAATAGCATAATTAATTATTTTAAAATATTTATTTACCAAAAATAAATTTAAAATAGAATTAAACATTATGTTTTAGTTCACTATTTCCAATTTAGGGTTTAGTTTTTTCCCATTAGGAAATGATTATAAGTCATTTTTATATTAAATTTGTGCTAATATTGTCAAAATTGGTGCTATATTTGTGATTTTCATCTTTGGATGCTAAATTTGGGAACTTTTAGTTTTTTTGTACTATTTGGTAGAATTGCCATAAATATTATTTGCGAAGTTAATTGAGCTGAGATTAAAAATTGAGATGTTGAACTACCTAAATACCATTGATGATTACGACTAACCCTTTCGTTTAGTTACGTCTTTTTGCTATCGTCATAATTTACGAAATCCTTATCGGATTTAGAAAAATAGTTAATAAAAAAAGTAAAATAAAATCCGATTTAGAAAAGGAAAGGGCAATTCTACAAAATAGCACAAAAAAAAACTAAAAGTTCCCAAATTTAGCACCCAAAGATGAAAATCACAAATATAGCACCAATTTTGACAATATTAGCACAAATTTAATATAAAAATGACTTATAATCATTTCTTAATGGAAAAAAACTAAACCCTAAATTGGAAATAGTGAACCCAAACATAATGTTTAATTCTATTTTAAATTTATTTTTGGTAAATAAGTATTTTAAAATAATTAATTATGCTATTTTTGGTATTTTAAATTTAGGGTGCTAGTTTTGGAACAAAAAATAATTTTTGTGCTATTTGAGGGTATTTCTCAAAAGGAAATTACTCTAAATTATATTTTTAAAATAAATTAATATCTTATTATATAATGATTGAACAGACTTTATTCATGTCTTCTTTCTGTTATAACTTTATTTAACTTACATCTATCACATATCTGTAAATTGTAATGATTAATTAACAGAAATTAGGCATATCCCATCTCGAATTTAGCAATTAAACCAAAAGTAAAGGTGGTACCTACTATTTTGTCTCATAATTTAATTAGTTATGCATCCGATCACTTAATACTAGTCAAAATAGATTCCTCCACTTTTGTCCGAGTAAAAACAAATACTCCTACTACATTTGTGTAATTCCGTTTGAACAAAAAAAAAAAATGATTGCTAAATTCGGACGAAATTAAGTATCTATCGATACATACTTCAAAATTAGTTTTACAAAAAGTAATTTATAGATTCGGACGAAAATGCCCCTACTTCTTACAATAACCAAAAAAGTCAAAAAAGAGGGGACAAAACATTTAATGCTCCATTGGTACATTTTCTTTATTTTTGCCTTCCAATTCTTCCTGCAAAATATCTCTCTCTTTATTACTACTTTATGACGTTGCTTTCATGACAATGTAATAGTTTGTATGCCAATTTGAATGTCAAATATTATGTTTAAAATTAAAAGTGAAGTGTTCTTCAATGAAAAAGTAAATAACATTGTTATGTGATTGTCGGTACATTATGTGGATAACTGTTAAGTTGTAAAACTATATTATCTGGATAATTACCTTATCCAGACATGGGGGTCTTCTTCTTAAACCCTAAACCCTATATCGTAAACCCTAACACCTAAACCATAAACCATAAACCATATATCCTAAAACCTAAACTATATACTCTACACACAAAACTATAAACCCGTCGAATCCTAAACCCTATAGTTTTCATTAAATCCCAAGTGTTCTTCAGTGGAAAAGTAAATAACTAAGTTATCTAATTGTCGATAGTAAATTATCCAGATAAGTTAGAAGTTAAAGAACTATATTATCAAGTATATTAACTGGATAACTATATTATCCAGATAGTATGTTCTGTCTTTGTGAACCATAAACCATAACCCCCAAACACTTAACAGTAAACCCTAACCCTAAACCCTAAACCCAAAACCCAAAACCCCATACCTCAGAAAAGTATCGGGTTTACATATAACTATATAATGAAAAAGTAAGTGATAACTTTGTTATATGTATATGGATAACTACACTGCCCATATAATTGGAGCAATCTTAAACCATAAACCCTAAATCCTAAACCCTAAACCCTAAGTCCTAACATCTAAAGAATAAACCTTTAACCATATAGTTTTCATTAAATCCCTTGTGTTTTTCAATGGAAAATTAACTGCTAACTTTGTTATCTGATAGTCGATACTCTTCCATGAAAAAGTAACTGCTAACTTTGTTTTCTCGTTTAACTTGCAACAATAAGAGAAACTATATATTGTTGAATTGGAAAAATGTCTGGAAACCCTAAACCCTAAGTCATAACTCCTAAACATTCAAAACTGAACCATAAACCCAAAACCCCATATCTCAGAAAAAGTATCGGGTTTACAGATAACTATATAATGAAAAAGTAAGTGATAACTTTGTTATCTGTATGTCGATAACTACATTACCCAGATAATTGCAGCTATAGTTTTCATTAAATCCCAAGTTTTATTCAATGGAAAATTAAATAACTTTGTTATCTGAATGTCGATACTATATTACCTAGATAATTCTTAAGTTGTAAAATGATGTTATCCTCAAACACTAAACCCTAAACCCTAACGCCTAAACCCAAAACCCAAAACCCTAACCACTAAACCCTAAACCCTAGAATTTAAACTCTTAACCATTAAACCCTATAGTTTTCCTTAAATCGAATGGGTGCTTCAATGGCGAACCTAACTAACTTAGTTATCTGAATTCCGAAACTATATTATCCAGATAATCGATATGGGGATAACTATATATGTGGACGATATGCGGATAACATATATATGTGGACGATATGCGGATAACAATTTTATATAGTGGAATGCAATGAAGATGTGTGAGAATAAATTTTGAAAACTGAGGGGTCAGAAAAAAAAGATAACACATTTGGATTTTAAAAAATATAACAGATTTGTCCATAAAATCCAAATCTAACCAACACATAAGTTAACATATATGACAGTGTTATCCGACGAGAGCATAAAGAACATTGTTATCCAAAAACAGACTGGTAATATGAAAGTCATTAACCACACAATTGTGAAGTAAATTAATTATGCATAATGATCAATGAGCGCAGTAACAAGTCTCTTTGCCTGTACATCAATGGACTCCGTTGGGCTCTTCACCGTCGACGAACAGTCGCTTGGGGAGTTCTAGATCTGTTATCTGAAGAAGAAATGAAGATATGAGACATCGGCGAATAGTGACTAGAAAAAATAAGAAATCGAACTTCTTTATTTTTTAGATATAATCAGAAAAGAAAAATGAGATCCATAAATCTCTAGTATTGTTACCTTCGAAATCGTGATACGAACGTATCTGATTTTCATGGGAGTAAAATCTGTGATACTACAGAGTCGGACGAATTTGTGTAGTTTTGTTTCAGGGGACAAAAATCGATGATACTGGAAACCAACTATTGTTGAACATGAAAAAGGAGAAATTCTTTGAAGAAGAAAACCTAAAGATTAACGAGGGGTCATGATTTGTACGGTTGAAAATTGGTTTCTCACTTATGTATCTCTCCACTTTTCCAAATAAATTAATATATACTAAATCCAAATAAATAAATTTTCCTCTGTATCTGTATCCACTTTTGCAATCTATATCATAGATAGCATAGGGGCTTAAACGTCTAATTTTTGGCTAAAATTATTGATGAATAGTAACGAAACCAAAAAACTAATTTTCAGTTTATCCAGGGCTATCCATTGGTATTACCCCTCTTTAATTACGTTTTCCACTAATCAAAAACAATCTACTGGTCAAAATTTTGTCAGCATTATTCCAAATACGAGGTTATGCACACATTCCCATCAAAATATATACTACTAGTATAAAATAGGGAGGTTATGCACACTTACTAACTCTGTTTCATATTAGTTGTCGTTCTAGATTGTTTTACGTAAATTAATAAAACAATTTAATTTTCTATTTTATCCCTCATTAATGTATTATATAATATGATTACACTAATTAGTAAGATAAATGAGTATGGATAAAATTGGAAATATTATCAAACATTTGCATTGAAATTCTAAAACGACAATTAATATGAAACAAAATTTAAGCTCTAAAACGACAACTAATATAAAACGGATGGAGTATTATATATGGTTAACCAAACATACTTATGCATTTATGTAATGTAGTTGTCTTGGAGTATGCAGGTTGGATCAAGATTACTCTCAAATGCAATGATATAATCCTATTATGCTGATAATATCCTCTACACTTATACGTACTACACATGTCAGCAATCAGTGGCGGAGGTAAGAGGGAAATATATAAAATTAGTAAATTAGTTATTTTCAGTGTATACTTAATTTAATTTGGTGAAATAGTTGGTCAACATTAGTCTTTGACCCCAATAAATTTATGGTCAAACTTCAAAATGCACATACAAATTCATATAATTTATCATATATTATTATAAAATTATATATTATTTATATATATTAATGACCCCAATAAAATCAGCAATTCAAAAAGCATATTACCCTCTATATTATCCCTTCTAAACACTAGTAATAAACAGATTGTCAAAAAAAAAAAGTTTGTTATGTATTCACGTGACTTATGTTTGAGTATAGAAACTTAACCATACAAAATTGGTTTATTACCCTCTTTAATCATATAAATTTCGGGTTGTTTATTTTTGTTGGAAAAAATGTCTCCCATTGCACCTGGACGGGGAGAACAACAATATCCTCAAATTCTCTGGTCTCGAAAGTAATTCAATAACTTAAACGTCCAAATACAACCCTTTTAACAACTTCAATAAATATCACTTCTCTAAATACATAAGTTCCAATATCTGACCATCGTGATTGTTCTTCTTTAAATCGGGGAAGCTTTGGATCACTAGATTACATGTGATATTATACCAAACCTTAGATTTGAAAATATGGAAGAGAAAGTTGTTTTTTTCGTCCAAGGCTTTGTGGTCGAGTGATTGGGAACGGGACCGGGTTGCCACCACACCCCGGGTTCGATCATTTTGCTGCGCGATTCTCTTGGACACCCACACGGATATGGGCCCATTGCTTACGATCCATTTAAAAACCCAGGAAGGGGCCTATCCGTGGGTTGCCTTTACCCCAGGGATTAGTCTGGACCCTTCCATAGGCCTAAAATTTACCATGAGTTACCAAAAAAAAAAAAAATTTGTTTTTTTCGATATGCATATGTAAAAGAGAACGTTTAAATTATAAAAGCACAATGATTAATGAGCCGACATGTGCTTTTTTATGGTCAACTCTATTTGTCTGTAGTGTGACTACAAAATTATCGGCCACAATGATGAATTCATCATATCTTTCTCCGTTTCTCGGCACAAGAAATAAATTATTTTATCAAAATTGAATTGGTCTAGTGGTTAAAGAGGAGTGAATAGGTTAAAGAGGAGTGGATAGGTACTACTTCTTCTATCGGTTATGGGTTCGATTCCCGTTGGGAGAGGTCTCTTCCGAAAGAGTGATTTTAACATAGTTTGGGCTCTACTCCGAAGATGTACGGACCCGAAACCTCGGCAATTAAAAAAAATTTTTTTTTTATTGATATCAATTTTTTTTTTTTGGTCGAACTTTGATATCAACAATATTGAACTGATATTCAATACTGTAAACAGTAGAAAAAGTTTATAAGAAAATAAATTTAATTATCGTAGAAGAATGATGTAACAGAGTATAGTAACATAAACAACTAAGCTTGCCGACAAAAAAACAACAACTAAGCTAACAAAAATCCGGTCAAACTAATTATTTAATATTCTCTATAAGAAAGTTTAATTTGGTTAGAAATGTAAAAAAAGTTGTAAGAAATGAAAGTACAAAAAAAGAGAGAGAAAATCGTTAATTAACTAACAAAGTGATAAACCCAAAAAAACTAACTATAAGTGATATGGACTTGACTTTTAACAAAGCATTAAACTAGTTGTGTAGTCTTTAAAATATGACAATTGACAAGTTGTGTAGTCTTTGAATCTTTACCTTATTCAGACTTTTTACCCGGATTAGGTGACATGGCAGCATCAATCGACCTCCATCAATTTCTTTAATATGATTCCGATTTTGTAATTTTTTTTTTCTTTTTCTTTTGACAAATCTTCAAATTTAATTAACACTTGAATTTCGATTTATTACATATGCAATTTACACTCCAAAACTCTTGCAATTTAATACTTTAGGATTTCTCCAAAATAACGGCAAACCATTAAATATGATATAATTTTTACACTAAATTTCTTCAATATAATTCTAAAAATAACATTAAATATAGTGTTGTCAATAGTATCACACCAAATTTAGGGTAGACCAAACGCTACCAATTTATTTTATTAATAAAATGTGATCAATTTAATAAATATAAAATCATATAATAAAGATTTTTTTTTTAAATTAATAATAGGTAATACTCTTTTTGGTATGATATTTGAGGTTGTGGTTGTAGAAGAAAAATAATTTGGTGCTAAATTTACATCAAATAAACCAAGTTACTTTGATCAAGTGAAAATGAGTGGGTATGTGCCCTTCTATATAGCAAATTGGGTATGTACTACCTTCTAACGAAGTCAATTATTTATATAATTATTTTATAGAAATAATCATATAAATTAGCAAATTGCTGACGTGTATCTCAGTTGTTAGGCCGTTAGAGATTAGTTTTGAGCCTAAAAAGCCTTGTATCCAGTTTAATAAAAAAAAAAATGCCCTTAAGGTAATATGGTTGGAGATGGTCTTTAAGGAAAAAAAATATAGACTTTCAACAAAAAGAAAAAGAAAGAAAAAAAACTTAAAACTTTATCTCGTAGAGTGAGGTGAAATTAAAGCGTGTTAAAAGAAGGCACTGACAAAGTAACAACAAAAGAGGTGTGGCTGCTAAGGATGATGCTGATGTTCTACTTCTGACATTCTCTCTCTCTCTCTCTGCAGCTTCGTTCGTCTATGGCCTAGGAACAAACTTCATACACGTGGTGAGAGCACAAAAAGGCTAAATCTTTTTTTCAAACCCTTGTTGAAATTCTAGCTCTTTGGGGTTTCTGCGAATGTTTTTCTTGGTCTTCTGGATGTACTGAATCAGCTTCAATCTGATTTGTCCTTCTCCGATCATAATCAATTCCAACTTTCTTCGCAGCTTCGGCGCCAAATCTGGTGTCTACCCTCCAATTTGTTTCCCGTAAAGTTCGTTCTTTTTTTGTTCTCGCTAAAAGCATGGATTCTTGGAGGTGATATCAACAAAAGCTTGTTTTGTTTTTTATCTAGATTTGGGCAGGAATTGTCTTTCTCAAGATTTATGTTGTAATTAGATTAGGTTTGTTTGGGTTAGATTGGGGATAAAAAAAAGTAATCTGAATTTAGGTATTTTTGTTGATAACGGCGAAAAATTGGAGTAATAGTATGACTATAATGGAGGAGAAGCAGAATAGTCCGATTGCAGAGAAGCAGCAGAGCTTTAATGGTATAATCAACCAAACACAAGAGAATCAGACGAAATCCATGGAGAAACAACAGAGTTTTCGATGTGTGGAGAATCATCAACCGAGAAAGGCGAGAGCTTTAGAGAAACAGGTTAGTTTCCAAGGTGTGAATGTAGAGAATCATCAGCCAAGCAGGCTCGGAAGATCAATGGAGAAGCAACAGAGTTTTCGAGGTGTGACCGTGGAGAATCAGAAACGTGGAGTTATGGAGAAACTTCCGAGTTTTGGTAAAGCATCAATGGAGAGGCAGAAAAGTTTTCGTGGTGGGCTTTTAGAGAAGCAGAAAAGCTTCCGTGTGGTGATGGAGAGGCAACTGAGTTTTATTGGTGAGAGGAGGAAGAAGAATGAGTCACCAGGAAAAAGAGGAGATTCGCCTCTTCACATTGCAGCTCGAACCGGGAACTTGGGAAAAGTTAAAGAACTGATTCGAGGTTGTTGCGATGGAGACGGCCAAGAGTTGAGAGATTTGTTGTCAAAGCAGAATCTTGAAGGAGAGACTCCTCTTTATACTGCAGCAGAGAATGGGCATTCAATTGTTGTTGAGGAGATGTTGAAGCATATGGATCTTGAAACTGCTTCGATCGCAGCTAGAAACGGGTTTGATCCATTCCATGTCGCAGCAAAACAAGGCCATCTCGGTAACAGGATTTACATTTTCTTCAGTTTCTCCAGTTCAGTGAGAACATAGAATCATCCATGGACTATTCTCTTACTTGGCTCTTCTTCTTTTGCAGAGGTGTTGAAGAAACTGTTGGAGACATTTCCAAACTTGGCAATGACAACAGATTTATCGTGTACAACTGCGTTACACACTGCTGCGACACAAGGACACATTGATGTGGTGAATCTTCTTTTGGAGACGGACTCTAATTTGGCTAAGATAGCTAAGAACAACGGTAAAACCGCGCTTCACTCTGCAGCAAGGATGGGTCATGTGGAAGTTGTTAAATCTTTGATAGGTAATGATCCAAGCATTGGGTTTAGAACTGATAAAAAGGGGCAAACTGCTCTTCACATGGCTGTAAAAGGTCAAAATGACGGGATCGTTGTTGAGTTGGTGAAACCTGATGTTGCGGTTTTGAGCGTTGAGGATAATAAAGGAAATACACCACTGCACATTGCCACAAACAAGGGCCGTACTAAGGTAGAGCTCTTTACTTTCTTTTCTCAGTTATCCAAACTCAGTATTAGGCAAGTAGAGTAGAAGGGATGCATCATGGAATGATCTTTTCTCCAGTTTCCTGGTTGATATTAGTTCTTAAATGAAATGTTAATTGACTTCTCTGCAGATAGTGCGGTGTTTGGTATCTATTGAAGGCATTAACCTCAACCCAATAAACAAAGCTGGAGATACACCACTCGATATCGCTGAAAAGATAGGAAATGCAGAGCTTGTGTCGGTTCTGAAGGAAGCAGGAGCTGCTACAGCTAAAGATCTCGGGAAGCCCCAAAACCCGGCTAAGCAACTGAAGCAAACAGTCAGCGACATTAAACACGAGGTACAATCTCAGCTTCAGCAATCCAGGCAAACCGGTGTAAGAGTCCAGAAGATAGCAAAGAGACTCAAGAAGCTTCACATTAGCGGTCTAAACAACGCTATAAACTCAGCAACCGTCGTGGCTGTGCTTATTGCCACGGTGGCTTTCGCAGCCATTTTCACAATACCCGGTCAATATGAAGAAGACCGGTCGAAAGGAGAGTTGCTAGGACAAGCTCATATAGCAAACAAAGCACCGTTTCTGGTTTTCTTCGTCTTTGACAGCTTGGCACTGTTTATATCCTTAGCTGTTGTTGTGGTGCAAACTTCAGTTGTTGTGATTGAGCAGAAGGCGAAGAAGAAGCTTGTGTTTGTGATCAACAAGCTCATGTGGTGTGCTTGTTTGTTCATATCCATTGCCTTTGTTTCTCTCTCTTTCATTGTTGTGGGCAAAGAGGAGATGTGGTTGGCTGTGTGTGCGACTGTTATTGGCGGCACGATCATGTTGACCACGATTGGTGCGATGTGTTACTGTGTGGTCATGCATAGGTTGGAGGAATCTAAATTGAGGAGCATAAGGAAAGAGAGAAGCAAGTCTCAGTCTTTCTCTATGTCTCGTATGCCTTCTGATTCAGAGATTCTAAATGGTGAATACAACAAGAGAATGTATGCACTATGAACAACCAATTTGTAGAGAATTTGGACAGCAGGGTCTCCTCATGTAAGATTAACCAATATATACTTGTATCTTGTACCTGTAAACCATTGCTATTCGATATTTTTCGAGTTTCTCGAGTAGAATAACAGATCTGTAATGAGTTCGTTGAAGTATCAATGGAATCTACACTTTTCTGATATCCAATGAATCAAAGAATGAAAATGAAGAAACTATATAACCTGATGAAACCTGAATCTTACTTGTGAATATAAAAAACTTGATCTCCTACTGGGTCTGGATGCATTTCTTTAGATGGTTTCACAGTTCGTCTGCTCCTAAGATCTAGCTATAGTGTGATGTTAACAGGAATCATCTTCAACCCCGTCTGGTGCTTCCACCGCGGTAAGTATCTGTCGGGTAACGAGTGGAACCCTCGAGATTCTTTGTCATGCTGGTGGGTTTGGAGTAAGCGAGACTAGGTGATTTGGCTGCTGAGAAGCAGTGGCGGACTTTGATAGAGTGGCTTGTTGATCTGGTCGAGCAGCTTCCCTGGACGTTTATCATCAGGGTCACTTCTTTGTCACAAGTGTCTTCACACGATAAGTTTTGTTGGATGCCATCGATGGACTCATCTGAGGTGTGAAGGTCGTCATGATGAACCTTCACCTGCACTGAAGCATCTGGTTTTATCATCCCAGCTCCTGGAGAAACCTAAAGAAAGAGTTTTCTGATCATTAAATCTTGTGATGAAGAATGGCGAAAAAAGCGATTCATTGGTGAAAAAAAGAGAGAGAATAAGAACCTCAAGCCAGCGAGGGAGACCAAAGGTGCCTCTTGATTGATTCTCGGGTTCCTCTCCATAATCTCTAGCGATGGTCTGCCCCTTACAAACGATGTTGAAGATGGCTCTACTCGAGTTTGACTTGTTTCTGATTGTAAAAATGAATGTGTCCTGGCTCTGAAGAAGAATGCTGTTGGTACTCACTGATGTTTCTGGAACCGATCTTAATTCCTCGAACATGGATTTGAGTTTCTCACTGGACTTTATGATTTTCCCCATCTCCTGTCTTCGCACAGATTTATCAGTGTGAGCTATGTTAGCATGGAGCTTACAGCGCACGGGTTTGTGATCACTCTCAGTCACATCCATGCAAGCTTCATACCTGTAAACACAATGCATACGGTGGTGGGAAAGATGGAAGGTGGAAGGAAGAGAGAGAAGATCATGAGATCGCATGATGGACATTACATTACAGTCGAAGAAACTACCGGGCACTGCAAATTGCACTCAGAAAATGGGCTTGATTGGTTGTCTCTGTATATAACTCTGTCACACCACGCGGGTATTCGCTTTTTCTCCCCTGAATCATACCCTGGAGATAGGAACACCGTAGAAATTAATTACTTGGTCCCAATCTTACTCTTTTTACAAGCTTGCTACCACAAACTCATGAAAGAGTAACCAGGAGAAGTTTACAGAGTATTTCAAATCTATTTTTTACCTCCAAGGCCTGGCTTATTCTTTTCAAATTTGTAAGTCGGCGGGAAGGTGATTAACGCCTCACGCATTCCTTGGAACACTTTCCCCTCGTTCATCTCTGCCCTAAGTTGGTCTTTCTCTCTGAGCCAGTCAAAAGATCGGTGTGAAATGAAGTCCCTCGCTTCGTCGTAGGTTATACCAAACAACCTATAATTGAAGTCACCAAAAAATGCAACCATATCTGCTGCTGCTAAATCAGACTTCTCTTCTTCCGTGTTGATGTTTGTATTCTGGGAAACAAAGAAAAAGAACAGTAACATTAGAAGGGACAAACAACATAAGCTCGAGACCGAGATTGTGAACCAAAAATGTGAAAAGCTGCAAGTAATGCACTGATATAATAAGTTCATACAGTGTTACTCTTTAGCGCTTGAGCAGATGTTGAAGCACCCGCTGCAAGAGAGAGGGCCCATGGCAAGCCAGAAGAATATAGCAGCCAAAATAAGTACGTGGAGAAGCCAAGTGAGCAAGACAAAAACAGGTACGGCACTATACCAGCTGCGGCAGTATATAAACTTTGTCCTTTGGAGAAGACCATTGACCGATATATGTGATTGAAATCAGCGTTTCTCCGAGTAACTGCCTCCAAGTGAGCAGCCAAGTGACAGTTCACAAAGCACATAATCCGGTCATAAACTCTGATTCTCAAGCCCACACCTCCCTGTTTTTTACAACGTATGAACATTAATCTGATCAACAATGATAACTCATCCTCAATGGACGTTAACAAGGTAACCATTAAATTCCGTTATCATCAGACTAATTGGTTTTGCATTAGACAGACCTTGTTGCCAATGGCGCGGCCAAAGCCACATGGAACTGCTGCGACATCAAGATCTCCGACATGTGTTCTAATATCCTTCCTCACCCTAAGCAAAAAGTTATCAGACATGAGGTGGAAAAAAGATGGTTAACCTGGAAATATGATAAAACTTAACACTCTCAAGACTTTAGGTGCTATGTAAGGAAAGAAAACGACTGTTGTCTGGTACACCTGCAGTCAATAGAGAAACACAAAAATGTAACTCGTCTGAAATAAATGCTTCGCCTACCAAAGAGATATTAGCAGTCCAGCCAACTGCCTTGAACCCATACGTTCAAAAGTATTTCTCTCATCCACTGCACTTCCAATTGCATCCAGCCACCATTGGCCCACAGCACTTCCTTCAACCCCTACCTACAACCGAAACCCAAATATGAGCTGACTTGAAATATGTAGACAACAGCACAATCCCGGTATTATACATCTGAATCCGCACACAACATTTTAATCATGCTAGTGAAGACAGTTTTTCTATATAATCAGTATTCCTAGATAGTCCACATGTATCTGTCAACTGAAAGCAATATTAGACTCAAATCGATAAAGAAACCTACTGGTTCCATAATTGTTCGAGTAAGAAACTAGTAAATGTAGAACGAAAATGGATACAGATCAGTAGGGATCATCCAGTGGAGCCTCATTTCTCGTAAAGTACATTGGACAGAAGCAGACAAACGGAGGCAAAGTAGACATTAATCTTTGGTTGATAGATATATATATATTTTTTTTATAATTTAAGCAAAATCAGTCATGAGTAAATAAATAGTTCTAACGGAATGACTTACCGTCTCCTTAGCAGTAGACATGGCAAGGAAACCGGCCCCCATATCCACCTCTTGCAACCCAACAGCAACAATGCCAACATCTGAAACAGCAGAACCCAGCCAAGACATAAGCGCTCCGCGTGAAGCCCGTCCTTCACCAACATTCCAGGTACCAATCAAGATTTTAACACTGTCTTGTCGGGCATATGTAATTTCCTTTTGAGACAATTCCGTCCGGATTACGCTGTCTAGAGGTCCTGGAGATGTCACATACCATCCTCTTACACCACCATGAGTGGCTAAACTAAAAATGAAACCACCACCTGCTGCTAGCTTTATCACAGGTTCATTGTGTGAAACCCAGCTTGCAATTAGCTTTCCACCAAGATCCAAGATCTGGATGTAACCACTTGCATAACCCACATATATTCGATCACCAAATGTGCAAAAGCACAGAACAGCCTGCTGATGATGGTTCACCTCCCGCAAGCGGTTTCCATTTCCGTCCCACTGAGTAATTACGCCATTCATGCTTCCAGTCCAAATTGATCCATCTGCCGCTATCGCAATAGCTTCTACTTTCCTAGGATCTTCTGCAAAAGCTCCTGCACTTCTAGTGGCAGCTCGACGAACAGCTCCTGCAGCTCCCATTATGGCATGGCGTGATCTTTGCAGAAAGCCCTGTGATTTTTCCTTTTTTGGTGTGGAGAAGAACTTCACTTTCGTTTCTTCAACTTGCTGACCTTGCGTAGGTGGCATGTCCACACGGTTATCGACTTGCCCATCAATATTAAAAACTTTCAGAAGGTCTTTATTCTGAGCATCCCTGCACAGATACATCTCTCTTTGAATGATCAAAACAGAACCACAACAGAAAAAGCTCCAAATATTCTGATAAATACAGAGACATATTCCAAAATGACATTCATAATCTGCTGTAGACTAATGTGTCATAATACCTACCAAATTGAGAATGAGAGGTGCTGCACAGCCCACACTTTAGCTCTTACTGTATCAACTAACAAAAACTTGACATCTGACGAAGAGATGCTGCATGTACCATTGACAGTAACTTGGCTCCTAAGGTCAATACCAGACCTCTCCACTAACAATGCAGCCATATGCTTCTCCTCCGTTTTAAGCACAAGAGTCTTCTCTAAAGAATCCAAAGTCCATATTTTTATCACACCGCCTTCAGAGCATGACCACATATCACCTGCATCATAAACAAGACGAAAGCAAACAAAAAAAGATCTGAGAGTCCAAATATTGTCTCTGTTTATAACAAAACATCAAAAACCTCAGAATCAGACAGCACTAACCATAGGAGCTCATGACAATGTAATTCACAGGACCACGATGAGCTTGCCACGATAGCCGTTCCTTGAAAGGCTTTGAATCATCCGCAGTATTAGTAATCGGCTGATCCATTTTCCAGGCCCTGATTTTGCCATCCTTGTGGCCGCTCCACACAAGCCTATTGCCGTGGTCAATCATCAAGCACAAGGTAGGCGAGATTGTAACAGATTCATGAAACGGCGCCGTGTCCTCATCCCCTCGCCGTACCTGCCCGCCCATGCCACAACCGACCTCGTATGCTTCCTCCAAGTTCCAGAATCTCACGCCGTTCTCCTGTCCCGCCCATAACTGACTTTCCGTACAAGCAATGTTTCTCAGAAACTTTCCAGTCTGTGTCTCTCTCAACGGATGCGGCCGGAGCTCAAGACACGGTGGCCGTCCGGGATTCACAGCAGCACGCACCGGCACCTTAAATACGTCGAGGCCGCCTCCTGCCCCGATGAACTCCGGAAGGGACTCGAAATCGTCCCCTCCTCCTAGGCCAGCAATCTCACCGCCCTGCGATGCTGGTTTCGACGGAGGCGTGGCGAAACCGTAATCCTCCCCGTTGCCTCTATCCCCACCGATTCTACCGTTGACGATGACTACTCCTTCGGTGGAGAACTCGCCGTCGGAGGAATCGAAATAAACAGGTTCGGAATCTGCCGTCACGGATCTAGAGCCCTCGTCAAGGCTATATTTGCGGATCGGGTGATGCGGCTTCTGCTCGTATTGCTCAACGTAGGAATGTGTCTTACGCGGAGGCGGGTGAGCGGGAACGAGTGATGCCAACGCCTCCCGCTCATCTGCTTCGATGATAACCGAATCCATGGAAGAAGATCAA
Organism: Eutrema yunnanense; assembly: GCA_002933935.1. NCBI lineage: Eukaryota > Viridiplantae > Streptophyta > Magnoliopsida > Brassicales > Brassicaceae > Eutrema > Eutrema yunnanense. The sequence goes on from PKML01035129.1 coordinate 92,585, forward strand.
AGGAACTGGCCAAATGAAGAAATTTGGACAGGACGAATCCAACCATGAAGAGGAAATGAGAATGAGAGATGGTGGGAGATTGAGATTGAGAGAGAGAGAGAGCGAGCGCGAGAGAGAAAGGGAGAAGAGAGCACGTCGCAAGAGAGAGAGAGAGAGAGAGAGAAACATGATGATGATCATAATTTATCATGAGTTCTATAAATAGCAATTTGAAAGAAGACAAAAACATATTTCAAATTCAAAAGATTGATTACTTCTTCATCACTTCAAACATTTTCTTCACTACTTTACATAATCACAAAGCCCTATGCTTAATCGACACTTACATCGACTGAAGGGATCTGTTCTTGGGAATTAAGAACACCACTCAAACAAGGTGGTTTTGCAGCTCCATAATAGAAGAAAGCCATGATCTTTGAGAGCTCATCTGCTGTTCTAATGCCTGAAAATATATGTTTAAAACGTGCTAAGTACGACAAGAAGGTTATAAAAGATTCCGGTATTGAACAGAGGCGTTACCTTTCTCACGGTATAGTATCTTTCCGGCTTTAGTGAAGATGATCTCTGGGAACACTGATACTTGCAGAGCAGATACCAAATCTGTCTCAACCACAGCATCAACAGCAACACACTGCAAGTAATAATGACTCAGGAGGATTAAGAACAGACCAAAACATACAGCAAGATCAAGAATGGTTTTACAAATGGTAAAGAGATGTCCAGACTTACTCTTGGTGAAGGAAGTCCACAGTTCCATATTACATGAATCGCCTTCTCTAGTTCTTCCCTGAATTTTTCGTTTTCCTTTGGCCTGAAATTAGCCGATGCTCGTATCAAATTTTAACTACAAGGCTAGAACTACTATAGTCAGGAATGAAAGATTCCATCAGTAAGTCGAATTTGAGCAAGAAGGGAGAGACAGATCTGCCTACAGATACAATAAAGGTTGAAACTTTAAACACTAAAGCGACTTAAATCTATAAACAAAACACCCCAGATGATGATAATCAAATTTACGGATGAGCATAAAAACTAAGCAACCAAATGTCAGAAATAGTTCGCAATTTGACAAGCATCAAATTTGGTAAAGTAAGATATGAACAGTTACCACTGACCTTTTGTAGCGGTTGTGAACAAGAACCATGAGCGGACTGATATCTTTGAACACAGAATCCTCCCATTCTGCAGTTGTGAGATCTTTAATCGGGAGTATGTAGTTATCATCTTGCCAAACAATCTCCTTCTGATCACTATCATCTCCATTATCGTCTTCATCATCATCATCATCCTTCTTTTCGTTCTTAATTGTTATCTTATTGAAGAACTGATTGAAGCTAAACCCCCAACCATCAGCATCTTGGGGCCAATTAGGATCTTCCTCGTTCACAACAAGAGGGTAATCAGCAAGAAGCTTTTGCATCTTCCTCCTCTTCTCGACGAGGTCAATCTCTTCCTCTTCATCAATATCAGGATGCTTATCAATCACCTCTCTTATCTTCTTCCTCCATTCCCGTCTCTCTTCTGGATCATCGAGACTTGCTTGGTCGCCTAATCTTTTGCTCGAGGTATCTTTTTTAACTTCATCGTCCTCATCTTCACTGTCGCTTTCTTCTTCTTCTCTCCATACCTTCTTCCCAAGCTTATCAACCAACCCAAAAGCTTTCACATTTCTTATAGACCTCACAACATTCCTTTTCTAGCCATATGTCAGAGCGAAAATGGTTTCAGATTGAGCCCAATTCGGAAATCACAATAAGAGAATTAGGTGGTGGGAAACTAACCGAGGAGGCAATCTTCACAGAACCAAAACACTCATGTCTCGACGAAGCAAGCTCAAAAGGATACCTTTTGAAATGGGAAGAAGCAGGAACGGCGGAAAATAGTGAGGAAGAGCTGAATCCATTACCTTTAACAGGGCAAGTGAAGTGTGTCGAATATGGGAGAATCATTACTCTGAAACAAACAAAATTTCACCAAATCAAACACCCAACGAAGTTTTCAAGTGAATTTTTTTTCCAGACCAAGAAACCAAAATGGAATCACATATCAAAAGGAAGAAAGGGGAAAATATTCAGAAACCGGCTAGCGAAGAGGAAGCAGAGAGAGAACAAAAATAGTTTAAGAAAAATGAATTTGATGTTGAACAAACCTGGCAGCAATCTGAAAGCTTGTGAATTGGAAAAACTGTATATGTGTGTGGTTTCTTCGTCTTCCCCAGCTAAAACCCTTTAGAAACCCAAACCCCTGTTTTGTTAATTGGGATAGAATCGTACAACAAAAATCCTCAAATAAGAAATTGACACATCACGCACAAATAATAATATTTTTTTTTTTTTTTTGTTGATGCGTTAAGGTTCATGTTATCTAGTAGCTGATTTCTAGTGAATTTGATTGAGTTAGATGATTATTCCTACTCTTTCTACCTTTCAAATTATTACTTAAGAAAGAGGTTTTCTAAAGTATTATATGAACCGCTACAAAAAAAAGATGATTGTGTTTCATAATTTTTTTCAACATTCATAAAAAAATTTCACCAGAATTTGTTTGCTCATTTTCCGTTTCCATAAATTCACATATTCGAGCATTAGTAGTATCGTCTAATCCAATTATACTCCTACCCGACGCTATATTCTTTTTAAATATCATTTTGAGATCATCACATTCTTCAAAAATTTCGTCACAATTTTTTTTATAGTTTGGATGTGCCTAAAATACGATTAAAAAAAATGGTATTATCACTATCTATCTTCCATTAATAACACAATTAGTTTTAAGGAAAAAATAATTGCAAAGTTATGTAAGTAGAAAGAGAAATAAAATTACACCACAAATATCATTCTCTTTCCAAATAATTACAATAATGCCATTGATTGAAAATTGCTGAAAACTGTGTTAGCAACTAATAAAGCCGGTGACACTGTTCATCAACCATCTCGTCAATACTGTTCATCCCACCGACACTGTTCATTTACTACAATAATATATGGTACTTGTTAACGTGCTATCCGACATTTGTTATCGTGCTAACAATAATAACAAGTATCATATATTATTGTTGTATCATATATTATTGTTAGCACGTTACAAATATCACATATTATTGTTAATACGTTAACATACTATGTTAACACATTACAAGTATTTGATATTATTGTTAGCACGCTAACAAGTATCAGATAACGCGTTAACAAGTTTCAGATTTTATTGTTAACATGTTAACAAGTATCGAATATTTTTGTTACTACGTTACAAGTATTATATATTATTGTTGATACGTTAAGAGACTATGTTAACACATTCCAAATATTTGATATTATTGTTAGCACACTAACAAGTATCGGATAGCACGTTAATAAGTATCAGATATTATTGTTAACACGTTAACAAGTATCAGATAATTTTGTTAGCACGTTAACAAGCATCATATATTATTGTTAGCACGCTAAAAAGTATTGGATATTATGTTTTCCGATGATGAATAGTATCAACAATTTCGGATGAACAATGTCAGTCGGAGCGATGAACAGTACCGCCGGTATATACTCATGTTTTTATATCAATGGCATTAGTGTAATAAAGAAAAAGAATAAGGATATTTTGGTCTAAATTTTTTTCTCTTTCATCTTCACCTAATTTTCAAATTAACTTTACCATATACTTAATTTTTTGGTCAACCAAGTGTATATACTAAATTCACCCTAAAAAAAACCAACATAATGAAAATCTATGCATATATCAAAGAAGCCGTAAATCTTTTTTTTTTAAATATAAAATTTACCTTTATGTAGTCAGCCCACACATCACCTGGAGCCGGTCAGGACTATATAGAAAATGTGCTAAAAGAAGATCCTCTTCATTTTCGAGAGTTATATCGGATGTATCCAAATATTTTTTTAATGTTATGCGATCTCATCCGAGAAAAGACAAGTTTAAGTGATACAAGATATATTAGCCTTGAAGAAATTGTTGCATCCTTCCTCCTAATAGTTGGCCAAAATTCGAGGTATTGTTATACATGAGACACTTTTAGGAGATCAAAGTTTTCTATAAGCGAGAATTTTCACAAAGTTTTGCGAGCTATAAACGAAATTCCACCAAGTTTCATGGCTATGGCTGGACCCTTTGTGCCTCAAAAGATTAGAGACAGTACACGATTTCATCCTTATTTTAAGGTACATCATTTTATTTTTTTTGTCTATTAAATTATCTTTTTATGGAGCATAAATTTTACCATATGTTTAGGATTGTGTCGGAGATATCGATGGTACACATATCTTTGTAATGGTACCAAAGAAAGAAGCAGTCCCTTTCCACAACAGAAAATGTGATATATCTCAAAATGTGTTGGTTGCATGTAATTTTGATCTTGAGTTCATATACGTACTAAGTGGATGGGAAGGTTCAGCTCATGACTCAAAATATTAAATGATGATTTAACAAGGAATACTAATCGACTGCCAGTTCCAGAAGGTACGTATACATATTTTGTTTTGTAAATTATTGACTTTTTAAAAATAGATAAGTAACTATTTATTATTTAATTTCAGAAAAAAAATTATGTAGTCGATTGTGGATTTGCAAATCGTCAAGACTTTTTAACTCCATATTGTGGCGTTCGATATCATCTACAAGAGTTTTCTGGTCAAGATTGTTCTCCAAAAAATGAAAAAGAGTTGTTTAACCATCGACATGTCTCATTGAGAAACGTTGTTGAAAGAATCTTTGGTATCTTCAAATCTCGATTCCTAATTTTTAAGTTTGCGCCTCCGTTTGCTTAATTATAAGACACATACATAAATTGTACTTGCATGTGCTGGTTTACATAACTTTTTTTGAAAGTACTATCGAACATATAGTTTTTCTAAAAAAAACAAATTCTGATGAAGAAGAAGAAGACGATCTTGAAGAAGGTAATAACAATGATGTGATGAAGAAATTTTTGGAACCCATGATCAAGAAAGAGAACATGCCAATCAATTGAGAGCAATAATTGTACTTTAGGAGAATAATAGATGATTAGTGAAAAAAAGGAGCCAAAAGTGTTTTTTATTTATTTATTATAAGACTAAAAATTATTGTAAATCTATTTGGTTGATTTACAATAATCCGCTTATTTGATTTTGAAATCCACTTATTTAATTTTGAAATCCACTTGTTTAATTTTGAATTTCATTAGGATTTCCAAATATGAGAAGGATTTATAAATCCATTAAAATGGAAGAACCAATAATCCCATGTAATGTTTACCGTTCAAATTATTAAATTTGACCAAAGTATTCATCTAACGTTTTACATTTTTGAAAATTGTTCCGCTATATACTAGAATAGAGTTTGCGCAAAAATTGTTAAACGAACGGGGTTTGAGAATAGAGTTTGCACGAAAATTCTCCGAGACCAAGAGATTGATTCTATCGAATACAAGTTCCTTTATTTGACATTTTCTGCAGAAATAAAAAATTGAACTAATGAAAAGACTCAAGATGAAATTGAATAGAAATCGAACGAAAATGAAGAAAACGAAATGGATTTTGAGCAAAAGTTATTTACAACTCTGATACCATATTAGAGAATGCAAGTAAATAATACTCATTAATTGTAAAAGTATGTACAAAAAGTGCCTTGTATACACTTCTACTTGTATACATATATACGTGTATTATACGTATTACATATATGACTATATTCACACTAATAGTTATTTTTGATTGCGCGGATTTTAATTCATTATACAGTATATTGTTCGTTAGTTTCATAAATGTTTGACTGGATGATAATTATGGTTTCTGTTTTGTTTTTTTTCTATCACTCGATGATATTTACTCGCTGCCTTTATTTCATATAAACTTACACTCGAAAATACAAAATGATTGTCTCTGTCTGAAACCAGATCAAGATTTGTTGCTTTATAACAAATGTTTGGAGTCAATGCCATTAAGCCAATCAAACAAACCAAGTTTAGGCTCTCTTCTTTTCTTGTTGCTTCTTAGCCTCTGGTTCGACCAGTTTCTTCCATAGATCTCCCACCCTCCAACCTCTAGATATAACCATTTCCGTTACCTGTAACCAAAAACCAGATATTAAGCACAGAACATTGCTCTGTTTTGTAATTTGATGTAGTTAATGAGAAGAAAAAAACGAAACCTGATTTAGGTTATGGAGTGCCTCAGAGAGTGTAGCCTAGAAGTGCTGAATAAGAAAGATAAGAAGTCAAAGAGAGAGCTTGCCTCATGTGAGTCATGTCAGAGATGGATCCAGACAAAGAGTTTATCCCGAGTCGACTCGACTGTGACTTGGTCCCTTGGTCAAAGCTTCTAAAATCTCTAGCGGAAAGTATGCTAAAATCGTCTCAAAATCTTCCCTTTTCTCCATCGCTCTGTTTTTTTTTTTTTTTCAAATTTCTTGAACCTTTCTCTTATGATTCTTGAGAGGTGGAGTTGCATGTTTCTTCCATAAATATGAAGCCACAACATAAACATATAATGTCTCTACAGCTCACCAGTCTGATTAAGTAAACTAACACTTTTTGACTAAAGAGATTATTAGTTTATCTATTGTATCCTTGCTTGCAGACCAAGAAACGCGGAAAGGATTATAGACAAATTCCACCACGCTGTTTTAATTAGCTAATGGTGATATTCGGCCTGGATTCGAATTTTAAATCCTATAAAAAAGGATTTGATTGTTCACAAAAAAAAATAATGCAAGAGACCATGTAGAACAACAGATCATTGATAGCGTAGCGTCAGACCCGGCTCCGACCCATGGCAACATAGTCATTTGCAAATGCTCTAATTTTTTTTTTTTTTTTTAGAATTCTGAAGGAAAAAAACTTTAAAAGAAAATATTTAAAAAAGAGTCCAAACATTTTTTTTGCCTAAATCTCATATATAAGTAGAGACGGCACTGCATAGCGTGTGCACCAAACCATTGAGGATGACCTCAATTACAAGAAACTGAGAACGTGACATGTCCGGTTTTTTATTGTTGTTCCCTAAGAATCTGGTAGTGCGTCGTGGAATTTGAAAGGTGCATAATGCTAGACTCCATACCAATAGTTCAAGACCTGATCCAGTTATTATTGTGTAGAATTATATATATGATTTCTATACAAAACTGAACTATACTATATGAATGTGTACAGTAGTATAGATTTGAAACTCGATAACAAACTTCATTTATATTATAGAGTATCCCAACTAGAAAGTAACTCAAACAAAAAGCATAACTTTAGACATACAAATGGAATATGGAAATTAGTATATAGAATTCATCTCTCTAAATCGACAACATTTAACGAAATCATATTGTGTTCAATATAGAAATACATGTTTATACTTAAAGCAAATAGATTAACTCACACAACATGTGCATAATCCTAAATAGACATACAAAGTAGGTTATGCTTCAAAACAAAAACAAATTTTGCAAAATTAGTTTAGTGCATCAAAGTAATAAGTATGTGACATTATATTCATCATAATCATACAATATATATAATAAAATGAGCTTGTGTTCTATATAGGGGTGTCAAAATGGGTCAAATGGATCATCCATGACCCATGACCCTAATGAATCATATGTAAATGGGTCATGGGTCATCTAATTACATGTGTCATGAGTCAAATGGGTGACCCATGAATCACAAAAATTTAT
>PKML01035129.1:100893-146538 GCA_002933935.1 Eutrema yunnanense
GGAAAAGTTTAATAAAGATGTTCCTTTTATGTGTCCGTAAAGGAAAGGTCTTTAGACAATCAAACTCTATTTAAGAGAGTGCTACTAAACCCTCAAAGCACGATCTACTCTTTTCTTCTTGTTATCGAGATTCATTCATTCATTCATTGCGCAAACAAAACAAACAAACACAAACAATACTTTTGGTTGACGATGGTGAGAGATGATGATCAACACGAGGGTTCGCAGGGAGAGAAGAGATCGTATGATCTTTTGGCGACGTTATTTGCCATTCATGGTGATGAGGAAACAAGAGCGAGTCGTTCGGAAGAAGACGCAGAAAAAACCAGATACTTGATCAACTTTGTACTTAGCGAAGGGAAGAAATTTATGCATCGAGAATTGGTGGGTGAGTGTGAGGGTCAACAAAACCCTAACCGACATGATGCTTCTTCTCCAAGTTTGTCCCCCGAAGAGTCCAACGAACCGATCAGAGCATCAAAGCCGCCGGTCAGAAGAAAGACGACGGTCAGAAGAAAGACGACGGTTAGAAGAGAGAGGGTGATGACGCCGGAATGGCTGGTTAACCTGATGAGAGAAGAGAACGGTGTGGATGCGAAGCTGATCATTGAGAGGGATCTTAAGGCGACTGATCTCAAGAAAAACCAAGGTCGTCTCTTGATGCCCTTTAAACAAATAGAGGAGATGGACTTCTTGACCGAGGCAGAGTTGAACATCATAAAAGAACATCAGAACAAGGATCGTGATAAAGGAGTTGATGTGATCTTGGTGGATTCTGGTGGTTTACATTGGAAGCTTAACCTCAGGAGATGGGATATGAAGACCTCTTCCAATTACGCCTTGTGTACCGGATGGAACTATGTCGTCGCCCATAACAAGCTAGAGGAAGGCCAGATTTATCAGCTCTGGTCCTTCCACTCCCAAGATGGGAAGCTTTATTTTGCTTATGCTCTCGTTCCGCCGCCTCCAGCTCCGAATATGGCTCAACCTCAGGCTCAAGATCCAGCTCAGGTTGTGGCTCAACAGGCTGAAGAACCAACTCAGGCTGTGGCTCAACAGGCTGAAGAACCAGCTCAGCCTGTGGCTCAACCTCAAGCTCCAAAGAGAAGGAAAACTACTCGAATTTGTGTTCCAGCTCCGAATAGGGCTCAGGCTATGGCTCAACCTCAGGCTACGGCTCAACCTCAGGCTGAAGAACCAGCTCATGCTGTGGCTCAACCTCAAGCTCCAAAGAGAAGCAAAACTACTCGAATTTGTGTTCCAGCTCCGAATATGGCTCAGGCTATGGCTCAACCTCAGGCTGAAGAGGCTGTGGCTCAACCTCAAGCTCCAAAGAGAAGGAAAACTACTCGCATTTGTGTTCCAGCTCCGAATATGGCTCAGGCTATGGCTCAACCTCAGGCTGAAGAAGCAGCTCAGGCTGTGGCTCAACCTCAAGCTCCAAAGAGAAGGAAAACTACTCGAATTTGTGTTCCAGCTCCGAATATGGCTCAGGCTATGGCTCAACCTCAGGCTGAAGAAGCAGCTCAGGCTGTGGCTCAACCTCAAGCTCCAAAGAGAAGGAGGATCTCACTGCTCTCTGACACAGATATGAAGGCGGCGGAACTCCTGTTACAGTTGTGTAACTAGAGATTCCGGCCAAAAATGCTCTGCTATGTGACTCATTTGTTCTTGTTGTGTGTGGTTTTCTCTTGTCCGTTTATTCTGAGTGTTGTTTAGATTCATTCATAGTTAGCTTCCTTGAAATGTTTGAACGGATGATAATGATATTATTTGTCGCAAGTTTTATTTCTAATCCTCGTGTGAAAAACAGAAACTTTCTGTTTTGATTATGTCTCGAGTAAATGCTTTAAGCAGATAAATAAACCAATTACACAAGGAAGGATTATTCAGATAAATTCAAAATATAAAGATACAACATTTTAATGGGTAACAACAATATAGACTTCAGATGTCAGAAACAAAGAGAAAAATGAAACTCACGAATTCAGAAAAGAATATAAAAGTTTGACTCAATTGGTTCTCTAGGCAGAGAGTGAGGCTATGAGCCAAGAGAAGAAGCCAAGCCTTGTTCTTCTGCTGAGCCTCTCTGAAGAATACTCCATTATCTTACTCCAGAGGTCTCCTACAGTCAATCCTTGCAAAGCGACCCTTTCGATCACCTGAAAGGCATATATATAACATGCTTTTTAAGGTCTTGAAGTAGTGAAGTAGTTTCAATGAGTTAGAATTCTAATAACCTGATTAAGATTTTGCAGGGCTTGTAGGCCAAAGGTGTAGTATGACATAAAGGGTCTTCCCGACTGGAGAAAGAAAATGGAGAGCATTTTTCGCTGTTATATGGAATAAAAATTGTGTGCTTGCAGGAGAAAATACTGAAAACAGAGAAGCGTACCTGCGAAATGGCAAGCCACTGAAGCATGATCTTTAGTTCTGGATCGCCTCCAAACACACCGCAACCCCAATTCCCTGTAGCTACACCAATCTTCTCTTCATGATCGATACACCATCTCTTCGAGCTTTCTACAACTTGGCTCGCCTTAGCTGATGGAAGAGGATTAGGTCGCTATGCCAGAACAAATTTAATCTTGGTAAAGTCAGGAAATAAAAAACGTTAACAAGTATGCTACATCCATGTATGAACAAAACTGATTTTCTTACCGAAGATGATGCTTCAGGGTGAATATAGTTAGTGTCTGCGTCGAGTGGGTTCCTAAGAGATCCATCAATTTGATATTTACATTGATGCAGGTATCCGCTAAAAGCCTTGTTAACCTCTCTATACCAAAAAAAAAAAGGAGCAATTCACAAACCTTAAACAATATAAAAAGAAAGAATGAGAAAAAAAAGGCAAAGTTTAGTTACCGAAGGAGGGCATCAGTTTTGTACTGTGTACTTCCAGGATTAGGAATGGCATCTATAGCTATGACTCTGGTTTTTCGCCTCCTGAAAGTGTCGAAGTCCTTCTTGTCTGTGTAATCGCCAGCGTATTGGAACGAAGGTCCATACCTAAATGGCGCCACCATGTGTTGGATTTCTTGAAGACTTAATGTCTACTTCAATTCATTGGTACTTACCCTGTGTAACGTGAAAATCTTTCAACACCAACAATCTCAATAGCTTCGTTTGCATCCATACGAGGCAAGAAGATCATGCCAGCGATAAGTTCCGGATTGATCACGAACCTTATTTCTTCCTACATAGGAAGACGTTTTGACATGTTCAGCAGATCATTAGTTAAGAAAACCTTGAAACAAGAACATAAAAAACTGATTCAGTGGATAAGATGGTAGAATTTGCAGGAAGAGTTTTTACGAAGAAATGGAAAAAGAAGGATCAGACCTGTAGAGTATCATAACTCAGAGTAAGGCCTCCAAAATACTCATCCGCAAAATCCACTTCAAGAGCTTCACCGCATTGATCTTCTATAGCTCCCGAGGTATGAATCTACTCCAACAAAAAAACGGAACAAGAGGATGATAGCCAGCCTAAAATATACTCATGAATCGTCTGAAAGAAATGGATTCAACGGAGAAGATGGCTTAATTAAGAGTGGTTCGATGTTACCTCAACGGAGCAAAGCGGGGTGCTGGATTTGACCCAGTAATCAGCCTCAGGATAAGAAACATAGTGAGGATTGTACTCTAGCGGAAGAAGTTTCCTCTCAAACGAAACAAAGCCAGTGGGCATACATCTACATATTCTTTCGAAGTAATGGATAAGGCATTTTATTTTGTTTTCCTGCTTCGTGCAGTGACTCATAGACGGAAACCTGGGAAAAACAAAAAAAAACACATGTAGGATTTGTAACTTTGGGGCATATAGTTGTAACTTGTAAGGATAAGAACGGAGCCAACATACGAAAACAGTTCATCAAAGTTGATTCTTTGAAGATGCTTTAAGCGTCGGTCAACTTCAGGGAACAAACAGAAGAAGGAACATGCAAGAAGAGCTGCAATCAACTCCTACAAAAGACAGAAAATATATACTTGAGGGGAATGCAAAGATCAAGCAACTTCACCTCTAAAGAATACTAGAAAGTTACTATATCAACTTTCATTCAATGCGACCAAAACACATATTTTGTTTGGACACATACCTGGCTAAGAAACACAATGCCAGCTTCTTGAGGGCCTAATAGACGAAGCCCAGACGTAACTCCATCAAGAACATGGTCTGCCTTCTGATAATGCATTTCTAACATTGAAGGTAACTGGAGAAGTAATCCGGACAGCGTAGGAACCACCTCACCAAAAAACTTAGCTGACTCTTCTCTGGAAATCATCTGCATCACAAGAAAACAAATCATTTGTGAATCCTTTACGAGTCCTCTATGAGTCCCTACCATTTTCCTAATGCCCCATGCTAAATGTTCACCTGTAGTTTCATCTTTAGAGGCACAATGAATAAAGAAACACAAACAACCAAGAAGATAGATGAAAAGACAGAAGAATTCTTACCTTGTCAAAGAAAATAGCATAACCTTGTAATGGATTAGGTGCGAGATCAGAAGCATTCAAGGAGAGGGATTTGCGCATATTCGTGATATGTAAGGCAAGAACCTCTCCAGAGTTGATCATTGACTTGTTCGGTCCCCTAGACATTGTTTGGAGCTTTTGTTCAACAGAAGGTGGCCAGACTAGAGATGAAGACCGAGCCACAAGAGGCAGATACTGAAGAAGTGACCTAAGAGCTGCCCTCTTCTCCATCCGTATTGCCTTTCCTAATTTCCTGAAAGAGATTTACAGAGCAGAAGATAAAAGTCTGCAAAGGATAAAGGAAAGGAAATCGATATCTGATGTTATATCTATATTATTTAGTTCGTTAACTAGCTTGAAAAAACAAGGACCCACTTTTATTTCTTTATAAACAGATGGCACCAAAGTCAAAGAGGAACGCGTTTTCCTGAGAGACTGAGTCCATTCATACTCTGACTGCAAATGTTTGTGACCGGAAAAGTTCAGCATTACCAGACAAAAGAATTTGTTTCATTTAAATAAAGACTGATTCAAACATTTGACCAAAACCATAAATCAGCATCACTAGTGGCAGCTAAATAAATGATGCTTGAGGATCAAGAACTGGTGAAAATACAACTTATTCTTTCTTGTAATTTGAAAAATAGTCACTTTTTATATATCCACGTGGGTAAAGGCATAGATACATACAGCAAACAACTTGATCAAGGCTTTTACCAACAACAAAAAAAATTTGATCAAGGCGAATTTTCGGAGTCAAGGCGGCCAGATGGCCTCATTGGTGGTATAGCTAGAGATGGAAGTAGCCAAGAGAAGAAGCCAAGATTTGTATGCTTGTACAGCCTTTGAGCAGAATATTCCAGCATCATGTTCCACAGATCTCCAACGGTCCATTCATGGGAAAGAATCCACTTGGTCACCTGCCCTTGTAAGATGATGTATCAGTTGCAAAATCAATAAAAGTTCACACACAGCCTGAACAGTACAATACACCGGATACTCTATTCCACTGAAAGCAGAGGAGAAAATGAAGAAACTGAAAGAGAGGTTCCAGAGTAGTAGAGTTTTAAAGAGCAAGAGAGATTACCTGATCTAGGTTTTCGAGGGCCTGCAGTCCAAACGTGTAGTATGATATAAATGGTCTTCGCGCCTGGAAAATAGTCATGACCAAGTCAAGAAAGAAGAGTCAAATGAAAACCGCTATATATCTCATCGTCCAAACCAAAGCTTTGGAAAATTTGAGTCTAATTCTAGAAAATATTAGCCAAGACTCAAAAGTGACATGGAGTCCTCCTTAAAGTCAAAACACACCAAGTTGATGGTTTCAAAGAGAAGTGACCTTTTATGTTCCTATAGCGTATTGGTACTCAACTTGTACCATCTAGGAAAATTATAATTACGATGAGAAAGGACACCTGGGAAGCAGCAAGCCATTGGATCATAGCCTTTAGCTCTGGGTCTCCTCCAAAAACACCACATCCCCAGTTCCCAGTCGCGACACCATCATTTTCATGATCCATGCAATCCGCTCCTTCCACATCAAAACCTCTGACAAAATTGGTAGCAGGCTTTTCTCTATTTCTCTCGACATCATTTAATGGAGCTCCGTGTGACTGTACCAAAAGCAGTAGACAATAACAAAAGGAGTCTGAAATTTTTCCTTTCCAAATGATTACAAAATGCCTACTAATAGAAAAGGTACTAAAGATTCGTAGCAAAAATTCCAACCGCAGTAGTTTTTGTATGCAAAAGACCAGAATCTTTGTCGTTACTGGCAAGCTGAATTTCATTATCTACTTTATCTATGAATATATTCTGGTGCTGCCAAGATTTTCTATGATTTAAAAAGCCACATAGAGCCTTGTTAATCTCCCTGGAAAAAGACAAAAAGAGAGAAAAAAATAAACATTATATTTCAAGTGTAAAGAGAATAAAAGAGTAGCAAGCCTCCAAAATATCAAATAAACACAAACTTAAGATTGTCTAAATAACCTTTGAATCCCCAAAAGAAGGTTTCACATACCGCAAAAGGCATATATCTTTAAAGTGTCTCATCTTCGGGGCACAAAATGCATCTATTGCAACAATTCTGGTTCTTCGCCTTTTGAAAGAATCCATTGTCTTTTTGTCAATGTAGTCACCAGCAAACCGAAATGAAGATGCATACCTATAGCAGAAAATAATTTCATAGAAAGTAAGGGTAAATAACTATAAAGAATCAACGATTATTCAAAAGTTGATAATCTAGATGCCAACCACTTCTACGTCAGTAAATACATAACTCTTACCCTTATTTATGATGCATACCTACAAACTAAAACAATAATTTAGTTGCAAACTTCTTTAACTATTTTTCAACGTGTCTCAATCAGGAACAGACTGACATGTCAACGAGCTTATTGGTCCATAGTAGTATCAAAATACAGTGATTAATACAGCCTATTAAGTAAACATAGAACAATGCTACAAAACTACCAAATCTCACCCTGTGTAACATGAAAATCTTTCTGCACCAACTATTTCTATAGCTTCATTGTCATCCATGCGAGGCAAGAAAAGCATGCCAGCGATTAATTCAGGGTTGATCATGAAGCGTATCTCCTCCTGCACAAGAATCCAATTAAAAGTCAATGAAAAAAATCCCAAGCCACTGATTTACAGTAGATCTTTTTTACCAAAAGGAAACTCAGGAATCAAGGAACGAATCATGTATGCCTCTGAAATGTAATATGCAGTATGAGTCTCAAACCTGTACGCACCCCCTATTTAGGGCACCACCTCCGAGATACTTGTTCGCAAAGTCCACTTCCAGAGCATTATCAGATTGATCTTCTATTAACCCAGAAGAGTGAACCTATACCAATAAAAGCTGTCTGAAAAAAATAATCTACAAGGATTTGCAAATATTGTGGTGCAAAGTAAAGAAATCCACAACCATGTTCCTGTTACCTTAAAAGCACAAAGGGCAACGTCAGACTTGCTCCAAAAATCAGCCTCAGGAGCAGTGGTAGAAGAATTGTGGTATTCAGCTGGAAGAATCTTGCGTTCAAATGAAACGGTCCCAGTAGGCAAAGAAGAGCACACCCTTTCGAAGTAATGCATAATACACCTTATCTTGCTTTCGTGACTTTCACTATAACTTTCATAAAGGCTCCTGAAAAGCAAATGAAACTTTTATGTCGGACTGCATCTACCCGAAGTTGAAGACTTCATATGAAACTTACTCAATGGCCACAAGACCAGCTACCACAAGTGAATTTCAAATTTAAAAACACAAAAAAAAACACAATCTTGACATGAAACATGCTAGCCAATGAATCATTGTGAAATATGTTTTTTCACAGTAGGCTTTTCCAAGTCTAACAAGTGAGCTCTCAATGGAAACGGAAGCCTATATGGGATCTCTAGGGTATTTACTTTCTTTAAACCCTCTAGTGTGATTGTCAACGAAATAAATATTAAATTGTAGGCCTAATTGTTAGGAAAAGTTTAGAAGTCAAAGCGAGAGATCACATACGCAAACAAATTATCAAAGTTGATAACTGGAAGGTCTTTTGCACCTCTATTAGAAACTGGAAACAAACAAAAGAAAGCGCAGGCAAGAAGAGCTCCAATTAACTCCTGCAAAGCGTAATGGACATGTAAGGGAAGTGATAATCAATAAAGACACACACTACATCTTCGACAAGACCAGGTCAATCACTTGGACGTCATCTGATTCAGGAAGTTGATACCAATAATGGAAAAAAGACCAAAAAAATCCAGAAAGAACACATAACTTGGACCTATTTTTCCTCCCCATGAATCATTCACTCAAGAGTCAGAACCTTTAAACTGATATGTAGGAAATAGCACATAGCATCAATACCTGGCTGAGGAAAACTATGCCAGCTTGTTGGGAATCTAACAAGCGGAGACCTGTTTTGATTCCACTGACGACATTATCCGCATTTTGAAAGTGAACTTCTAACAGAGATGGAAACCGAAGGAGTAACCCCGCCATTGCCGGGATAATCTCATCGAACCATCTCTTTGATTCTTTCTCACGTATCAGCTGCGAGTATCAATGAAAAAACTTTCATTCAGCTACTCAATCCATCACCAAATCACAGGAATTTAATAAAAAAAAACAAAACTTG
The DNA here is from genome assembly GCA_002933935.1 of Eutrema yunnanense. Taxonomy (NCBI): domain Eukaryota; kingdom Viridiplantae; phylum Streptophyta; class Magnoliopsida; order Brassicales; family Brassicaceae; genus Eutrema; species Eutrema yunnanense. Next base: position 109,511 of record PKML01035129.1, read on the forward strand.
ATAAGCGAGGCAAAGAAAAAGGGAATTAATCACTTCGTCGAATAAAAAGGCGTAGCCTTGAGAAGCAGAGGGCGCGAGAAGGCTAGTTGACAAAGAAAGGGATCGCCTCATATCGGAGATAGCTTGCCACAGAACCTCTCCCGAGTCAACTCGGCTGTGTGACGGTCCTTCAGACATGGCCTTTAGCGCCTCCACCACGCGCGGCGGCCAATACAGCGACGACGAGCGAATCACAAGCGGAAGGTACGAAATAATCGATCTAAGATCTTCTCGATTCTCCATTTTCAGGTTTTCTAATCCCAACGATCTCACTTCGTCTTAATAACAGCCTGCGAAATCGCTTCGGAGAAACTCAAGTCTAAAGTAAAAGTCAAAGAGTGAGAAGGCGAAGGAAAACCAGTTTGATTGGACCGGGAAGTTGAATTTTAACCGAATAGAAAATGTATTGGGGATGCACCGGTTCAGCTCGGTTTAAAATGTGGTATGTCACTTTGACACTTTGGTTTTGGTAATTTGGCTCTTGTAAGAGCGGTTTTGCCTTGTTTCAGATTTTTTATTCCTTTAGAAACATGAGAATATTTCGTCACTTCACTTCAGCTAAAAAATTTCAATACTTGTATCATTTTCTAATTGTATCCAAGATTCTATCTTTGAGTTTTAATTAATCGTGTTTGGGGCTTGGAACTCGAGAACTGAAATCATGTAAGAAGCCATTAGACTAGAAAGAAACTGTAGTCATAATTTTCTAATCGGATTCTAATCGGTTCGGGTATTTATTACCCGAAAACCCGAAATATACACGAAATTCTGAAAAAATAAAGAAAATATATCTGAAATGTCTAAAATATACCCGAAAATCCGAAAATATACCCAAAAACCCGAAAAAACTAAAGAAAATATATCTGTAAAACCAAAAATATACCTTAAATACCCATGACTTATATTTATGGGTATATAATTATATTTCGGATACTTTGGGTAACCGATCGGTTCTCGTTTGGTTCCGATTCGGTTCTGGTTTGGTTCCGGTTCTTCGGAGATAAGAGTTTAGGATCCATCGAATATTTTTATAGGTTTTGGTTCGGGTTCGGTACCTCTTAGTCAATTCGGTTCCGGGTATTTTGCTCAGGCCTAATCTCAAAGGTATACAGAAAGAAAGCTCTTGTGATGCCCAATCTTTCCTTAGAATGAGGATAATCACATAGCCGATAATACGTTATTGCAATAAGAGACCAATATAGTGTTGTTCCTTTCCAGGCGGGGTATCTACGGTTATGTTACGAATTCAGCAAGCAGGTTTGGGATTCAATGTTCAACAAGAAGCTATTCAAAACCAAGAAGGAAAAAAAAAAAACAAGAATGATTGCGTTTGACGTTCGTTTACGCAAGAAGAAATGTGTTTACGTTTTTGGAAATGCAAGCTATTCAAAAAAAAAAAAAAAAAACAAGTTATTCAAAACCAAGAAGCACAACTACACTAATGCCTCAATTTTTGGAAATGCGTTTACGTTTACAAGAGAAATAAAATGCTAACAAAATCTCGTTTTAAAAAATTGAAAGTATACTCCAAAACGGAAGAGCAATGTTATGTTTGCGTTTGACGTTCACTTTTTTGCTTAAAATGATTTAGGTTGCCAGTTCATTTAAACGCAATAAAACATCGATGCCCATATATATTTTTTTTTTTAAAATCAAATAAATCGTACAATAATGTTTTATTGACATGAACACTAAATCTGGTAAAAAATCCTGAAATTTAATATGTATAGAAAATTCTTTTGCTTATTCCACTCTCACCGTTCGGAATCTTAATTAAGACAACGAACTTATCGACATAAAACGCTAACGAGAGTGACTGATAAAGAAAAGGTGTGGAACATACATAACATTAATTTCTAACGTGTAGAAAAAATGGTGTCTCACTGTGGAACCCACAGAGTAGACTTTGACTTATCAACGCTTACACAGTCAAGTCAATAACTGAATCGCTATTTAGATTGCAACTAGCTCTAATTCACATTTTCTACATTTATATTTCCCATACTCTATCCTGGAAACTTATTCAATCATACACTTTACGAGTAGCTAATCTCACGATATTATTAGTTTTTGTTATGTTTTTTTACTTCTTCTTCTCAAACTTTAACTAAAAACATATTAAAAACTTATAATCCGGTATTAAAGTGTATGATAACTTTTCAGTATGAGAAATATTAACGTAGAAAATGTAAATATAGCTAGTTTGATCCGCCCTCGAAACAAAAATCACATGTAGAAAGTATGTGTTTGAGCTTCGGTCCATACAGTTTATATGGTAGTCTGGTAACATGCGATCCGGTTATCATATGACATTAATCGAAAATCATTCCAAATTCGGGATAGGCAATATGGTGGTCTTTCGAAGAGAAGTCAATTCTGTAACATTTCAGTGCATTTCTACCGAGACTGACCAGATTAACCCATAAGAAATATATATAAAAATAAATAAAAATTATAGCTAGTTGCAATCTCAATGATTCAGTTATGATTCAATATAATTTTTTTTAATTAGTTTATATATCTTGAAATAATTAATTAAATTTTGTAGATAAAAAAAAAACCGTATTTAGACGGCAAAAAAAAAAAAAAAAAAAAAAACGTAGAACACGTAAAGACTTTTCTATTAGATTAGTGGCCGTTGCTGACTATAAAATAAACAGAGTAGACTCGGATAAACACCCACAAGAGGAAACTCTCTCTCTTGACAAAAAAATGATTAAAATGGCTGTTCCCACGGGAAACGCCGATCTCTTTCTCCGGCCTCTCTTCCTCGCCGTTCTCTCCCTTCTTCTTCTCTCTTCTTTCGTCTCCTCCACCGAGTGGCTCGAGATCGATTCCTCAGATCTCAAAGCTCTTCAAATAATAGAAACAGAGCTCGGAGTCAACGGTCAACGCACTTCGTCCAGTGGTGTTAACCCGTGCGGTCGCGGAGGAGTTTTCTGCGAGAGAAGACGCTCCGCCGCCACCGGAGAATACGTTCTCCGTGTAACGAGGCTCGTTTACCGATCCCGGAGCTTGACGGGGACCATCTCGCCGGTGATCGGGATGCTGTCGGAGCTCAAGGAACTCACTTTGTCTAATAACCAGTTGGTCAATGGTCTTCCAGTGGATGTCTTAAACTGTAAGAAACTCGAAGTCCTTGATGTTCGAAACAACAGATTTGCCGGTCAGATTCCGGGAAACTTTTCTCGTTTGATCCGTCTTCGAATCCTTGATCTTTCTTTGAACAAATTCTCTGGGAAATTGAATTTCTTGAAGAATCTACGCAATCTGGAGAGCCTCTCCGTCGCAAACAATCTCTTCTCAGGCAAGATCCCGGAGGCAGTTGTGTCGTTCCATAATCTCCGGTTCTTTGATTTCTCTGGAAACCGGTTTTTGGAAGGTCCGGTTCCGGTTATGAGCAAAATCAAATTACAGGCATCTCCACACCAAACAAGACACATTCTTGCTGAAACTCCATCTTCAAATTCCACGAAGAAATCAAACAACAGCACCACATCAAAAGCAACAGGGGACGCTCCAAAACCGGAGAAAGAAAAGAAAAAGAAGAAGAAGAAGAGCAAAAAGAAGAAACTAGCGGCATGGATCTTAGGGTTCTTCGTTGGAGCCATAGGCGGAACAATCTCTGGGTTTGTCTTCTCGGTGATGTTCAGAATGATCCTTCAAGCAATAAGAGGATCAGAAAAACCATCAGGCCCTTCCATTTTCAGCCCATTGATCAAGAGAGCTGAAGATTTAGCTTTCTTGGAGAACGAAGAAGCGTTAGCTTCTCTGGAGATCATTGGAAGAGGAGGTTGTGGAGAAGTTTTCAAAACGGAACTACCCGGAAGCAACGGGAAGATCATCGCCGTTAAGAAAGTTATCCAACCGGCTAAAGACGCCACTGAACTTACAGACGAAGATTCCAAGTTTATGAACAAGAAAATGAGGCAAATCAGATCAGAGATCACCACAGTCGGCCAAATCCGGCACCGGAATCTTCTACCGTTGTTAGCACACGTGCCAAGACCCGAGTGCCACTACCTCGTTTACGAGTTCATGAAGAACGGGAGTTTGCAAGATATATTGACTGACGTGTCCGCTGGAACCAAAGAGCTAATGTGGCCAGCAAGGCACAAGATTGCTATAGGTATAGCTGCAGGGCTTGAGTACCTTCACATGGATCATAACCCAAGAATCATTCACAGAGACTTGAAGCCAGCAAATGTTCTACTTGATGATGACATGGAGGCCAGAATTGCAGATTTCGGGCTGGCAAAGGCAATGCCTGATGCGGTCACACATATGACAACCTCAAATCTTGCAGGTACTGTGGGATACATAGCACCAGAGTATCATCAAACTCTCAAGTTCACAGACAAATGTGATATCTATAGTTTTGGAGTGATTCTTGGGGTTTTGGTGATTGGGAAGCTTCCTTCAGACGAGTTTTTTCAGCATACCGACGAAATGAGTCTGATAAAATGGATGAGGAACACAATAGCATCGGAGAATCCAAGCCTTGCGATTGATCCGAAGTTGATGGAACAAGGATTCGATGAACAAATGCTTCTGGTTCTGAAAATCGCTTGTTTTTGTACTTCGGATGATCCGAAACAGAGGCCTAACAGCAAAAATGTCAGGACTATGTTGTCCCAGATCAAACACTGATGTCTCTCTATGATATTTTGTTTTGCTTTTATGTGTGTATCTATATTTCATGTCGCATGAGAAATAAACTACGAACACAATAGTGTTCGCTTGGCAGAAGCTTGTGATGAAGATGTATTTATTATTATTTAAATGGATTTCAATTATGATTTATTGCTCTAAACACAAATCATCAAAATCTAATACAATAATAATCTTAGCTTATATACATGAAGGAAAAGAGCACTTCAATTAACAGCCATTATTGACAATGCCTTACGTATTTCGTTTCTGTCTTCTCTATAAGCAGCCGTCGAGAATCTCCCTCAGATATTCTAGCTGATCATGACTGCCTTCATGTTCTTCCCACTAAAAAAACAAATAACAAAAACAAAGTCAACACATGTTCAGATGTATAAACTCGTAACTGAGATGGACAAACATGATCGATTAAGTTTTTCTCTGCCACCGCAAGAGCATGTGAACTTTTTACTCTTGAACAAAACATGTCTACTTGATTCCATAGTCAATTTCGAAGATGGAGTTTTTAACGTTTTAAACACACCTCTTGATGAGACAAGGATACCACCTTCCATCCAGCAGCAGTAACATATCGCCGCTTCAGCATTGTATGCCCTAATGGTAGTCCTGTAAAGACACAAAAGTCGAAATGATCAATGAGTTTCGGCTGGCTCCACCAGACACCAAGATATATAAAGAAACAGAGTGATGGCACTCACCGGTGTTTCTTGAGAAATGAGTTGGCCCGTCGATTTCTAAAGCAACTTTCTTCTCGACCAGCGCAACATCCACGGTGTAGCCATCCACATCATGTTCTTTAACCCAATCAAGCCCTGTACTTATGAGAAGGCGTCCAACTTCTTTCTGAAAAGATGAGGTTATTTTCTGATTGAACCTTTTGGTTTTTCCTGCGCGGGTTATTTTTTCTTCGAGCCCATGACAAAGTGACAACTGAAGGTGGGGACACTCAACCTTCAAGCACTGATTCACAAGATACACCTGAGAAGCAAACATGACATCCTCCCTATACTGCTCTGAAAGCCTTTGCTCCTCCAAGGTGGTTAAGATATTCCATATATTGGCAAAGAAAGGTCGCTCCACTTGCCCAAGAACAGCATAAGACCATGCTATGTTTCCAAGCTGGTCTCTGTTAAAGCTAAGTGCTGGAGATCCTGAAGCACCATCGCTTACTTCAACGTCTGCTACTTCATCACTGTTTGATATTTCTTTCGTCAAGCAGCACTTGAACTGGTCACTGCTTTTAAAAGCACTATCCAAAGATTCAAGTAAAGGATCAGCTGGCTCATAAAGCGAGGCAAATGACCACAATAGTTGAGCAATCTCTTGGCCTTTAAAGGTGATGATAATAGTAGATGCCCTCTTTGACAACTCAGTAAAGAGTTCTGTAGCAGAATGCCGCATGGAAGCAAAAGCCCCTGCAATATTAGCAACATTCTGAGTATTAAACTCCCCAACCTTTGATGTGGCAACTTCTGCGACTCTATCCATCTCTGTCAAATAAAGCAATTCACCCCCGATTTTGGACAATGCCCAAGATATATTTGAGATGCCTTGAGCTGAACATTCTGGTAGGCATGTCATTGCAAGAGCAACAAGCATTGACATCTCTCTTTGCCGAGCAAATGCAAGCCTACGAGTTCTCATCATCGAAACTTTCTCCATGTTCTTGGCAATTCGGTGGAGTGCAGTGGCAATGTTTAGGGGAGACAATGGTGATGGACTTAAGCCTTTGGCAACAGCCATTATTGTCTCAGCTGTTACTTCCAGTACCTCTTCAGCAGTCTGTGCTTCTATTATAGCTTTGTTCAGGTTGATTTCCTTCATACGATCAGAAGGTCCTGAAAACTGGGATAGCCTCTGAACTAACTGCTCCCTCGTCTTCTCCTTCTTTTCCTCAAACATGCCACCAGCTAATGAGCTAACTCTCTTCCGCAGTTCCCCCATCTGATCATCCACCGATCCATCTTGGAAGTCCAAATCTTCTTCCTCAGTATCAAAAGAATCTTTGGTAATACTTTTAATTCTGACCCTGTCTTTGTTTACAATCACTTTGTTGCTCTTTTTCTTTTTCTTCTTCTTAAGAGGCATCACCTCCGCCATTCTAGAAGACAATCCTCTAGCCTCAATCGATTGAAGTGCAATTTTCCTTGCCCTTACACACCAATCCATCCCTTCAGTGTCTTCAAGCGCTCTCGACTTTGCCTGCTTTTTCCTCTTCTTAGGAGGTTGGATATCCAACGGATCAATCTCCCCAAGAAATTCTGACTCCCAATCCAAATCATCCTCTTCTTCCTCTGAGTTACCAATCACAGACGAGTTCTGAAACAATACAGAAACAATGAACATACAAGCAGCTTAGAAACCACGGACAATTTGTTGTGCAACCTTATCCAAAAAAACCTTTCACGCCATACGAGCATCATGAGTCGCAGACAAATAAAGACTAAATCAATAAAAGCTAACACCACAAGAACTCATTTTCCCTAATTATTTCCAGATTTCTATGAAATGAGAATACCGAAATTTCCCAGAACTAACCACGGAAAGAGGAAGGTGCTCGAGTGATCCCGTACGGCGATTCAAGGAAGTCCTCTGCGCGACTGGAGCAAGAAATTGATTCTTCTTATCAGGGAGAGGCCATGTCCCTGAAATGGGACCAAAGAGCGTGTAAGGCTATAATAGCTGGGTTGATTAAAAGAACAACAAAGAGCAGAGGAAAATGAGGTAGCGACCTGCTGCGAAGGAGGAGGAGGAGGAGGAGAATGAGAGATGGAGATGGCGGCGACTGTGGTTAACGGTGCGGTGGCGTGGCTCCGGTGGACTGAGACAGCACCGCCACAATGGAACTACACACTCCATCTTCAATCGGAGAAATTTTGATGGAGGGGTCAAGGGCTTGTATACCCTTATGGGTGAAAAAGGAGGCTAAAATATCCCTGGAGGGCAGAATTACAAATTTACCCTTAATGAAAGATTGTAAAGGTTAAATAAAAGTTAAATAAAATTAAATCGGTAGAAAGACAACGAAAATCACGGTAGCTCAGTGGTTACGAGCTCCACGCGCGTCACCCGCGAGCGCGCCCGACCAGGGTTCGAATCCCCTTTGCCTGGTATAACTAGTAATACTAAGGTATTACCTGGTAATACTGGTACAACTAGGGAATACTGGTAATACTAGTAATACTAGCAGTATCACATCGTAAATGGTAATACTGGTACAACTAGGTAGTAATACTAGGGGTAATACAAGGGCATAGGGTAATACTGGTACAACTAGGGGATAATACAAGGGCATATGTAATACTGGTACAACTAGGTAGTAATACTAGGGGTAATACTGGTACAACTAGGGGGTAATACAAGGGCATAGAGTAATACTGGTACAACTAGCCTAGTAATACTAGCGGTGATATTTCATTAAAAAAAAATAATTAAAGAGTTGATATTTCAATTAAAAAAATCCAGGGGTATTTTCGTCATTTCGATAAAGTGAGGGGCTATAGAGATTAGTTGGGGGCAATGGTGATTTAACCAGCCCTCATAAGGGCATTGGAGGTGATTACCCGAGATTTTAACACACACGCTGGGTTTTAGCTACAGCCCTCTGATTCTGTTTGCTTTCAAAGATGTCAATTATCCTAATCATCCCTCAAAATTAGCTTCTTTACAGAACATGCCCACTAATTTCCATATATCCTTATGATCCCTTAAACATATAGTTTCTTCCTAGAAATGTCCATTTTGCTACTTGAGTTGAATATAATTGTATATCTGAAATTATTATCCGAAATGTGTTATTAAAAAAAAATGAATTAGATCATATTAGCAAAAAAAAAAAAACAATATTCCAAATTATTTCTATTCAGTATTTCATTTTCATGTTCCTTATGTAATTATTTAAGCTTTGCATTGTGATTCATATGGTTTAAGTACATTAATAAAATTAGATATTTAAAAAAATGAATTAGATCAATTTAATTATCAAAAAAATATACGAATAATCTGGTATTTAGAAAATCACTACCCAAACTTTCCTTAGATCATATAGGAATATTTTGAATATTTCAATAATTGTAGATAAGTTTAGATAATTTTAAATAATTTGAAGAATACTTTTTAAAAAAATTTATCCAATCGATTTCAAATTGATAATTTCAATTACTTTTATTGAAAAAGTTCGGGTAACCCATATAAGATATGGATAACATTAGATGACCTAACTCAAATGCAGAAACTTATTTCATCTAAAAAAAAACCTCGAATTTCAGGTCTATACATTTAAAGATAAAAATATAATACTTATTTTTGAATTCTTTTTCTATCAAATCCAAAATGTTACAAAACCCAGTCTCAATAACATATAATAATATTCGGTACACCATGTATCATATGAATCTCACTCAATTCTCAACCCAACCTATACACCAATGTAAATCGTAAAAGATATAGCAAAGCAACCCCAAACCAAAAAATGAAATCATAGAAGAAGCTTTCTTGCTTCTTGTGAGAACAAAAATGGAAAAGGCTTCCGTTTCTGTAATATATGCAAAAATCATGGCTTAATAAATAATTAAAAAAGATTTTGCAGCCGTTGGAACGAGACCTTCTACATGAAAGAGAAGGTTAATTCTCGATTCGTTATTACTCAGGCATTGTCTGGAACAAGAAGTGGAAATCAGATCGCTGGCGGAGAAGCGGCGGTGGATCGACGTCGGAGAGGCTAATGGTTTCGCCGTAGAAGGATTGCGAAACTTCTTCCGCTGAGAAAGGAATGCTGGACGATACCGGAAAAACAGTAAGTGACTTGCTTTCAGGATTCGAGAGTAATTAGGGAGAGAGATTGAGAAGAAGGCGAGACAAATTTGTCCGCCAATTTTCTTAGCTTACCTTGAATCGACGTCTAGCAAGAAAGAAGGGTAAGTCATGTTGACTGAATCTTCCGCCATTAGTTTTCTCATCTGCTTGATCACCTGTTATCGGCACAAATCGTTGGATCACCGGTTGTTTTCGTTTTTTTTTGCATATTGTGTTTTTGTTAGGTTTACTCTGTGAATTTTCTTGAAGAAAGTTTGGAGTTGGTTCCATTACTTACCTCAGGGGAGAGTCCTTGAGTTCCATATTTGTCGTCCCAAAACATAGTCCCAATTCGATATACTTGTGGAATGCTTAGTACCTATGCAAAAACAAAATAATTTGAGAATTGTAACAAATCAGGAGAAAGAGTTCTATAAAAAATTTGCATAATCAATATGTCCCTAATAGATCATTTGTGCTAGAGTATGATCCCTCTATATGTATGCTTTGGAGAAAGTTGTGGTTTAAGGTCGGTCTTTACCGGGCATATCTCTTTTGTGATCTCTTCCAATGACTTCTGTGTCTTTTGATGCAAGACCTGTAGAGTGATAATGTATATCAAATGCCGAATTTTTTCACCGATTATGTATTTTCACCTAAAGATATGGCTCGAAGCTGTACCAGAAACTTCACTGCTTGCCTAATGTGCTGAAGTTCATCCCATGGTGATCGTGCTGCCTGTAGGAGGCAAAAGAAAAAAGAGAATTATGTAAGTTAAAATAATTTTGTCTTGTTTTTGCTCTTTGCATAATATGGTTATTAATGCTTTAGCCTACCTCGTCTTCTGCCTTAAGGCACCACTGCTCTAATTCATGCAAGCCCATTTTCAGATATTCTCCGTTGCTAAACGAACAACACTCTCGGCGAAGCAACAAACTGCCAGAAGATAAACTTTGTAATTCAAGCTACCTCGTAACTAAATGTAGCTACTTGTGTCCTATTCAAATTTTTTTTTTTTTCTGTACCTGTTAAAGAGCTGTACATTGATGTACGAGAAAACCTGATGGAAAAGTTTTCTTGTGATCATAGATGGGACCTGGAGATCGTTAAGACTTGGTCAAGAAGAAAAATTTAAGCTTGAGATGAAAAGCTTTGAAAGTGCATTCTCTTACATGGTTCTCTGCCATAAAGGTCAAGGTATGTTCAAGCTTGCTGATGATGTTCTGCCATTGTACGTATGATGCCTGTTGCTTGGCAGTCGTGGCCAAGTGGATGCCTTTAGTCACGTCTCGCAATGTTCTGGCTCTTGTTGGTCTTGGTGCCTGTTACATCTCACGTATACCACATTGTTAACATACGTACGTGATTAGCGAATCAATAAGATACGTTCCATAGTAACTTGATAAATGATGTACTGACATGGATACAGAGATTTAGTAATGGGTTTATCTCTTTCTTTAAACTATCTCGGATCATTCCATATGTTTTCTCAACGTATGCGGCTAAGTGTTGCTTGAATAGTAAAGCCGGGTATTTAGCTTCAACCATTTGTTGGTCATTTGATATTCCAACCATCCCACTGTAGCCACTGGTTTTTTCCAAGCCCACTGCAGATGATTGCGTTCCCTACAATGTTGTTACTAACAATTACTAAGGCTCTTACAAATTGGATTAATCGGAGGCTCACTTTTACGAAGCTTACTTGGACCAATCGCCCAAATAGTGTAGTCCGGGATGATCTGTTACGTCTTGAAGCCGCATTATTTGTATTGCTGAACTTGAGCGTAGATTGTAGAAGATATAAGAGCGTAGAGCTTGTTGTGAGCCAATAAGTTAGTTCCCTTGTGTCATCTTGGCTCTTCTGGACCAAAATTAGTATAACTTGAATATAATAAAGTTTTGGTTTCGGAGGGTTAAGAATTTTACTACTTTTATAGTCATTGTCTTTAATTTATCATTACCTCAATGGCCGATCGAATTGTATGAACAATTCTATCAAATATATTTGTTTTCTCCGCTTCAAATGATCTCCATTGAAGTAGTGCCTTGTAAACTATCCAGGCTGCCACAGATTTGCCATTATCAAATCTTCTCTCGTCGGTGAGGCATGTCATCAGCACATCATGGCTCTCCTGTCCAGTAATAATCATTATAAATTCTTTCTGTAAAGAAACAAATATTGAAATATCTTTTGCTTGCTTTCGTTGGATATCAACTTATGGCTCTTAAGTACATACAAGTTCTCGAATGATACCTGTTGCCTATCTGTTAGAGATCTTTGTTTTGCTAACACAATGACTGGGTTCCCTGGCTCCTGAAACAAATAACAAGGGATGAGGAACTGTAGAGTACTGTTTCGTAACTGGGCCTAGCAAAGATAACATACCTTTGTTGCCTGAATCTCTTCTGTTTGATGTCCATTTTCAAGATCCTGCACAGTTATATTACATTAATGCAAATGTTATACTTGTTTTTTTTTTTGACTAAATAAATTATATGTTGACAGAAGTTTTGCACCTTTGCGGATGCAAAAACAGCTTCAGGAGGCACTGTCTTTTCTACAGCAGCTGTCTGTCTTCGAAGAGATTCATTTTCTGACTCTAGAATTGCAACCCTATCCTTCAGGCTGATAAGAGGTTCAAATTCACACAGCTATGAAGAAATAGAATGTACTAAGATGAGAGAATTGTTCAGCTCCCAAGACCGTACCTGTTTAACTCTCCAGACTCTTTGGCGCTTGTTGAAGCGGCCAAAGCCTGCTGGCGCAAGACCTGATTTTCGGATTCAAGGTCTGAATGGTTCGTATGTAATCTGGAATTTACCAACAATACTCATGAACCCTGACTGTAAAACAGAAATATGATTTCAATGCCTTACGGAACTGATTGTATTTATACCTTTCAATGACCTCTTGAAGTTGAATGGCCTTTGCATTTGCATCTTCTGCTTCAGTTAGACTTGCCTTGCTATCTTTCTCAAGTGCAGAACATATTGTTTCAAGCTCCTCAATTTTTCCTTTTAATTTCTCTACCTCAGCCTGCATTTTGAAGATGTTGTATCAGGACAAGATCTGCTAGTTAGTTGAACTTGTAGCCCAAATTAATTTACCTCCAGCTCCTTGTTTTGACTGCTCAGTAACTCCAGTTGAGTGTTGTCTACAACTGAAACCTCTTTGATGACTGGTGGAGCTTGTTCAATGGCTAATTTTGCTTCCTCTTTCTCTCGTATGATTGCAGTGTGGGCTTCATCTAGCTTCTCTTGCAATTCAGTTAAAGTATTTTGTAGGTTTGCGATTTCTTGTGCTTTGGTTTCTTCGAGATCAACCTAATGTATATTTTTGGAATTAAACCACTATGTGCTTTTGACTCAAGCGTACTTTTCATCCAAGAAATTAGATAGCAGAACAGAGAGCTCCAGTTTCTAATTTCATTGACAATCACCTTTTGATGCTTCTCTAATTCGAGACGCCAGGTTAGCTCTTCGACACGCTTCTCTAACTTGTCTTTGGCTTCTTTGAGCGCCCCAGTTTCTCTTGCAGCCTTTGTTTGGAAAAAAAATTGTGGTTAGAATGTTTGTAGTAACTTAGACTGAAGCATTGCCTGCCTCGTAGACAGAGTAGATTGATTCTTATGAGATGAATCAATGAAACTTACCATTTTGAGCTTTTTGAGCTCTTTTCGAGCTACTTTAGCTCTCCACAGACATTGTAATGCTAATGTTGCTTTTCTGTAGCGGCTATAAGCTTCATGAGCTTGGTATCTTCTCAATTCCCTCTGTTAGAAAATATATCAGTAAGAATATTCATAAAAGTATATCAAAATCACAACTTTGCCCCTTGCACATTATTTGATCCTCAGACAAATAAGAATAACCTTGTTGCTTGATGTCTAAAACCGTCAAGCATCTTGGAGCACATGCATGAGTTTCCGTAATTAAAAATCTTGATCCCTTTTGGGTGAAGAATAATCCAAATTTGAAATCCTATAATACTACTTATTTTGACTATTTCTAATCTATCCTTGAGAATAAACTAGTCTGATATTATAGAAGATAAGTCCAGAAACTTCTGATATTTTGATAAAAAAAAGTAAGACTTGTGATAAAGTAGTCAAAATCCAGTACCTGGACTATAATTGCTGCCTTTGTTCTTCTTCTGTGTCTATGTTTGTTTCGAGCAGCCATTGCACGTAAACCAGACTGAATAAGTGTTGCTGATGCCTGGAGGTTAGTGTAGCATTTCCTTGCTCTATGAGCTCGAATGTTCTTTTGGATACAAATTGAAGCAGCTTCCCTTCGCATGTTTTGATATAACTTGCGTGCAAGTTGTGCTATAAGCAATACACATGACACACAGTTAGTGTGAAGAACGTTGTGTCCTGGCTCAGCTTGTGACATTATATATCAGATAAGAATGCTCATATTCTACCCTTTCTTAGTATAAAGGGCTCTCTATTGATATAACAGTTTTAATTCATAGCCTTGTGTTGGGTAGGGTGTTACTGTTGAGACAAAGGTGAAAGAATAAAACCTCTCCAAAGTGTTTGCATATAGATTGTAGCCTTTTTCTGCCCAAGGAACACTTTTCTTGTCAAATAAGTCCTGATCTGCCTCTGAATGTGTTTAGTGGCACCAGCCAAAACCTCGGTTCTTCGTGCATCTAGTTCAGCCATCTGTCCGGCCCTAAGAAATATCTTTGTTTTCCCTATCTGAAACAGAGAAATCAGAATTGCTTTAATTATTCATATTTGGCCTGCATGTATGTACACCCTGATGAGCTTGACATACCTGGTAGCCTTTTAAACCCATTTTGTCGCAGATTGAAGCACATGCCGACTTCTCGTCGGATCTGTCAATAAATGATGCAAGTTTCTCAGTGTTGATTGGATCAGGAGATAATAGCTAGGATTGAAGTGATAATCTGTCTTCTTTCAAGATATGTTTATACCCTTCTGGTACGTCCGCCGCTAGCATCACAAAACGATCAAGAAATTCATCAAATGCTCGTTTTGTTGGATAACCAGCACAACTGATTCTTATAGCTTCCAGTACACCCTGTTCACTTACTCAGATCGGCTATAAGCAAAAACCTTATGGGAAAACATGAACTTGTTCAATTAGAAAACCTGAGGCTAGCTTAAGGCTTACTCCGCATCTTAGTTGGTTTAGGACGTTGTCATTCTCAAAAATCCCTGGCTTTAGAACTGTATTTGGCTTCACACATCTAATATAATGGGGTTCCGTTGTGTTCAGCGTCTCCATTAGAGCTTGGAGTTGTTGCTGGAGGTAGGATAGGTAAGAAATCAAGATCTTGAGCAATGTGCAAATGATATATGTTTTCTGTCTTGCTTACCTTGAAACGGGTCCCAATCGATGAAAACTTGGACTGCTTTGATGCGTCCTCTGCAAGTGGTGGAAACAAATTGGCAACAAAAGAGCACTTAGACGCATCCAACAAAGCTTGATGTTCTGCCACCACATAATCCTTGTTCTTGTCGAGAAAAAACTCTGCTGAGTATGTAACCTGAGGCAGAGAAGCGTGCTCAGTAACTAGCTACTGTACTTACATTATCTTAGCTTAGCGTCTAAAATTGTGTTTATCTCACATCTCCTGCATAGTGGTTGACAGTGAAAGCAGTTCGGGCAAGCTTAGGTTTGCTGAAACGCTTGTGTCCTTTATATGTTTGATACATCTTCTGTGCAAACGTCTCATGGGTCGACTTGGGAAACATGCTGCAGTTATGGTTATGCCGAGAGGAACCAGTTCGACTTATTACTATGGATTGATATTGTGAAACTGTACAGTTTCCCCTAAAAAGTAGGATAGTTGCTGACACACTTACCATGCTTCATCAAGTAGGGCAATGATGCCTCCTGGTTTCTGCAAGAAAGAAGATATGCCATTGATTGTTCTCTGTGCTTGTGGAGCCAATTTCATCCAGATTAATGATGTTAGTTGCATAGTTTATACCTTCTCAATAAGATCTAGGACATCTTGGTTGTCAACAAATTCAACATAGCTCCAGTCTATTTCCTCCCTCGTGTATTCCTCTTGCTCCATCTTGAATACATGCTGCACAGGAAAAATTGGTCCATGTAAAAGTTTGTTGCAGCAGTGTGAGTTTGGTTACAGTGTTTTTATATCCTACCTGATTGAAGTGCTGTTGCAACTTCTCATTTGTGAGATTGATGCATAGCTGCTCAAAACTATCAAACGAATAGTGGTATTAGATCTTAAGTTCCTATATATTTGTTTTTAATTTATGTCAGGTTTACCTGTTGATCTTGAAGCTTTCAAAACCATAGATGTCGAGGACTCCGATCAAGCTTGTAGCATCCGGGTCTTGGCCTATTGAACTGTTGATCTTATCCACAATCCTGCCATAGTTGAGTTGGAGATAGCTCAAACTGAGAACTGTTTATTTTAAACAAAGTCCTGAAGGAAAACTAGCTAGGGGGAGAGCAGCTTCTGGCCTAATGATATCCATTTTTGTTTCAGGGGTTGGATTTACTAACCAATCAAACAGCCTGGAGTATACTGTCTTGGCTAAAGCATCACGGTTTAGGGCGGCTGATTCTGGGTCAAGCGGCTTTGTGATGTTACCATCCGGAGTGACAATTACACGCTTGCAGAGTGAATCCTCCAGCATCTTCTCATTGCACCTATTTGAAAATCTGTCATTAGAACTGCATGTGCACAATATTCTTGGGGTGTTTAATGTTAAAGGATTGCTAGACCAAGATACATGAGTAGCTCTGCTGCTGTTTGAAGATGATATCTTGATTTATCATCCCTGAGTTTTGAAGAATCCGCGTCTTCTCCTTTGATAAAATTGACGTTTCCCAGGTGGAGGATGGCAGCAACGACGCGGAATATGGCATCCTAAAGAAGTTGGAAGTTTCTAGTCATCAGGATTTGAAATGCTTTCATCTTTAGAATGAGAGTCATGCATGAGACAAACCTGTGCCTCTTGTCCAATGCCGACAATGTCCATGGCATTTCTGGTCTCCATATACTCTCTTGCATCATCTACATTGGAAACCTCATAGCAGTTTGTCTGATTCAGATAGTGGAACGTCCTTGGATCCCCTAGCTTGAATTTCTTGACTTCCTGAAAAATCCAACATATATTATAATAATTGCTAAGTTTTCCAGCTCTATTGCTGCTATCAGGATTGTTACCTCAGGCGGTGCTGCACAGACCATGTAGAAGCAGTGATAGTTCCTCTCAGGGTCTGAGACTTGGCAAACACGAGACCGTTCGAGAAGATAAGTTCGGATTGCAGCTCCAGATATTTTCCCACGCTTGTCAAATTGGATCTCAACAAATTTTCCAAACCGACTGTTGAAGAAGGCTAGTGAATTACAACAAACAAACAGCCAAAACAAAAGATGCCAGGAAAAAATCATGTCCAAAGTACCTTGAATTGTTGTTTTTCACAGTTTTGGCGTTTCCAAAAGCTTCCAACACTGGATTAGACTGGAAAACACAAGAGTTTATACATTTGTTGGACACGCAGAGATAAAAGCAGAGCAAGAAACTCACCTCTAAAACTTGTTGTTCAACGCTTCTCCCTTCGGTATCTGATCTACCTCCCATGAATGCAAGATATCTCATGAGCATTTTGGTCGTCTCTGTTTTTCCAGCTCCGCTCTCTCCACTAACCAAAATGGACTGGCTTCTTGCCTCATTTATCATCGCCCTGGTATATATATGGAAAGCTTAAGCTCTGTACACCTAACTGCTTCAGGGATCAAAAACGTTTACCTGTAACTGGTGTCTGCAACAGCAAACAGATGAGGGCTTAGCTCTCCAAACGCAGCTCCTTTATATTGCTCCATCATATGGACGCTATACAAATGCGGAAGTCTTTGGAATGGATTCACCGCAATCAAGATGTTTCCGGTGTAAGTCTGCCCTATCCAAGAAAGAGTTTGCAATTAGATATAATCTCTACGTACGTGTGAGTGTGACTTTGATCAATGGGGGATGTTTTACTGACATATATCTCGTTTAAAGAAAACCGGCAAGCGAGATTGTGGAGGACCCCTGGCTCATGGAGGTAAGCCAGTTTAGTCATATCGTCAACTCCTGCAGGTGGCGCCTCTGTATCCTTTGGATAGATACTAGAAATACTAGCAACCATCTGTAAACAAAACATATCTATACTTAACACAATTCTTGTACAAAATCTATACTTAACACAAGTCCATAACTCACTGTTTTCTCATTTGCAGCGAGTATTGTGGCATTGGTGCCTTTGATTTCTGTCACTTCTCCATTGATCCATGCGAGTTCTGGATCCTCGACCCAGACATGCGACCCGAGTGTGATATTTACAGGAGTCCCCTAACGTTGTTCATCAAAGCAAGATTTTCAGTAGTCACATTCAGAAGAAAAGATAGGATAAGATTAATGGGAAGGCTTACCATAACTCAAGCTTCTCCAAGCAGCAGTTGAAGAACAGAGAGATCAAAAGAGAAGATAATATAGAAAGAGAGAATTTAGCTCTTTGAGGGAGAGAGAGAGAAAGAGATGAATCAACTTCTTTTAGAATCTATCACTCTCTCAGGTCATTTGCTTGAAAACCATCGATCGGAAGCTGTTTGGTGTAAGGTCGCTCTTCATATTTTTCTCCTTTTCAAAGCTTTATTATGCTGTACCTTCCTTTTGCGCCTTGAATGGGGTCCTCGTAGGTTAAACTATTTGTGAAAATTGCTGCTTTTAGAACTATAAAGTTGTCTGCTTTACATTTTGATATTGCAACTTTTCTCTTGATCGGCCATGGCCAGGTACTGTTTAGCTGTGAAAGTGAATGTCTTTCCTCTTTTTCGTAAGAAAAAAAGACATTAAAGGCCCTTTACGTTTCGGTTCCATCTCTTGCAGCTTGTCATGGTGCTTAAACTTGAAGTCATCACCTTAAAAGTGTAAACTTGTCAGATCTTATTGAAAGTTACAGATTTTTCATGTTTTTTTGGTTGTTGTTGTTGTGTGTGAAAAGGCAATGGCCGGTGGGGAATCTCCGGCTTATGCTGAGGCCGGTGTACGAAGCTGGGCCATTTGGATTAACTTTTCCAACTAGACATGGCTTTTTTTTTCTTTTTAATTATGGTCCAATTTTTTTTTATTATATAGTTTAGATATTCTTTGAATATTCAGACCTAATTTTCCAAATTTCTCGATCCAAGAACATCATGATTACATGTGCAACCCTGTGTTTAATTAACCCTTTTTCATAATAAATTAAAATATATATCTTATAGTATCAACTAATAACATATTATTAAGACTCATCTATCAAAACACTGATATTCATGTAATTATTTATTTTTATTTGAAAAACAAGGAAAACACCACAATTTGGTTTTATAAACCACCCGTTTTAAACAAAAATTAAAGACCAAAACAGAATTTGACTAATTTCAGTCTCAAAAGAGAAAACAAAAACAGCTAAAATGAGTAGTACGTAGGCTCGTCTCCTCCTTGACATCAAAAACATAAAACAAAGATCTATAATTAGCCATTACAAGAAAAGAAGAAGAAAACAGGTTGTCGGCTCTCACCTATTAATGCAATAAAACCAAGAACATGATGAACACAAACATTTTGTGAAAGGGAGAGGCCGGCCAAAACCTTTTTTTTTTGGGGGGGGAGGGGGAGGGATTTTAGAGAATCCCATTTAGCTCTCTATTCCAAAAGATGGCCGGTCGCGCCGGAGTTCCACCTGGTCCCGAGCAAGAAGAATTGTCGTATGAATTCAGTACCTCCCGGTACGGTAATGTAGTATGCTATAACCAAACGGTTGCGGCCGTAATCGGAGATCATAATGGATGGGAGAGCGGAGGCTCGCTTGCAGCCGTACTTCCTTACTTTGTAACGCAACTATTTGTCGCCAATTTTACCTACCGCGTAATCTACTATTTGATTCGACCGCTACATCTTCCTCCTTTCGTCGCTCAAGTCCTTGTGAGTCATCAATGTTGAAAACTAATTAATTATATCAATCTTTCTTGAATTTTTGTTTTTTCTTCTAAACTTGTGTGTCATGCATGGCTATTGTAAAAATAGGTTATTCTCTCTTTGTTAGTTATGTCCTAAGCATTTTCATCTTCAGAGTCTTGATATTATTAATTTGAAGCCAGCAAAACATATCATTTGTGGGAAAAAATATTTTTGCTTTGTTTGAAAAAGAAAAGAAAATTCAGTTTTTGCTTTGTTTTAGAAAACGATGATTTAACCATTTTTCTAAAACCAAAAAAAAAAAGGGAAATGAGAAAAATCTAAGATTTTGTTCATTTGCAATATTTATACATATTATATTCAAGTTCAAACTAATCTCGTACATTATACGTAAATTTGTAATGGTTAATTTGTTTTCTTGCGGTTATAATTTGCAGTGCGGATTACTGTTCAGCCCGACTGTGCTCGGCAGACACGAAATTGTCCTCGCACATTTGTTCCCTTATAGATTCACAATGGTCCTCGAGACATTTGCAAACTTAGCTCTCGTCTACAACATTTTCCTCCTCGGTCTCGGTATGGACTTGAGGATGATAAGAATCAAAGAAGTCAAACCAGTGGTCATAGCCATCGTTGGCCTCCTTGTGGCTTTACCGGCCGGTGTTGGCTTCTATTACATTCCCGGTAACGGAGATGCGGACAAGATCCCCGCAGGTTGTCTCTTCTGGTCGGTTGCGTTTGGCTGTACGAATTTCCCTGACCTTGCGAGGATTCTTGCGGATCTCAAGCTCTTGCGTTCGGATATGGGACGCACTGCGATGTGTGCAGCCATTATTACGGATTTGTGCACTTGGGTTCTCCTCGTTTTCGCAATCGCAAGTTATAGCAAACTGGGTAATATGATTGTTCCCTTTAATACAATATCATTCCATCCTTGATAACTTTTTAGTTGATAAATAGTAGCCAACTGAAAAGTATATAATACATACTTTTCATCGTTAGTACACTTAATGTTTTATTGGAAAATGTATTAAACTATGATTTAACCCGCACTAATTATACCGCGGAGTAATTTTTTTTAAAGAAATTGTTTTGAAATTTAAAAAATTGATTTTAGCTGAATTTTACAATATAGCTAACTAATGATTATTGGTTATAGATAAAACTGTCAATTTGTAATAATTTGTCTATTTAACCCGTTTTGCAGTGAACTAAAATATTATTCGGGCTAACCCGCAAAAACTTATAATCTTAAAAACATAACTCTAATATGCATCGTTAAATGACTCTAGTTTTTGTGGTTATTTTACGAACTCTTTAAACAAATATAGTTTTTTGTGTCTAACTTTTTATAAAATTAGTAAAATATTTTTCAACTTTTATTTTGATATATTCAAATAAAATATAATAAATTATAGTGAAAAATATAGCAAGATTTTGAATAGATTTTTTTTCTTTGAATATATATGAATTGATTATTATTTTAAAATATATAATATGAAAAATAATTAAGAAATGAAATAATAAATAACATCTTTAATGCAAAATATATATTTTCTATATTCTAATCAATAATTTTAAAAAACTATTATATCATTTTCTATTTCAATTATTTTTTGTTATTTGTAATGACATTTCATGTAATAACTTACAAAACAAAGTTTATTTTTTAAAAATGTCTTTTTAAATAATATTATAGAGATAAAACATTTCGTTAGTACTTAATGTGTTTCCTTTAATTTTAAACATGGAAAAATATAGGTGTGTGGAACGAGATGATGCCATACGCAATAGTATCAACCATCGCTTTCGTCTTTTTCTGCATCTACGTGATGCGTCCTGGAATCGCTTGGGCCTTCGCCAACACCGTCAAAGGAGGCAGCGTCGGAGACACTCACGTCTGGTTCACTCTCGCCGGAGTCCTTCTCTGCAGCTTGATCACCGACACATTGGGGGTCCACTCAATCACCGGAGCTTTCTTGTTCGGCCTCTCGATCCCTCACGACCACATCATTCGAAACATGATCGAAGAGAAGCTCCACGATTTCCTCTCGGGAATATTGATGCCTCTTTTCTACATCATCTGCGGTTTAAGACTCGATCTTGATTACATGTTCAACTCCACGAGCGTTGGAATGATGGTGTTTGTGATTTCTGCGTCTTTTATGGTGAAGGTTTTGTCGACTGTTGTTTGCTCCATCTTCTTGCGTATGCCTTTGCGTGATGGTTTTGCTATTGGTTTGCTTATGAACACCAAAGGAACTATGGCATTAGTCACACTCAATGCAGGACGAGACACTAAGGTTAGTTTCTTTTTTGTGTCAAAATTTAAAACTAGAAATGCTATTTTTGATTTTATCTTCGTTAATTTTCATACTTACATAATGATGAAATTAATTATTATTATTTTTGTCTCGCAGGCTATGGACGTAACAATGTACACTCATATGACGTTAATGTTCCTGGTGATGTCAATGGTGGTGCAGCCACTTTTAACCTTTGCTTACAAACCAAAGAAGAAATCGATTTTCTATAAATACCGAACCGTTCAAAAACTCAAAGGAGAAGTAGAGTTTCGTGTATTAACCTGCGTCCATGTCCTCCCTAACGTCTCCGGCATAACCAGTCTATTACAACTCTCTAACCCGACCAAGCAATCTCCTCTCAACGTCTTTGCAATCCACCTAGTCGAGCTAACCGGTCGCACCACGGCTTCCTTGCTCATAATGAACGACGAGGCCAAACCAAAAGCTAACTTTTCGGACCGAGTCAGAGCGGAATCCGAACAGATAGCAGAGATGTTCGAAGGCATGGAAGTGAACAACAACGCAATGATGGTTCAGACAATCACCGCGGTGTCACCTTACGCGACGATGCACGAAGATATTTGTACGTTGGCCGAGGATAAGCGAGCCAGCTTCGTTTTATTGCCTTATGACAAGAATTTGACGTCAGACGGTCGGTTAGGCGAAGGAAACGATGCACACGCGGAAATCAACAGAAACGTTTTGAGCCACGCGCCATGTTCGGTCGGGATTTTAGTCGACCGTGGCATGACGATTGTCCGGTCTGAATCCTCTTCGTTCCAAGGCGAAACCACTAAGAAAGAAATCGCAATGTTATTCATTGGAGGTCGGGACGATAGAGAGGCTTTGGCTTATGCTTGGAGGATGGTGGGACAAGAAATGGTTAAACTCACGGTTGTGAGATTTGTCCCAGGCCGGGAAGCTTTAGTCGCAGCCGGGAAATCCATGGTTGGGTACGAGAAGGAGAAACAAGTGGACGAAGAGTGCATCTACGAGTTTAACTTCAAGACTATGGATGATTCGTCGGTAACTTATATAGAGAAAGTGGTGAACGATGGTCAAGAGACGATTGCAGCGATTAGAGAAATGGAAGATAACCATTCTTACGATCTTTACATTGTGGGAAGAGGGTACAAAGCAGAATCACCTGTGACCACAGGTTTGACAGATTGGAGTAGTACTCCGGATTTAGGGACTATAGGCGATACATTAGCTTCGTCGAACTTCACAATGCAAGCTTCGGTTCTTGTGATCCAGCAGTACTCAGCCGCCAATAAACAAACCGCAGGAAACAATCAAGAACATGTTGAAGGTGGAGCCAAGACCGCTCATGAAGCTAAGCCTTTTATGAATTCTCATGCGGAGGAAGAGGGCGATGAAGACGAACAGTATCAAATGGGAATGCGCAAATGACAAGAGTTGTATTTTATTCCATACTGTATAGAAATCTTTCTCATTAAATTGTACGTTTTTGTCAAATTAATCACTTGATTAAGAATCCAAAAGGATTATGTTACCGAGTTTCTCCGATGGCAGATTCGATATGTTCAAGTAGAAACCGTTGTAGCTTCTTTCTTAAATCTTCGACTTTCTCGCTGGTTTCCGTTATGTTTGAAATCATACCATCGAGCCAACGATTTACCGCTTTAAGATGGACAAGGAGAGACTCTTTTCCATTTGCCTCTTCTTTCTCCACAGAGAAGGACCCTTTCTTTAGTGAGTTCTCCAAGTATTTCAAAAACCATTGGCTGGAAACTCTGAGTAGCTCGTCCGCTAGGCTCGCTGACTCTTTCAACCTGTTTTTACCTTCTAAATTACTTCTGTCTAAAACAGAACGATGTTTCGTTGAAGGCGGTCTCACACCCTTGTAAGCTTGGTTTCTTGGACTTGTTGTCTCCTTGCGATTTAGTTTCTCGGAAGACTTTGGTAGAACAATGTAGTGATGATGGTCTTGGTGAGCAGCATCATCCTCTTGCTTTCCAGGCTCTTTGAATAAATTTAATTGGGAAAAACCGGTCACTACTGCATCTTGAACCCAAGATGCTGCATTTTTATTAGCTGCTGATCTACACGAGCCATTGTTTCCATTGTGAGTAAGCAAAAGATGGACTGCTTTGCCTGTATTTTGTATACTGTGGTAGATGTCCAGGAACTGGCGCACATCTTGTCCTGCATATAATATTTTAGAAGAATCACACAGTTCGGCAAAGGACCTGCGAAGGAACAAAGTCATATATAAGCTATATTAATAATGAATGACTCGCAGACTCGTGTGATTGAAACTAAGTACTAACACAAGCCGTTTAGTGATAGACAAAACATACTGCAAACTGAGTAGAAGAGACTCCATGGCAGATGCTTCCTCTACTGCCTTTACTGCGGCCGAAACTGCTGCTTGCCTATGTGATGAAACTTCCTGAAATGAGTGACTGAAACACATGACTACTAATTGTCAGGAGTCACTAGAACTTGAAGATTAATCCAAATACCGGTACCTTTCTGAGCAGTTGAACAGTTTTTGGGAGTCCAATCCATAAGATTCTCTGATCAGACCAAGTACTGTGACTTGAAGGCAGCATAAAAAGCGCAACCGGAGGAGCCACTGCTTTTGAAAGCGGCTTGATACCATCTTTTGGAGATTTAGCAATGGATATAGGTGATGCAGGCTTAGCCACATTTCTGTTTCTTAGGGCATGGGTTTCGCAGTTAAGGTGCTTTGATGGGGACTCATTCTTTGGCAGATTCTGTGGAATCAAGAAAGATTGTCAACTGTGAAGCCAATATCAAATTGCTGAATATCTACAAGAAGCAACTTTTAACGTCTCTTGAAACTAGTATGGTTGGTTTCACTCACTTAAATCAATCTCAGACAATTGTTGGCAACATAAAGAAGAAGAAGAAACCACATACACCACTCAAACATGCTTCCACAGATCCAAATGCAACATAATGGGATAAAAAGGAGAAGAAGTTCGATTTTTTCACAGAACAGAGGAAGAAGATGAATGATGTACCAATTTGGGTTTGAGACGTGGGGAAGAAAGAAGCAATGCGGTGTCACGGCGGCGAGTCACCGGAGGAGTGTGATCCCAACAACTCCTTCTCGCGGAATCCAAGCTCAATCTCCTCGTCTCACTTAGATTCTTCGTCGTAAGATTAAGCAGGAAATCGCTAGAGACGAGATCGCTAGGGTTTCCAACGCACATCCGTCGCTTCGGGACAGGCTTCAGTCCACGGATTACAGGAACAGGACATCCTTTCTCGACGTGTAAACCGCCGCGGATGTAAACAAACTGACCTAGCTGGATCTCGTCGGAGCGTATCAGGTCGGCGTCGCCACCGGCGGAAACGGCGACGTAAGCGGCGTGGAGAGAGTCAGACTTTGAGGAAGAATCGTTCGCTGCGCCATTGGTCGTCGGAGAGACAGGGAACGATCTCGATCACCTGGAGGAGCGGGAAGCGGTGAGAAGACAAAAACGGCGGAGAAGAAGCGACTTTTCCGGCGGCGGTTTCGAGAAGGTTGGAGAGAAGTCCAGGTGTAAGGCACGCCATTGTGAGTGGAGTAGAAGGGGAAAAGAAGCATCTTTTGGGAGAGGGAAGAAGAGTGTGAGGGAATCTCAAAAGATGTCTCGGGGAGTGTAGAGAGTTCGTCGTTTACTATGGCGGAAAAGACAGAAAAATAAGCAGACAGTTTTGTCAGAATGCTAAAAGCTCTCTTTGTCTTCGAGATTTGGAAACTTTTGTTGGTTTGGTTGCAAGTGTAAAGCACGAAGACTTTTTTACTTTCTAAAGCACGAGGAATCACGTTTTGTCAGAAGATGAAATCGAATTCGTTTCGACGGAGTTCGGATGTGAGGATTGACTTTTAAGTCACATTTTAAAGTGACGAAATTTCAAAAGTAGGGTTTTGCCGGGACATATCTTTTGACGCATTCGAGTTTTAGCTCCAATTCGCTGTTAAACTTCTACGAAGATCTATCTACTTTAAGTTCTAATGTTTTGTTTTGCTATAGTTTTCGAAAAGAATAGATAATTCTCTATGTTTGGAAGCTTATATTTATTGGAATCAAGAATAGAACCAAACAAAAAAAAATATGTACAAATCACAAAGAAAATGAGTATTAAAAAATATTGTAAATTTAGATTTTGGAAAAAATTTGGAAATAAAAGATAAACATATTAGTTATTTGAATATACATATCAAATCTATTACTAATAAAAGTTGATGCTATAGGTCTCTAAGAGCGTCAACATAGGATTTTAAACGACTAATTAAAATATGATAAATCAGCATTTTAATTAAATTTTATATTCCAGCCAAGGCAAATCCTAATGTTAAACGACAAATCAGCATTGTAATTAAACGACCAATTAAATATGCCAAATCAGCATTTTAAGGAGATTCCAGCCAAGGCAATTCCTAAAGCATTTTTCCCGGTTTGTCGAAGGGATTTGGTATCAATCTCTAGACTGACGAGGAAAAGGAAGAATAGAAGGCCGAGATTAACCAGAGTTTCTAGAATAGTCAGGCTCTTTTTTGGGAACACAACGTCCACAAACCTGAAACAACATACGTCTGTTCTTTTAATTGAGAGGATTAGACTACTTATATTTGTGGCTCAGTTTGAAGTTGTCCCTTTCTATTAACAAAACTTAGCAATACCGAATATATTTTAATATCTTCCGTCTATTTTCCAGATCGCGATTTCAAAAGCGATAAAGTGACCAACTTTTCTTCCGTCGTCCGGCGTCTTCAACGGCGTCGGACTCCCCTTCCATCCTCGTCTCTAGGTCCTCCCTTCCTTATGGGGAATAAGAAGAACCGCAAGCACCGTTCGCCGGCGAACAAAGCAACAAGTGGTTCCCCCGTGTCGCCGGCTTCGTCCGTCTCTTCCGTTGGAAACCTTCCGGTGTCTCCCAAGCCATCGAACAGCCCCGCTCCGGCATCGATTGAGCTTGCTCTCACATCGGTGGCCAGTGAGGTCAATACCCCTTCTTTCGATTTAACTCATGTCACAAAATCGAAAGACCCAATTGTAGATCTAACTCTTAGGTCTTCAAATTCTACCGAGCTGGAGTCTTCTGGTCCGGTAATTGTTTCTGCGAAGGCTGTTGTTGCAGCTAACCCAGGTTGCCCTGTTCAGACAGAGAGTGGAGTTGAGAAGA
This sequence comes from Eutrema yunnanense, assembly GCA_002933935.1. NCBI lineage: Eukaryota > Viridiplantae > Streptophyta > Magnoliopsida > Brassicales > Brassicaceae > Eutrema > Eutrema yunnanense. Next base: position 136,446 of record PKML01035129.1, read on the forward strand.
CTAAAGCTATACCAGATAATACTTCTGCGAAGGTCGAAATTTCGACCGACCCAATGAAAATTTCAATTGATGAGGCTTCATCGTCAGACCCGTGGATTAATTTATTCAAGGGTGGTGGGAAAAAGTTGAAGAAGACCGGGAAGGCTTTCACCCTCCCATCAGGTGAAGCCTGTGTTGAAATACCAAACTCATTGATAGAGAAGAATAGGAGTTCATGGGTTAGCTTCATTTTGGGCCATTTCTACTTTGAGCCTCCTTCTCAAGGGATTGTGCATTCCATTGTCAATGGTATTTGGAGTAAGCAATTTCGTGACATCTCGGTTACCAAATTGGAGGGTAACGCTTTTCTGTTCCGGATTCCGAACGCAGCCATGAGGGCGCGTGTTCTGAACCAGCGCCTCTGGAATATAGACGGACAGACAATGTTTGTTGTAAACTGGGAGCCAGGCCTGATTCCTACGGTACCAGAGCTTTCGTCGGCTCCAATTTGGTTAGAACTGAGGAACATTCCTTTCCAATTCTTTAACGAATAGGGTCTTGAACGCATTGATGGGCTAGTAGGGGATCCAAAATACTTGCATCCCACTACGACAAACAAAACCAATTTGGATGTGGCGAAAGTTTTCACCATTATTGATCCAAGGTTGCCACTCCCGGAGGCTGTTAACGTTAAATTCGATTATGGCGAAGTCCAAAGAGTTGGTGTCTCCATCCCTTGGATGCCTCCGGTTTGCTCCCACTGCAAAGAGATTGGGCATACTATTAAAAATGTAAGAAAGCTCCGATTACTTGTTCTGTTTGCAAAGCTACATGTCATATCTCCTCTAAGTGTACTCGGCAAATCACCAAAGTCAAGCAATCTAAAGGGAAAGAGAAGGTCGGTGTTTCTAAGGGTTATTATGTAGTTGTGGCAAAGGAGATTGATAAGGCTGCATCAGTTACATCTCAGCAGACAGTGAAGGTCAATGGGAAGGTAGTTGAGCATATTTCTCTGGATCAGTCTTTGCCAGGGGAAACAAGTGTTATTGTCCACACTGCTTCATCTCCTCAACTCGGTATTCAAAATGGGAAGGAGGGTTTTCTGCCATGTTCTGAATCGGATCCTGATTCGCCTGATGTGGAATCTAGTGATTCAGAAGAGGAAGGTGAATTGAGAGAGAAAGAGGCAAGCTTCATTGAAGTGGTGTCTAGAAGGAAGAAGAGGAATACCCGGGACAAGGGTCCCAAAAACCCCTAGTTTTTTTATGTGTATAGACCTTTTTGGATGGAATGTGCGAGGTTTTAATAAAATAAGTCACCGCACCGACTTTAAGAAATGGTTTCAGCAGCAGAAACCGCTTTTTGGGAGTCTTCTTGAGACTCACGTCAAGCAGCATAAGCAGAGGAAGTTCATCAATTCTATTCTTCCTGGCTGGCAGTTTGAGGATAACTATTACTTTTCAGATCTAGGAAAGATCTGGGTTCTATGGCACCCAAGTGTTCAAGTTACTATTTTATCTAAGTCTTTACAAATGGTGGCTTACGAGGTGAAGTTTCCGGACTATCAGAACGCGTTTGTGGTGAGTTTTGTTTATGTTTCTAATGAGGAGGAGCAAAGAAAAGTTTTGTGGCAAGAGATTGTTTCGCTCTCTTTAAACCAGACTGTAGTTGGCAAAGCTTGGGTATTGTTGGGTGATTTTAATCAGGTGTTAAACCCGGATGAGCACTCCTCAGCAGCTGGCTCAAATATTGATAGGCCAACTAGAGAGTTTAGACAAACCCTTTTCGATGTTAGCCTGGCAGATTTGACGTTCAGGGGTTGTTCTTACACTTGGTGGAATAAAAGGAGGTTAAGCCCGGTGGCGAAAAAGCTTGACAGGATATTAGTGAATGATTTGTGGCATGTACAATTCCCTTCGGCTCATGGAATATTTGGGGAGCCTGATTTCTCAAACCATGCCTCCTGTGGAAATGTTATGAATCACACAAAGCAACGACAGAGAAAACCTTTTAAATTCTTCAATTTTCTGCTGCAAAACCATGAGTTTCTTGCTCTTGTGGGGATTCAATGGTATTCTCTTAACTTTGTAGGCTCAGCCATGTTTCGTGTTTCCCAGAAGTTGAAGGCTCTAAAAAATCCGATAATAAGCTTTAGCAAAGATAACTACTCGAATCTGGAGAAGAGAACGGTGGAAGCGCACGAGATAGTAATGGCTTGTCAAAGTGTTTATGCTCAACGACCCGTCTATTTTGAATGCAGAGCTGGAAATTGAGGCCACTAGGAAATGGCAGATACTTGTTAGAGTGGAGGAGGCTTTCCTGTTACAAAAATCGAGAGGAACTTGGATCATCGAAGGAGATTGTGGATCTGCTTATTTCCACAGATTGATGGCTGCGCGATTTGCCATGAATCATATTCACTTTCTTGAAGGGCCCGATGGTTCTAGAATCGACTCGCAGCATGACATCCAAAACCATTGTGTCAGCTATTTTGCAGATCTTTTGGGGGGGTGAGGTGAGTTCTGCTTTGTTCCTACAAGGTGGCATAACTAACCTACTGGGTTTTCAATGCTCTATGGCTCAGAGAACGATGTTGAAGAAAGATTTCTCGGACTTGGAAATTAAGAACGCTTTTTCTCGTTGACAAGAAACAAGACATGTGGGCCAGATGGTTTTTCTGCATAATTTTTCACCGGCTGCTGGAATATTGTGGGCCCAAAAGTGATTGAAGCAATTGGGGAGTTCTTCAGATCTGGGAAATTGTTAAAGCAGTGGAACTCGACTTCTTTGGTTCTCATTCCAAAGATTCATAATGTGGCCAGAACGTATGATTTCAGGCCGATTTCATGCTTAAACACGCTTTATAAGGTGATTTCTAAACTCCTCACGGCGAGATTGCAAAGATTGTTGGACTCAGTTATATCCCATACCCAATCTGCTTTTTTGCCTGGGAGGCTACTAGCTGAGAATGTCTTACTGGCCACCGAGATCGTCAACGGTTATAGTTGGGCTAATATTGAGCCAAGAGCAATGCTCAAGGTGGATCTGCGCAAAGCTTTCGATTCTGTACGGTGGGACTTCGTACTGGCAACCTTGAGAGGTCTGAATGTACCATAGAAATTTGTTATCTGGATTTCAGGATGCATCTCCTCGCCATCTTTCTCGGTCTCAGTAAATGGGAAATCCAGCGGCTATTTTTCGAAGTACAAGAGGCTTGAGGCAAGGCGATCCTCTCTCTCAATACCTCTTTGTCCTCGCAATGGAAGTTTTCTCTAAGCTACTCAATTCTCGATTTGCCTCAGGTTATATACACTTCCATCCTAACACCGAAATCTTGAATATTTCTCATCTGATGTTTGCCGATGATGTTATGATATTCTTCAATGGTAGTAGCTCTTCCTTGCATGGCATAAGTGAAACTCTTGATGATTTTTCTAGTTGGTCTGGTTTGCGAAATGAATCATGAAAAAACTCAGTTGTTTCACGCGGGCTTAAATCAGACCGAATCCAATGATATTGCTAGTTACGGTTTCCCGTTGGATACTTTCCCGATTAGATACTTGTGGCTGCCGCTATTGTCTAGAAAGATGAGAGTTGCGGAGTATGCTCCTTTGATCGACAAAATTGCTTCAAAATTCAGAGCTTGGGCAGTGCGTTACCTTTGCGGGAAGGCTTCAACTGATCTCGTCGGTAATCAATGGGACAATGATATTTTGGGCTTCAACGTTTGTTCTCCCTAAAGGTTGTATAAAAAAGATTGAATCAATGTGTAACCGATTCATTTGGGCAGGTTCAATAGATGGGTCATTTATGGCAAAAGTATCTTGGAGCTCGGTTTGCCTTCCGAAAAAGGAGGGGAGTCTTGGTCTGAGACAATTTTCTTCTTGGAACATTGCTCTTTGCCTTAGACTAATTTGGCTTCTCTTCTCCGAGAGAAAGTCCTTGTGGGTGGCTTGTCATAAGCACCACCATTTGCGCAGCGCAAGTTTATGGGCCATCAAGGAGCATATTAGAGATTCGGGGAGTTGGAAATCGTTGTTGAAGCTTAGAACTCTAGCCGAGAAGTTCATCAAATGCAATGTGGGTAATGGACGAGTCGCAAAGTTCTGGTTTGACAATTGGACTCCGCTTGGTCCGTTAATAAGCAGGTTGGGAGAAGCTGGCCCGAGAAGTGTCAGGATCCCGCTAAATGATGCGGTGGCAGATGCTTGTGATGATGTTGGGTGGAAGCTTGCACCTCCTCGATCAGATGAGTCTGTGTTGCTGCATTCTCATCTTACTACAATTCAGCTCCCGAACTTGTCTTTGGCAGAAGATTCTTTCACGTAGTCTGTTGACGGGGTAAGTTTCCCGATGTTCTCCTCTAAGCTTACTTGGAACGCTTTAAGACATAGGGAGGAGGAGAAGGATTGGTCAGATTTTATCTGGTTCAAAGGAGCAACGCCAAAACATGTATTCTTTATGTGGACTGCCCAGCTCAACAGGCTACCAACGAAAATGAGACTTGCATTGTGGGGTGTAACAACTCAAACTTCTTGTTGTCTTTGTGGTAATTTCGACAAAACAAGAGATTATATGTTGTTGGAATGTGCGTTTAGTGGGGAGATTTGATTTGTGTTAATATTAATGCAGGGAATTGGCGTCACTCCATTCTTTTTCCGATCTTGGACAGCGTTACTTGCTTGGGTATCATTGAGAACTGATCCGGCTCCTCCGCTCCTTCGGAAACTGGTTGCACATACGACCATGTACTTCATTTGGATTAAGCGCAACAACAGGTTGTTTAATTCTATAGCCAAACCAACGGAAAGTAGTAAATAACAATTATCCGAGACAAGAAGAGAATATGTTATACTGACATTGATGTAAGAAACCATCGGTTCTTCCACGCTTAAAGTGCAGACAGAGAATGGTGAACAAAGATATGGTGTTAATCCATTGATGTGCGACGCTAACAAAACAAAATTGGTTATTCCGCGTTTAAGAATGTCAAACAATTTGTAAATAAAATGATTTAGAAAAGACACGATCATAATTGTGACTGATGTCTAATTCTTCCAATAAAATGAGAGAAGAAGTTGGGTTATAAAACGAGATTTAAAAGGGTTTTAAATAAAAATGTTCTAGGGAACATGCTAGTATGTAATTGTAATTTTTCTAAAAATTTGTCTTTCGCATAACCGGTAGTGTGTATTTGTATTTGTCTTAGAAATCATGAATTCGAATCTCTATTTTATATCATGATGTTCTGGAAAAAAAATCCTAACAACGAATATAAACACACATACGGTTTTATACTGGTCTTATAATTTTATACACGATGGATATTGAATAGTTCTGTAATGGTTTAACTGATGATTCAAGAGCATCTCTGTGTGAATTGATTAATCTTGACTAAAATAAGTAAAACATGATATTCAATCGATCAATCTTGACACTTTACATCTCTGTGTGAATTGATTAAAGGAACGTTAACACTTTCAACTATTTTGTATTCAACACACACTTCATTCTTAAATATCCAAAACGAAAAATCTTGTCACTTGACAAGTGACTGCTCATAAATTAAGAAAAAAGGAACTTTACACCCATCTGCACAAGTTTAGAAGCCATAATCTTAACTAAATTGTAATGTGCTCACAATAAATGGGCCTGTTCCTTTCACCAAGATTTCATTTTGACGCTGTGAGGAATATAGTTGAAGACACATATCTATAAATAAGAACGAATGAAAGGGGACATGCACAAGACATTTTACGTAGTGGAAAAGTATACCAGTTCCAATAGGAAAGTCGTTGATTACCTATAGCTATGGTCAGTGGCTATTGCTGAATCCTTCACTAAAAAGAAAACGTGAACATGATAAGGGAGTAAGATAAACTGTGTCACCCATCTTAGGTCTCAAAGATCTGGAGAATAATAAGCAGTAACAACCTAGAAAGGATAAAATCAAGTAAAACAAAAAGCATATCTCAACCGCTTAAGAGACTTCAACCATTTCTCCTACGAATATAGAAAAGAACAGATCAATTAGGTATATTATGATACAGAGAGAAGAAGCAGATGAATTTTAGAAGTTTTCTGTCTGTCTGGTTAATTGAGAGAGTACATCTATATATTACAGAGATTGAAATCTAGTTGCCTAAACTGTACGATCCTAACATAACTACAATCATAATTCTTAGAGATCCCCAAATTATCGTGATTTTGCCTTGATGTAGCATATCTTCATTATATTATTCTAAATTCTAATCGAATTCTGCACTGACAACAAATCAGAGCAAAGTAGCAAACAGTGAAACTTGAAATACATAGTAAACTCAACGACAAAAGTTAGTTTAACCAGAAGAATGCAAAGAAATTCTCTTAACGGCGAAAATAAGACATTGAAAATTTCAAAAAACTAAAAAATAAAAAATTTGATCTATCAAACGAACTCCTTGCTATTGAAAATTATAAAAAAAAAATTAAAATTTAGTTTCATTAACTAGGGCAATAACAACCGTAACAGCGAAAAATATGTGACCATGTGGAATTATTCAGAACAAGTAGGAAACAAATGATGAAAGAAAACGAAGCACACATCATAATCATGTGGAAATGATTAAGAACACTTACCAGAGGAAATAAGAACAAGAATCTTGATGTGTGCTTAAGAACTCATAGACATCATCTGTTACAAGATGCAACGACAAGGAGTGGGGCTTACCGGAGCGAATGGATCGTAGAATTTGGTTCTAAAATTCTGGTTGGGAGACGTGAACAGATAGATGATGTCTATATATGAGTACGAAAAAGAGGAAGCGTTTGCTTAAATTGCATAAACTCCACAAGACATGGGCAAACCGACAACGGAAAGAAACAATGAGGAGGAGGAAAACAAAATTGTGTGTTACCGGAGCGAATGGTTTTGGTATACTGTTCTGTCAAGATTGTGTTTAAGTCTCCCAATTTTATCTATGTGTAATTTGGTTTGACACCCAATTGAAATGTTGACTGACTTAGTGGTGCTAAAGTGTTGACATAGCAGCTGACTTAGTAATTGTGGACGTTTTAATTAATATGGCAGCTGATTTAATAATTCGAATCACCACTGTTAACGGTTTGACTAACACTGCATAAATCAATGTAAGTCCTAGCCACGACATCACACTTCGCGTATAAAAATTTTAAAAAGCATGAATTGAGATAGGTTATAACATGATCCTTCGGTATGAACTTCACACTTTGTCATAGTGGAGGCACATCCACGAATAAACCGTTTTTCTGATTGTCTGTACATTTCGTAGGTTTCAGACCATAATTAAAATTCTTATTTTTACTGAAGATGTAAACTGAATAATATTTACGGTAAAAAAAAAAAAAATCAAACACAAAAGAAAAATCTGGATAACATGTCAAAATCATTGGAGATGCTTGAAATAGCGGACACAATTAAAGTGTCCGATTCGCTTATGTTGTGTTGACACTCCAACTTGTTTATTGGGTCTCCTGTCGAACCAAACTTCTTATCAATTTGTGATGTTGCTTGTCTTTTTTTTTTTTTTTTTGTCGTTTGGATTGATGTTGCTTGCTTTAATTCTACCTTTTCTATTGATATCACTCTTTAACCACTCATTAATTTGTCGTCATTTTCTTGTTGTATTGAAAATTGCGGACTAGAAACTAAGATCACATATACTAGGATAATGTTTCTATCGATCTTACCAGTGAGTTTCTTTTCTTCATGTACTCGTAACACATGAATATATTACTTTCAAACAAATTCTACATTTTTTTTTGTCGGCAACTCATCTTGTATTCAATTAATCCAAAAATATGTTGATCTAGCTAAGATTACAGACTAAATATATGTGTCAACATTGTAATCATTTCTTTATTTATTAATAAAGCAAACTAACCCCAAAACTCACCGATTTTAATATAAAAAAAGGAAGAAGAAATGGACCAACAACTACTCTTTCTACTAATCCATTCATATATAGTTGTCTCCTCATGAAAAAATAAAATTTCTTTCTGTATGATCAAATATGGGAAGTGAAGTAATAAACCCCATCAAGACACGGTTCGACCTAAGCATGTCGAGAAGAACCCGAAAACCATGGTCAAGTCTCATCAACGAGCACCAAGACCTATCCACGCAAAGCTCACAACCAGAGAAAGAAAAAGAACAAGACGAAGACCGAGAGATTGATCGTAAGAGTTTAAACAATCTGATGAGATGCGAGCAAGAAACGAATGAAGATGCCAATGTTAACAACAAGAGCTCTCTATGTCAACATTTCGGGGACAACGGGGGGATCAAGCAGACGATGCAATTGGTGGTGAAGAAAGAGAAGCAAGGTGGTGAAAATGGTGTGAAATTCAAAGGTATGATGGGTCGATATGTTAAGGTATTGAGCGGTCTGATGAAGGCCAAACGTGACCGCAAAACATCGGTCTTACGGTTTAAAACTTGATTTCCATTCATATACCGATATACGTACGTTCATGTGCGTGATCACATATACGTATATCTAGTTTTTTTTTTTTTTGGGTATGAGTATATATATACGTATATCTAGTTATTAGAAATGTTTCGCGTACGTACGTATTATTGATGTATATTGGTTTTGACTTTTGAGAATGTAATTAGCACTAGATACATGTACCATTTGGTTTTGAATGTTAGAAATCAAAATGTTTATGAGCTCTTGCCAAATTTTCTTTTTATTTGACCGACTAACTTTCGAGATCTTAGGGTGCTAACTGCTATAGTCGATCTTCGCCGATTGTAGGTGAACATTAGGTTTATGATTGCAACTTTAAATATTTTGCTAGCTCTAAAATTCTAAAATATATTAAAAAAAAAAAAAAAAAACATGAAGAAACAAACAAAGTATATATGGCTCAAAGGATTGTGAGTTTTTGCTATGATCCACAAGCACAACTTTTTTTTTTTTTTTAATTCTGTAATCCTGAATCGGTGATTAGATCTACAAACCCTGACAATATTGCGAATGAATTATCTATAAAAAAGTTAAAAACTTTTATGTGTTTATTCTTTTTTCACCAGCTCCCACGGACTTGAACGAACAACATTTACGTTGGTATCGTAGTTATTTTTTACTAAAGAAAGCTTGTTTTCTCATGGCTGAAAACGTTACATGTGAATATAGGGAGACTCCAACCAAAGATAATCACTGCAAAATTTCGATGTATAGTTTTTTTTTTTTTGTTCCCATACATATTAGAGCATGATTAATGGTGGATCTCACCATTGAGTCCTTAACAATATTATATTATTAGTTTAGTAACTTTTTTGTAGTTAAGGATTTTATGCATAAACATTCCTCCAATGGTGAACCTTGCATTTGAGTCCTTAGCAATATTATAATATTATTTTTTTAATTAATTTAATTTAATTTTAAATTAAACATACAATAATTATCAAACATCTTCACCAAATTTTTGCCAAATATTCTCAATTAAATCAGCTTTGAGTCTATGATGTATCTTATTATCCCGAATTTGATTCCGGATGCCAAGCATTTGACCGAGGTTCGAAGGGATGTCAGTTGAAAACGAGAAATCCACCTCTGAATTTCTACTCGATTCTCCGTCTACGAAGTCCGATGTATCGTACTGGGTGTATCCATCTCGTTCATCTTCTACAATCATATTGTGCAGTATGATACACGCCCTCATTATCTTTCCGACTTTTGCCTTGTCCCAAAGAAGAGCCGGTTTTTTTACTATCGCAAATCTAGCTTGCAACACTCCAAAAGCGCGTTCGACATCTTTACGGGCTGCTTCTTGACGTTCCGCAAATAACTCTGCTTTACGACCTTGAGGAAGAGGGATAGATTGGATAAACGTTGCCCATTTTGGATAAATACCGTCTGTAAGGTAATACGCCATACGATATTCGTGTCCGCTGACAGTGTACTTTACTTTTGGAGCTCGGCCTTGTAAAATGTCATCGAAAACAGGTGAACGATCAAGTACATTAATGTCGTTTAAGGTACCTGGTGGTCCGAAGAATGCATGCCATATCCAAAGATCATGTGATGCTACAGCCTCTAAGACGATAGTTGGTTTTCCTGAACCACGAGTATACTGCCCTTTCCATGCT
>PKML01035129.1:146843-194391 GCA_002933935.1 Eutrema yunnanense
TGTCAGTTAGAGGCTCCTTTTGGGCTAAGAGTCGGTCCAAGATCTTCTGTTTATTGAGCTCCTTCTTCATCTCCATCATGTTCTGCATCTTCGCTAACTCCTCCTCCTTCCCATTTTTCTTGCGCTTCGCAGCTTTAGCTGCTTTCACACCCGGAGGTCTCTCAGCAGTGCCTGCATCGTATACCTCGGCCTCTACATCATTTTTCCTTTTCTCTTTCGCTCCATCTTTACCAAGAGAAGTAGACATCCACTTCTGGTCATGCCTAAGCTCTCTCCAGGCATGCTCAAGATTAAATTTGATTCCATGATCGTTGTAGAATATGTCTAACGCTGCTTTCATCACGTCGTCTTCATTCTGCCCACTAGATTGCTCATTCATGGCGGCATCATAGCAGCCCCTGAATTTGCATACAAAATCATTTATCCGGCCCCATCTTTGTTTGCACTGAATGAGTTCTCTTGGAGCATGACCAGCCATGAGAGGACTTGTGTTGAAGTAATGTTGTATCCTTTTCCAGAAAGTGCCTGCTTTTTGTTCATTGGCTACTATCGGGTCTTTGCTGGTGTTCAGCCAAGCACTGATGAAGAGTATATCCTCCTGAGGTGACCACTTCCTCCTCTCTTTAGTGGTCACTTCATCAGAGACTTGGCTGCAACCACCGGTTAAGTTTGTGGTTTGGCTTGATTGGGATGATAAAAGGTTAAGAAAACCATTTGGACAGGCTAAAGAAAAGGGTTCCATTTGTGGTTTCTGTTTAACTAGACTTTTGGAAGCTGATATTGTTTATTTGGGTTTTATGGTAAACTGATATTGTTCTATGTTAGTAATGAATGAAAGAGAAGTTATTAAGGGAAAGCATTGCTCTCAACCACCAAGCAGAACATCAATCATGTTGATTGATATCAACATTTACTAAATTCCATACTGAGCATCAGCTACGTAGCCAAGCATATCACAATACTCCTTATGCTTCTTCATGTCCCTCTGATCTGGGTCCGTCATCTGCGAGAGAAACATAAATCGGCCACAATCAACTCCTCAGAAGACCCACATAAATTGGATCCCTAAATCAGGTTCATCAACAAGGAGGACACTAATCGGCCACAATGTAGACAAATCATCAATCCCGTAACTGAAATCCCTAAATCGAACTCATCAAAGAAGGCCCAATCCCATAACAATTCCGTTTCGACAAACCCTAAATGTTAAGACGAACCAGACAACCGATTTCAATCTTTCAACCCTGCCATAAACCAATAGTATAAACCAATCATCAATCCCGTAACTGAAATCCCTAAATCGAACTCATCAAAGAAGCCCCAATCCCGTAACAATTCGGTTTCGACAAACCCTAAATGTTAAGACGAACCAGACAACCGATTGCAATCTTTCAACCATGCCATAAGCGATATCTACCTGATTGAAGTTCTTCCTGATGAATCGCAGCTCGATCCTCTTTCGATTTCGCCCAAAAAATCGCCTAGAGCAAAGAACGAAGAAACAGAGAAGAAGTTTGAGGAGAGAGAACGTCGCGAGCCGAAAAACGAAGAAGCAAAGATCGATCTTGATTTTTTTTCTTTCGCCAATCAGAAGGAGCCATGTGGCAGTAAGAACCGTTCCTTAAAATCCTTATTTAAGGATCGTTCCTAAAGTTTTTCACCATTTTTTCTTTATTTTAATTCCTAAAAATACTAAGGATTGCCCTAACAAAATGTTAAGGAACACCGTTGTTCATGGTCTTAGATCGCTCCCTCCCTCGAATATTCTCGGTAAGTTGGCAGAACCGGCTTTGAATTTTATTGACTTTTTAATTGAATTTTTTATAATTTTATCATTAAATTAAAAAAATAATAATTTAAATGTCGAAATTTTGTTATAAAAAAAAGGGTGCCAAGCATGAGCTTGATGTCTGCTTGTGCTCAGGACCGGCTTTGGTCAGGGGCGAATCTAGTAAAAGAGGTATGGGTGCACTTGCCTCCATTAATTTTTTTAAGTAAATTTAGAATGATTGAAGAAATTGAATACAAATTCATTTTATTACCCCTATCATGTCCCCAGTCAAATATATTGCTAGATTCGCCCTGGGCTATGGTAGTTGGTCGAGTGACATAGTTGGACAATATTATAAACTGACGATGTCTGACTACGACCCATCCTCAGATCCTCTCGATCTTTTTTTTTCCTGTCATTAATTAATAGGCATATGTTTAAATATAAATTTATATGTGACTAATTTTCTCAGTCAGTCAAATATTATTTTTATTTTTGTTTTATTTTATTTTATATAAGTGACCTATTGAACTCTTGAGGAAAAAGTGATGTTTTGTGCAACTGTGTTGCCATACATGCAATACATATATTTCTGTTTTTCTTTTCTTTTCAATACAATACAATGCAATTTCTCTTTGATTTAATCAACAGTTTCTTAAGATTCAATATTCCCAATTTAAACAATAGTATAATTTATGTACGGAAGCGTGGCAATTTTATAGCTAACCTCCAAATTAGTGATGCATGCATTTCCTAAGAAGATAACATATAACAATAACAGAAAAAAATAAAAATATTAATATGATAACATAACTATAATCTAACTCACTATGTTATATGCTGCCAAAAATAAAGATAATCTATAGTCCTGCCTAATCAAGTTTTATTGTATTGGGTGGAGTAATTCCCATCTCGGAAAGATTCGATCATGTTGATTTAGGCCAAAGGTTAAATTTTCATAGATATGAAATTATCAAACTAACTCTTGATCATGTGAAATGTAATAGAACAGCCTAACATCCGCTCGGGGTATTAGTTTAAGTCCGTTAAAGATCTGAGATTACTTTCGAATCTAATAAGAAAATTAAAAAATTATATTGTATTACGTATTAAAATAGTATAGTATTATATGGAGAATAAATAAATAAATGAGAAAGTATCAGGTGACCTCAGACGTAGGGAAAGGGCCGGTGGTACGTGGCAGATTGTAATTGGTTAGATAGTTTTACCAATAAAACTGGAGATGCATGGCTTGACCGACCTTGTTAAGTAACCTTAATGGCACCGTCAAAAAGCAAGAATCTTTAACTAAAGTGCCAAGTCAGCTCTTTTTTTTTTTCATTTACTTTATTTTGGCTATCACATTTATACACAAATAATACGTAAAAGTAATTTTTTTTTTTATTTAGCTTAAAGTATATTTCTTAAATTTATAGCTAGTGTTATTTATTCAGCTTTGTTCAATCAAATTTAAGCTTGATCTCTGTTTACTTTGAATTTTTAAAAATACTTAAATATCAAACTAAATTAAAAAAATTCAATTGCTAATACTACATCAATAAACATATGTTTAAATAATATTATTAGAAAATAAAGGTAAATTTGTATTTCTTTGTTGGTTTGATTAATCGGGTTGAGTTATTTAGGTTTTTCTACTTGATATGAAAAAATTGCCTGTCAGTTGATTAGTTTGATTCATAAACCTAAATATCTATAAATTTAAATAATAGTATATTATATGCTATATTGAATAATTTTTTATATTTTATGTACAGACATATTTGCTGCCAAACAAAAAAAATGAACAGACGTATTTAATTCATTCTTGTAGGATCCTAAGCAAACATTACTTGTTAAATTAATTTGCCTTTATAAAACCAACCTCGCTCGTCCTTCGGCTTCTTCACCAAAACCTCAAGTCTCTCAGCAAAAATCTCACATCTCGAGAAGTCATTCACCAGAAGAAAAAAACAAACAGTCGATCAAGAATCTAAAGAAAGAGAGAAGCCATGGGAAGAGATCACGAAGGAGGCCCTCCAGTTCCACTACATCTCTGCGTCTTCTTCTTCATCCTCTTAATGTTCGTAACAATATCATGGTACGCGAGCTACGAACCAGTTATAGAAGGTCTTACGGACCAGCTAAAGCTTGCTCTCATGGCTTCTCCTCTGCTTTTGCTCTTGGCCGTCCATTTTCTATCCAACGATGGAGGAGGAGGGATGATGACGTCATTGATCCCTCTGAACGAGAGGGAGTCTTTGTATAGTGCTGGAGGAACGCCGTGGGGAGTGGCCTTCATGCTCGTCTTTCTCTTCTTCATGGTTTCTTATCAATCTCAGTTTCAAGAACGTTGGTTTCCTCTTCGATAAATATCTCGATGCAAAACGTCATCGTATTTGGTTCTTCTACTTTCTTGACTCTCTTTGGGTCTAGTATAATGGATTCGTGATGTATGTTATAATTTTTATTTACCAGCTATACCATTTTATGTAATCTTTTAATCTTTCGTCTCATGTACTAATTAAGTTTTTTTGGTATAACTTTTAATACACGAATTTTTCGTTCTTGTAATGATATGAGTACTCTAAATCTGGCTATAAGTAAATGCAATGGTTGAATTTTTTTTTTTTTTTTCTTTTTTGCTATGAATGTTAATATCATTAAAATGAAATGTAGATGTATTACAAGAAAGCACTACCTATAGGAGAGTAATCTTGGCAAAAAAAAAAGAATAAAAACAATATTACAATTCGATTTGGGTTAGAATCTAAATATCCTCAACGAATCCAAAAAATCATAAAACTTTGAAACCGCTTCAAATGTCTTCTTGAGATAATGGTGTTGCAAATTTCCCAATCAATGATCTTGAAGAGGATCGCAGGTGGCAAATGCTGCGAGTTGTGGTAGGCGCTGTTCCTTTACTTCTAGATATGAAAGACTGCTGCGTGTGCTGTTAATTTCCTGAGAGCTGATGGTTGAATTTCTTCTAATAGCCAATATCAAGAAAGAGAACAAAACCATCCATGCGGCTTCGGGATTAGTTGCAGACAACTTAGGCTCACACTGCAAGCTTGACCCAACCATCGGACTTAGATGGGTTCTACTGGAAAACCCAAACCAAGCCCATCGTATAGGCCTCAAAGGTACGCAACAAATAGTGCCCTTCTGATATCGCTGGTGCAATCTTCTAATATTAATGTTTTCAAAACCCTAATTAACAATGAATCGCTATATTGTTAGTGTTTCTAAAATAAAAAGATTAGAATTTTTAAAAAATATTATTTGGATCAAATTAAAGATTTTATTTTAATTTTTGTTTTATCAACTAAATATCTTATACTTTGTAATTTTTAAATAGAATAAATTTAATTAAAGATAATTTTGGTATTTAACATGTATAAAGTAGGAGTTTAACCAATAACTAAAACAATTATTTAGAACAGTAACCATATTGGAGAACCAAAAAAAAAACCATTTAACCATTTTTTTTTTGTCAACACCAATTTCCTCTTTTGTTTTTATCATATAAAATTGATAGTCTTTCTGCTGATTGATTACAGTTTTGTTATATAGTGAAATTTCCCTAATTTTTATCATATTACAATGTCAAGCCTTTCTTATCAATTTCCTTATATTAAATTTTCATGTTATGTTCTAGAGAAAATATGACGTGTCCTTTCCTTTGAGGCTTTGACCGGATAAGGGCTAACGATATTAAAATATTATATGTCCGTTACTTCCACGTCTCTGCCTTTGGTCAAATACGCAAGGCGCTC
This sequence comes from Eutrema yunnanense, assembly GCA_002933935.1. NCBI lineage: Eukaryota > Viridiplantae > Streptophyta > Magnoliopsida > Brassicales > Brassicaceae > Eutrema > Eutrema yunnanense. The sequence continues at coordinate 152,391 of PKML01035129.1, forward strand.
TTTCTCTCTATAAATTCAATTAACTTTTTGCATGAACTTGAAATTTTCAATCTCAAACTCATCTTCAAATCTTGACACAACCCCAAAGAAGAAAACAAAAAAACATTTTCTGAATCTCATCTAGTTTTCTATCTATTACAACAAATGGAAGGAGGTTTGGGAACGATGTTGATGAATGTTGTCATATTTACTCTGGTTCAAGGTTTGGTATATCTCATCCTCTCGAAATCGTCGAGGGTTTTTTCTAAATCGAATTCGTTGAAGAGGGCTTACAGTTTTCGGCCGGCGAGGTCCCTCAGCATCCGCCGGATTCTGGCGGCGCTTCAAGATATGCCTGCCGGCGGCGAGATGTCTCCTTCCTCTAATGACTCTTTTTCTTCTTCTTCTCTTCATTCGCCTTCTTCACAAGATGAGACGGCAACAACAACAGCTACATCATCATCACGGTCACCATAGAGACATATATATGGTTATTTATTAATCTTAGAGACATATATATTTGTGTTTCTGATTCTTTGATTTTTTAATTTGTTTCGTTATATTGATTTAAAATTTTAAATGCTGTACATATATGATTGATTTATATTTTGACCAGTATTAAGGCGTACAGTCTATGTCCATGTCAAAAATATTTAGTATGCTAATAAAAAAAGTATTTTAAGTATAATCTTTGATTGATATTACAATGTTCTGGTTTCGGTGTGGAAATGTTCGAGCTTCAATCTAAATCCTTTTAGTCATCAATATTTTTACTAAACTAAAATATTTATCGATTAATGTTTACATTAGCAACACTAAACTGGAGTGTATAGTGTACCTTTCAATTCTATATAGTTTTCAAACAATTAAAATCTAGATGAAAAATACAAGGGAACCATATAGATTATTATTTTTTTTTTTTTAAAAAAGAACAACCAGAAGAAATAGAATATGTAGGGCAATTTCTTCTTTGTTAAAATAAAAACTAAAGGGTTATTTTTGATATTTTTTCAACTAAAAAAATCCTAAATTAGAGGGTTTGCAATTGTGCACACTATTTTTTGTTTTTTTATCTATACAATTTCTTATTTAGAAACATGAATCATATTGGCAAAAAAAAGAAAGAAAAGAAACATGAATCATATTTGAGATATTGAAAGTAATTAATTCGATAGTTGAAAGAGATTAGTTTTGAGAACAGTTTGATAATCTTTGTCTAGACAATAAAAAATCTTTGATATTTTTTCCATGGAGTTTAAAAAAAAAAAGAATAAAGATGGTGATCTAATTTTTTGATTTTGAACCATATGAGCTTTATGCTTAGTTGTGTTATTTAAATTTGATATTGAATTTGTGTTTTTCATGGAAAAAAAATTAATATGGGTTGATATTTAATGTTTCATTGTTTATGTGTATATAAGTATTGTGCACATATATAACGTTTTCAATACGTATCTGTTTTTTAATTGTTTAAAAAAATATATTTCCGTGCTTCTAAACACTTTGCTTCCACATATCCCCTTATGTCTATGCAACCTAGAGTATAACTTACATATATTTTAGCTTATATAAATCTGATTCTGATTCCATACAACATAGAGTACCAAAGATATAAAAGGAACATAATCTTGCAAATATATATATTCACATATTTTTTCTTAAATATATCATATTATATTTTATCCTGCATATAATTATTGTCTTCCATTTTCACATTATTAAGAGATACTATATATGTTGATATTTTATCAATTAAGCTTTACACTTATGTTTACTATAAAATGCAACCTCCTCACACTCATTGTTACAAGTTAAATCCTATATCAATAGCTCCATTTGTTCTCTCTAATTAAATTCTGATTTTTTTGCTTAACTAGTCACTAAGAAAAAATGAAGAATTTTATGCAGTTAATCTCTACACTTTTATTTTTAGTAGTATTTCTTGCTGCTCCAGATAAATAAATATAATTTTCTACAAATTATGTGATAATAAAATCTACTAAAATATATGTTATACATTTCTAATTTAATTTACTTGTTTATTTTAATTCATAGACAACTTAGTTTAAAATTTGATGATAATGATGTAATTATATAAATAACATAATTTCGTACTTTGCAATGGGTTTATGTAGTACAAAAATCGTTCGATAAAATATTGAAAATTCAGATATTTCTTTTTTTAAAATCATATTTATCATTATAAAATTGATATTTTTTCCTAATTCTGATTAGCTAATATTCAAATGGCATTACTATGATGAACTCTTAAATTTTGGTTTTAAAGAATTAGGCTTTACATAAAATATTAGGCGTTGACAGCAATTAATTAAAGATATTTGCTGTAACCATTAACATCATTACAGATTATATGTATGGTCATAAATTTGAACTATTATTGAGTAATAAAAATGTATTATCTTATAGCTAGGTATTAAGATGGTTCAAGGACAACAAATCTGCGAAGCAAAAAACATAATTTTTAGGGGAATGTGTTTGAAGTGGAGGAATTGCCAACGAATTTGTATGAGCGAAGGTTTCTCTGATGTCGATGCTAATGATTCATCCGCAGATGCATTTGCAGGAAACCTTGGATAATGTTCTAGCTTAAACTTAAATGTTTTATTATTCTATTAAAGGCAAAGACTAACCGATATAAATCTCTATTTATTTAAGTTAATATTTTTTTGTCAACTATTTATTTAAGTTAATAAAAGAGTAGAATACAAGTTATATACTCAAAACTCAGTTTTATAATATGGTTAAAAACTTTGATCAATATTGCATGTGCATTTGTTTTTGTTTTCATCAATCACATAAAGATATAAATTATCAATATATCATTCTTAAAAACTATCTTGAAACGCTTCATCCTCATATAGAGTATTCATGAATCATGATCTTGATTAAAAAACTAATCGAAGAAATTAAGGGAGAAAGAAAGTCAATTGAAATTATGAAAAATGATATTCAAGGACAATTATGGATGTTATAAACAAATCAAATACACATAATATAAAAAAATAAAAGATGTAAGGAAACTTTGTTTTGTTAAAATAAAAACTAAAGGGTTATTTTTGTCGTTTTTCCAACTTAAAAAATCATAAATCTAATTTAGTGGTTTTGCAATTGTGCACACTGTTTTTTTTTTTTTCTATCTATAAAAATTCATAACATGGTTTGAATCATATTCTAGATGTTGAAAGTAGTTAATTTGATCAAGTGAATGAGACTAATTTTGAGGACACTTTGATGATATTTCTCTCGACAATAAAAGATATGTGCTACTTTTTCTTGGAGTTAAAAAAAATAAGAATGAAGATGGTGATCTAAATTTTTGATTTTGAATCTTCTGATCTTTATGTTAAGTTGTGTTATTTAATTTGATATTGAATTTGTATTTTTCACAAAACATTTTTTTAATATGGCTTGATATTTAATGTTTCACTATTTTTGTGTATATAAGTATTGTGCACATATATAACATTTCCAACACGTATATGTTTTCTAATTTTTTTAAAAAATTATATATTCTTGCTTCTAAACACTTTGCTTCCGCATATCCTCTTATGTTTATGAATTCTAGAGTAAAACTTAGTAAAACTTAGTACAAAATATGTAAAAAGAACATAAACTCACAAATAGAAAAAGAACATAATCATGCAACCTAGAGTACAACGTACCTATATTTTAACTTATACACACCTGTTTTTTTTTTGTTTTTCATACAACCTAAAATACGATTTAGTATTAGAGAAATAAAGAAACATAATCTCGCAAATATATATATTCACATATTTTTTTCCTTAAATATCATATTTTATTCCACATATGTTTATTGTCTTTCATTTTCACACCCATATATATATATATATATATATATNTTTATATATGTGGATATTTTACCAATTAAGCTTTACACTTATGTTTACTATAAAATGCAATCTCCTCACACTCATTGTTACAAGTTAAATCCAATATCAATAGCTCTATATTGTTCTCTCTACATTCGGATTCTTTTGCTTGACTAGTAACAAAGAAAAGATGAAGAATTTTATGCATTTAATCTCTACACTTTTCTTCTTAGTCATACTTCTTGCTGCTCCAGGTAAATAAATATATTTTTCCACAATATTATGTGATAATGAAATCTACTAAAATATATTTTTTCACAATATTATGTGATAATGAAATCTATTAAAATATATGTTATACATTTATAATTTAAATTATAAATTATGTGATTAACTTCATTATAGGTTATATGTATGGTCATAAATTTATACTATTATTGAGTAATAAAAATATATTATATTATAGGTATGAAGATGGTTCAAGGACAACAAATATGCGAAGCAAAAAGCATAAATTTTAGGGGAATGTGTCTGAAGTGGAGGAATTGCCGACGAGTATGTATGAGCGAAGGTTTCCCTGATGGCCGATGCAAAGGATTCATCCGCAGATGCATTTGCAAAAAGCCTTGTCCTGTTATGGCTTAAACTTAAATTTTTTATTATTCTATTAAAGGCAAAGGCTAACCGATCGATATAAATCTCTATTTATATTTGTTAAAAAAAAAACTCTATTTATTTAAGTTAATATTTGTTGTCAACTATTTATTTAAGTTAATAAAAGAGTAGAATACAAGTTGTATACTCAAAACTCAGTTTTATGATATGGTTAAAAGCTTTGATCAATATTGCAAGTGCATTTGTTTTTGTTTTCAGCAACCACATAAAAATATAAATTATCATTATTAAAAACTATTTTGAAACCTTCATCATCATCTAGCTAGGGTATTCATTAAATAATGGTCTTGATTAAAAATAAAATCGAAGAAATTAAGGGAGAAAGAAAGTCAATTAAAATTGTGAAAAATGATAATTCAAGGACAATTATGGATGTTAGCATCACATCAACAAATACACGTAAAAAACATCAAAATTTGAAAATAAAATTGAAAAAACTTCGAAGGGAGGAAGGTCAAATTTGTTAGGCCTTGCTGAATGTGTTAGAAAAGAGGCAAATGCCTCTGCTTCACATTTTGATGTTTGGGGCCCCCAACTTCCATATTTCTACTAGTCTTAATAATTTTCTTACTAATTTGATATTATATATTCTTTATTATAATATAAATTTCTAACTTTACAATTACAGTTAACATTTTTTAGTAAACATAAATGATGAACATGTGTAAACAATTTTGATAAATCGAATATTATTATTTTATATTTGATCTACTAAATAAATTTTGATAAATCGAATGTTTTGCCTTGAGTTCCAATTTGTGAAATTACAAGTCAATAAATTTCACAAATAAACATGGTATTTACATAATAAACTATTATGGTTGATTTTTTTATCATAAATAAGAAAAGTAATCGGACTGAGAAAGTTCATATAGAAATTCTGAGTTCCTGTACAGTGTCTGTAACGTATACAGATAAGAACATTGAGAAACTCTTTCAGTTCTTGTTTGAACAAGTTATGTCACATAGTTGGAGCAGCAGGGAGATAGATTCTTACAAGATATGGAACTCAATGTTCCTTGTTGTGTTTTCCAAGAACTTCACCAACCTGTAAAGAGAAGAATAACTTCATGGATCACCAGAAAAGATGGAAAAAAACGCACAGAGTACACAAAAAGGATCGATGACTCAAAGACTGTTACTCAGATCAAGTGTCAAAATCCTTGAATCGAAACTTGGAGCGGGCAAAGTATCGACAAAATTTGAGTTACAAAGCAAAACAGATAGTCCGTTGGTCCAATGCTTGGTTAATTTGTACACACTAATTGATTGTGACAGTTTGGTTAATGATAAACAATGGCTTAAAGAACTTACATTAACTGTGTCTTAGCCACCGATGTGTATCATTGGTCTATTAGCTGTCTTGGCAATGTCAAGCATTCCAGCGTGTGCGGCTTTCTTCCTCTTCACCTGAAACCCCATTGTGAAATCTTATGTCAAAAACACAAACCAATCTTCGAAGAAAACAAAGAAAATATTTTGTGAAGGTATGTAAAATTAGATGCAGCAACTAAATACATACAGCAGCGCCTATAATTTCCCTTAGAGCTTCGTCATCAGCACCAGACCGGAGAGGATCTCTCAAACTAACCTGTGCTTACAAGAAAATTATGGCGTGAAACAAAATGATTGTCAATATTAACGTTATTGAGAAGCAACCAAGAATCCTCATGTTTGCCGGAAATCAAGTTAATGTGTAGATGTTCTCAACCATTTGAATCAACAAGAATTGGTTTTCAGTCACGAAAAAAAGTTTGGAAATTTAATTTACCTCTGAAGGACCGAACAAGCATACTTTGAAGTTCCCATCTGCGAGTAATCTTAATCTATTGCAGCCAGAACAGAAGTGTTCTGTCATGGATGTGATGAAAGATACAGAACCGACATGCCCATCGATCGTAAAGTTCTTAGCTGTTTCAGTCGGGTGATCTTGCATACGTTTTATACTCGGAAAGCCCTTTATCTGTTACCATAACAATTGAAACCAATCATGAAAATGCTCAAGGAAAGGTCGATGAATCTCAAAAAGGGCCAAACATTGAGAGAATTCTACCTTACCACTTTATCCATCACTTCTGCATAAGGCACAAGTTTCTTTACATTCCAAACATTTCCATCAAAGGGCATAAACTCGATGAACCGGACATTAATTGGCTTCTCGCGTGTCAACTCCACAAAATCACAAATCTCATCATCATTCAATCCCCTCATGACAACGCAGTTGACCTGTAAAGACCAGGGACGAATATATAAAAAAAAAAAACTCTCTAGCATCAAATATCGTTCTACTGCAATCAAATGGATGATTATTAATATACCTTTACGGGATTGTATCCAAGGGCAATAGCGGAATCAATTGACTGCATAACCCTTTCGTACCCTTTACGTCTAGTGAGAAACTCAAACTTTGCTGGGACCAGAGTATCCAAGCTGATATTTATGGAATCAAGCCCGCATTCTTTAAGCTTTGGTAGCTTTTTCGCAAGAGTGATACCGTTGGTAGTGATAGCCAAATTCTTCAAGCCTTTTAAGCTAGACAACTGCAGACATATCTCTTCAATATCTTTCCTAACAGTAGGCTCACCACCGGTCAACCGAATCTTATTAACCCCAGAAGAAACAAAAAGACCAGCCAACCGAACAATCTCAGACTGTGACAGCAACTGAGGCTTAGGAGTAAGTTCCACGCCTTCAGACGGCATACAATACTGACACCGGAGATTACACCGCTCTGTCAAAGATATCCTCAAGTAGGTATGCAACCGACCAAATGAATCAATCAACATGTCCGAGACAGGGTTGTCTTTTGTCTGATGATCAACTTGAGCTGCACTACTACTGCTACATGAACGCTCACTAGCAGTAATAATGGTTCTTGATACTGAGCTTGACCCAACCTGTTGAAGAATCCCAAAGAGGCCACATATTAAGCATTGATTCTCTAAAACAAACACATGGCCCACATATTAACTAAACGATTCATCAACTCTTCCTTGAGAAACCATATTTCCGATAATTGAATACCAGCTAGCTTCAAGAATAAATCATATCAACAAGGAACCAACTTGACTGGAGAAATCGGATCTTAAATCTTATGGAAGAAGGAGGTTCAACAGAAGTAAACAGGGGGAAAAGATGAAAATTTTACCAGGAAAAAATTCAAATTCTTGAAACCCATTTGCCAGTCAGCGATTTTGGAAAGGCACCTCCTCATCGTTAACACTGCAGATAAACGATCGAATGACATAATCCTTCAAAGGGGGAAAACAAAACCTAATTATAATGAAAGAAAAGAGAGAGAGAGAGAGGTGACCTTTGGTAGAGGGAGAGAGTCTTCTTCTGGTAAAACAAAAAGTTTGATTCTTCTTCTATTGTAAACAAAGAGTTGAAAAAACGAAGACGGCACTAAAAGTAGAGTGTTTTGACTAAATAATAAACGGTATAAAACTCTTTCGTCTTTTCCGACACATCTGCCGGTCTCGCCGGTGACCGGTTACTGGCAATTAAACCGAAGTTAATTGAAAAGTTTGATGGTCTGGTTATGGATGCGAAATTCATATAGCATCAAATTATCTCATGGATCCCATTAATGGGAAGTATCATGAAAAAATGTTTAGATTATCATATGCCGTACAAATTATTTCTCTGTTAATAAAATATAAAATAGATGAATTATTAAATTTTTTAGTGATGATGTAACATAGTCAAACACTGAAACACACATGTGCATCCATTCCAACATTTTTTTGTTTTTTAGTTTGATTTTTTTTTATTATATAATACGAAAGAGAAATATAGAAATGTGTCAAGAAACCTAAGATTGGTACGAAGGATTCTTGTATCTCATTTAGGTCAAGTGACCAATATATATACACAAAGATATTACCTAACTTCCCACAGAAATAAAAAGGTTACAATCTAAGAGATATATACGAATATACGAGTATATTGATAAGCGGATATATGGAATATATCCTTAATACCCCTCCTCAAGTTGGAGCGTGAAGATCAAAAACGTCCAACTTGGATAAGAAATCTTCAAACTCTTTGCGACCAAGGGCTTTGGTAAAAATGTCTGCTAACTGCAAATGTGTATTGACATGTCGAGTGGCAATGGTGCCTCGAACTATCTCATCACGAATGAAATGATAGTCGTTCTCAATGTGTTTCGTACGCTCATGAAAAACTGGATTTGCGGCCAACTGTATAGCAGACTTGTTATCGCAATGTAGGGGAATAGGGGCCGAGAGAGTAATACCAAATGACTGAAGGAGATTTCGGATCCAAAGAAGTTCTTGAACAGTCATTGACATCGCACGATACTCTGCTTCAGCACTGGACCGAGACACAACATTCTGCTTTTGTGTTTTCCACGAGATGGGCGAGCCGCCTAGTTGAATGAACCAACCCGTAAGAGATCGTCTAGTAAGAGGGCAGCCTGACCAGTCCGAATCACACCATGCGTCAATCGTAAGTTCAGTATGAGCACGTAGGAGGATCCCTTGTCCTGGATTACCTTTTAAATAACGCACAACTCGAAGAGCAGCTTCCCAATGAGCTTGGTGTGGTTTCTGCATAAACTGAGCAAGTAAGTGAACTGAGTATGCTAAATCTGGTCGAGTAACGGCCAAGTAGATAAGACGGCCAACAAGGCGACGATATGCAGCAACGTCTTTAAGGACATGACCAGCATCTAAAGATAATCGATGATTCTGTTCAACAGGAAATGCCACTGGCTTAGCCGCAAGAAGACCCGAGTCACTGATAATGTCCATGGCATACTTACGTTGACAAACGTAAATACCTGTCGGATTACGCGCGATCTCGAGACCAAGAAAGTACTTTGAGATGCCGAGATCTTTCATGTGAAAGCACTTGTTCAAATAATCCTTAAAGGACGTAAGTAGAGACAGAGAGCTGCCGGAGAGAATAAGATCATCGACGTATACCAAAACCTGAAGATGATCAGAGCCTTTGTCTAGATTGAATAGTGAGTAATCGGGAATAGATTGAATGAACCCATACTCGCGTAATGCTGAAGCTAATTTCTCAAACCAACAGCGAGGTGCCTGACGTAAACCGTAAAGAGACTTCCGTAAGCGGCATACCTTATTTTTATCAGCACCACGAAAACCAGGAGGAGGACGCATGTAAACCTCTTCCTTTAAATCACCATGAAGAAACGCATTGTGGACGTCCATTTGATGAACTTCCCAGTTTTTAGAAGAAGCAATTTGTAAGAAAGTGCGAACTGTTGTCAATGATGGTCGCTTTAACCCAAGACAAGACCAAAGCATTGTTGGTCCACCAATCCTCCAAATCAGCAGAATCAGGAGGTGGTTGCGGAATTGAACCATCAATAAAACCAAACTTTTTCCTTGCCTTGAGCGACATACTCAAATTTCCGGCCCATTCATTGTAGTTTGGACCTTTGAGAAGTGGTTGTGAGATGATTGATCCCGGATTACCGCTCGACGAGAGATCGTACGGTGAAATTGTTCTTCGTTGAACTTCAACTAGAGGAGTTGAAGACAGCGTCGACTTTGCAGCCGAGGTTGAGGTGAGATCGTCAGTGGTTCCGTCTTTGCCTGTCATTGAAACGAATTGACAAACAAAGAAGAACTTGGATGTAAAGAGAAAAGAAGATTCTCGTAGAGAAAAAGGATAAGGTCAAAGAAAAGAGAAATCGAAGAAAAATTGAGCAATTTTTGTGAATTTAGATCTCTGATACCATGTCAAGAAGCCTAAGATTGGTATGAAGGATTCTTGTATCTCATTCAGGTCAAGTGACCAATATATATACACAAAGATATTACCTAACTTCCCACATAAATAGGAAGGTTACAATCTAAGAGATATATACGAATATACGAGTATATTGATAAGCGGATATATGGAATATATCCTTAATAAAATGGAATACGGTTTTGATACAAGCTGATGGAAATAGAAATTAACACAACCAATAAAAATAACCTACAACAAATATCTAAAACTGCGACCAACCAACACAAATTTTCCACATTAAGATCAAAGAAATTTCAAATCGAGAATGCAATACAAAGCCGGAATCCATTCCAACATCTATATTTTTGGGGTTTTTTTCGACTGACAAATAACAAGTGTCACTAGCTAACTTTCTTCTTTTATTTACATGCAAATATTGTAACCAAATTCACCAGCCAACGAAATTATTCTACAAAAACTTAGCTAAATCCATTGGATAGAACAAATGTGCTACTGTGTTTTTTTTTTCTTCGTTGTTTAAGTTGCTGATTAAGCTAAATCAAATTATATTTTGGAGCCAAAATCTATTAAGATTATCCAAAACAATCTTCATTAATTAGAACATTGGTGTATTTTCGAATATATCTTCTGACTTTTGTCATCTGTTACAAAACTCTTAATTCCAATGGCAGTTCCGCAGCCCGAGTTATGCTGTCAAAGATTTACGATACATTAATATTACAAAAGTCATAGTTCCAATTATTTTTGTGGTGACTGACTCATCAATTTTAGTGTTGATTCAAATGATCACTGATGATGGTTAGAAGTAGATTAGAGGATTGGGAGGCGAGATTCCCGTTAATAGAACGAGTTAACTTAATTTTTGAGCAGGTCGGGATGGAGAGAAATGGATCAGATATTATGATGAACAGGTCGGGGACCGTATTCTTTGTATTAATGATTGATAAGAACGAACAATTTAGATTTACGAACTGGTTCCGATGAGAATCCAGTTCAGTGTTCTAAACGGCGCTGTCTCGTTATAATACAGAGAGATCGAGAGTATAGTCTAATGAGAAAAAGAGAGCAATCAATGCCTCCTTCATAAATGCATGCTAAGGGATATATATAGCAGGGGTTGACTTCCTGTTCCCCGAAGTTCCGGGGCAACGTGGCACTTTCAGCGTCTTCCGCGGGTAAGGCGCCTCGAGAGGCTCGTTCTGGCTTCTTCGGTGGATAGGTCATGATGAGCTCGGTGCCATACTCCTACGGAGATAGCACACTGTTCAGCGAGCTGCCCTCCACGTGTCGCTTCCTTCTTCGGTCTCTGTACAGAGTTGGTGAGATGTCGAGCTCGGTGCCATACTCCTACGGGGTATCATATTGTTCAGCCAACTGCCCTCCACATGTCTTCTTTTCCTTTGGTCTCTCTGTGCAGGGTTGGTGAAGTGTCAGCGCGAGCCCGGGGTGCGCTTCTCGGGAGTTCGGACGAGTTCGAAGTGGGAGCTCGGGGTACCAGCTCGGTGTCTCCCTTGGTCAAATGTTGACCTTTAGTTGACTTAATCGAGAAGGGCCTTTTGCTGAGATGGGCCTAGTTAATTGGGGGTGCTAAGCCCACCTCCAACATTTAGTTGGAACCAAACTTTCGTATAAATTATAGTATGTGTTTGGCTATAACCATAGAGCTTTCTTTATTATTGATAATACTTTTATTCCCAAATTCCAAATGTGCATAGCGAATAACATTAATTCGAAAGGGATGTGGATAAAATGGAGGACCAGTCGCCAAATAAGAATTTTGCTTAAGTTTTTTCGGACAACCCATTAATTTTGAATAACATTAATTCATCGACAAATGCATTTTTAGGGAATTTTGCTAAAGTTTTTTCTTCTGAAATGAAGAATGTGTATGAAATGAAGAAACTGTCGCCAAATATACATAAGCGAAAGTTTTCCTTATGGTCGCTGCAAAAAAACCATTTGCAAATGTATTTGTAGGAAGCCTTGTTTTGAATTGTTTAAGTTCAATAGCATCGAATACTTTTTTTTGCGAATTGTGATCAGTCACAGCTACACACATTTATTCGTAAATGTGATCAAACTCTGAAACTGTTACGATCAGTCGCAATGACCAGCCACACAACTGTCAAAACGAACAATAACAGCTACGTTTGACCGCATGTCACCACCATAACCGCTAGCGGCCGACAAACGAATATACCCATGTCTAATTAAATCGGTTTTCCAAGTTTTCTTTCGTGTATTACAATATATATATATATATATATATATATATATATTTAATTTTTTTTTTCAAAATATGAAATGCCTCAAATGTTTTTGGATTCGTATCCAACATTATTGTATCATTCTACATTATGTTTATATTTAATAGTATGTTTATATCATTGTACAGTGGATTTTCGTCGGTGAACCGAATACGGTTTAACCTGGTTTTATGATTTTTCCGGTTGAACTACGGTCGACTCTCGGTTTGAATTGTATTATTAAAATAATATTTATTAAAAAAAATGTTTCTATTTAACAAAAAAAAAAGTTGAACTAATTTCAAAAGACAATTGGGTGTATAACCAAATTTCAATAAAGTGTTAACAATATAGCTAAAGATAAACAGAAATTAAGCAAGTAACATTTTGCTTGCTTTTCTGACAATTTAGCCCTTAGTCATGGAAAAAATAGACTGACTATACAATTTATTATGACAACACATATGTTTACCCCAATGATTATGTTTTTGGCATAATTCGCATATTGGTAACTTGTTCAACCTTGTATTAGTACCAAAAAAACACTGATTTTATTTCACGTCAAACATGCTTTAAATTTTGAAAAACAAACCCGAACTTTTTTTATACGGCAATAATTATACCTATAACGTAGGAAGTCTATTTTTTTTTTTATCAATAACATAACATGTCTATTTTTTAAAATCAAAGACTTAACAAATCTACCAACTAAAAAATACAGACTTTTCATACAGATTGGGAAAAAAATAGTATAGAAGCCATTGTGCACTTTTCTCATCTATATATTAAATCATCATTTACAACATGTCAAAACATTCGTCTCCAACTGAGAAACATAGACCTTCCATACAATTGTTTTTGCAGATCTTTCATACCAAAGGAAAGGAAGCTCTCTCATCATCTTCGATGGTGTGCGATGGAATCGAGGGAGAAAATTTTAAGCATAGACAACTTATGTGTTCTATGTAGACTAACGTTTTTTCCTACATTACATATCAATGTTAGAATAATTTTTACACTGAAAATTAGAGATCTTTATAATTTTATCCGCCATTGCAAATATAACCAAGGATCCAAAGTTTTTGTGTGTCTAGTAACAAAGCAATCAAAGCATCAAAGCCACAATGGAAAGAGTTCTACTTTTATAAATCAGCAACTGAAAACAAAAAATAGACATTCTATACAAATAGCCGCTCTCATCTCTTTCAAAAAGACGCCGAAGAAAACAACGAATCCAACCTGTTTTCGTGTCAATGTGCATCCTGGACGTTTCATCGCTGGATGTTAGTAACGGCTAACGGGCTTTTGATGTGGGCAATGGCGATCGGGCTTCTGATTGCAAGGGATTACTTGCCTTCAGTGGCGAGGCGGTGGTTGAGGGACTCTCGATGCTTTTGTTCCATACACATATAGAAATTAGCAAATAGAAAATAGCAAAATTGTATTTGAGACAAAAGAAATGAAAAACTTTTGTAAAAGATGCTCATCCATATATATAGACCTTCCATACAAAGTAAAAAAAAATAGTACAAAAACTTTGTACACTTTGTTCATCCACCTAAATCAGATTCAGAAAATGGTAAATTTCAACGAACCCAACATGTTTTTTGTGTCAATGTGCCTCCTTGAGGTTTCATCGCCGAAAATCCACAAGTTATTGTGTTACTCGACATAAAAGTCGAATATCCACTTACTTGGATCTTTTCGATTTGCTCGAGAAAATAGCTCGCCGTTAACGGAGAAGCTGAGTTCGGTTGTCCTTGTGATGAAGCAACTTTTGATTTCTTGGATAGAGCGATGTTCAGGAAGAATCCACTTGATACGAAGCTTGGATCTGATGAACCGAAGCTTCGATCTGATGAACCGAAACTAATCACTAAATGGGTTTCCTTATAAAAAAAAAATAGACGTTCTATACACACATAATAATTAGCAAATAGAAAATACCAATAGTGTAAGTAATGGAGTTGCAAATAACAAAATAGTCTCAATAACAAAGAAAAGGAAGCTCAACAAACTGCAAAATTATAAAAATAGACGTTCTATATACACATAGAAATTAGTCTCTAATATTAAATACACTAAAATGATGAACACTCTTAATTAACACATATAAATTAGTATTCGACCATGTTCTATACAAATATATGTTATATACAAAATACTCTCAACACGAAAGGAAATGAAGCTCAAGCAAATTGTAAAATTACAAAATAGACGTTCTATACAGACATAAATTACAAATCAATCGTTTTATACATAAAAATAATCATATACAAATAGACATTCTATGTTTTACTCGCAACCTCTACAAAACATAGAATTTGCAAGTTTCAGGTTATGAATTTTTTTTTTTTTCAAGTTCCAACAATGAATTAACAAGGAGAAGGGAATCATTTAGCCACCATGAATGAATAACCTCTTGGATTAGTGTTTCTTCAGCATTCTCGATCGTGACGAGTTGGGAAATCTGCCTTGCTTCTCGTCAAAAAAGCTATGGCTATTCACCGGACATGGGTTTCTGATGAGCATCGCTTTCATAGATCCTGATAACCAGAGTTCGATTATTGAAGGCGAAATTTACCTTGGAATCCTGGGCAATTTCACGAACAAGACACTGGAAGAAGAGAAGAATCATTCCACTGATTTGATGAACAGCGGTGGCGAGACAGGAGAGCAGCCAATCTGAGCAATCCGTTACGATGGCAGATCCGGTCGATATCATCGGCAAAAAGACTGGCTCTCTCTCTCTCTCTTTCTATGTCTTCAACCTCTGTCGTCCAGAGAAAAAAAAAAGAAAAAAAAAGAAGAAGAGAGATGAAAAGAAAAGAAAAAGAAAAAGATAAAAAAAATTAGAGAAAGTATAAAATTGTATTAATATACAATATACAGAAAATAACATGTTCAGATTTTTTTTTGATTAGTTTATTAATTATAATTTTTTTATGGTTATTAGCTGCAATTTTCCTAAATTCAATCCGGATATTGGGTAGATTCAATTTCCAATGGATGATGAGAATTGGAAACACTTGGCATACGTATTTATTTCATTTCCGATTTTATTTTATTAAATGGGAAATTGCAATGTATAACCATAAAAAAAAATATAATTTAGAAACTAACCAAAAAAAAAATTGAAGATATTATTATGTGTATAATCTATATTAATACAGTTTTACCCCTTTTGATTTTGATTTTCTCTTTCTCATCTCTTTTTTTTTTCTTTTTTTCCGTGGTCGACGACGGAGGTTGAAGACGACCCTATATCGCGTGAGAGAAAGAGCCACCCTCTTCGTCGACGATATTGATCAGATCCGCCGTCGTAACAGATCGCTCCGATCAGCTGCTCTCTTGTCTCGCCACCGCTGCTCAGCATCTCGCCGTTCATCATCTTCTTCCCTCTTCTATCGCATCTTGGCAGCTCATCACCGTGGCCTCAAATCATCCGCAAATCAGAGCCGTCGATCGCCACCGCTCCTTCATCCCCTCAACCTAAGGCCAGACTAGATTGAGCCGATTGCTTTTTTTATCTGTGGCTTCACCTTCGCACAAATCTTCATCTGGTTCATTAAAAAATCTCGGCGATGTACCATCATCATCATCTCTCACGGTTTCTCAGGTTGGAATGATTATCTTGACATTATTATTGTCTTGAGCAGGTCTAATGGATTCCATGGTGATTAGTTTAATTTTAGTTGATTATTTTTCTTTGAAGGTGATTGGTTTTAGGATCAAAAGCTCCCATTTGATTGGGTTTGTTTGTATAAAGTCTATTTTTGTGTATAGAACATCGGCGGTGATAAGCCTTTGGGATGTCACGCCATTGAACCTAATTTTGTGAATTTTGGAGAATTTGTTTATAGAAAGTCTATTTCGTAGTTGGATAAGAATGTATTGGCACGTTGTAAATGATTGTTTAATATATGGATGAACAAAGTGTACAAAGATTTTTGTACTATTTTTTTTTTACTTTGTATGGAAGATTTATATATATATATGGATGAGCATCGTTTACAAAGGTTTTTCAATTTTCTCGTCTCAAATGCAATTTCGCTATTTTCTATTTGTTAATTTCTATATATGTGTAATGAACGTCTATTTTGTTTTAAGGAAAACCATTTACTTATTAGTTTTGGTTCATTGGATCCAAACTTTGTATCAAGCTGCTCCATCACCAGGACAACCAAACTCTGCTTTTCTGTTAATGGTGAGATCTTTTCTCGCGCGAATCAAAATGATCCGAGTAAGTGGATGCTCGGCTTTTCTGTCGAGTGAGTAACACAACGACTTAAGGATTCTTGGCGATGAAACGTCCATGATGCACATTGACACGAAAACAGGTTGGGTTCGTTGTTTTCTTCGACGCCTTTTTGAAAGAGAAGAGAACGTCTATTTGTATAGAATGTCTATTTTTTATTTTCAATTGCTGATTTATAAAAGTAGAACTATTTCCATTATGGTTTTGATGTTTTGATTGCTTTGTTACTAGACACACAAAAATTTTGGATCCTTAGTTATATCTGCAATGGCGGACAAAATTATAAAGATCTCTAATTTTCAGTGTAAAAATTATTCAAACATTGATATGCAATGTAGTAAAAAAAAACGTTAGTCTATATAGAACACATAGACTGTCTATATTCAAAATTCTCTCCCTCGATTCCATTGCACACCATCGAAGATGATGAGAGAGCTTCCTTTCCTTTGGTATGGAAAGTCTGCAAAAAAAATAGTATGGAAGGTTTATGTTTCTCAGTTGGTGACGAATGTATTGACATGTTGTAAATGATGGTTAAATATATTGATGAGCAAAGTGCACAAAGGCTTCTATACTTTTTTTTTTTTCAATTTGTATGAAAGGTCTGTATTTTTTAGTTGATAGATTTGTTAAGTCTTTGATTTTAAAAAATAGACTTACTATGTTATTGATTAAAACTAGACTTCCTATGTTATAGGTGTTGTTATTGACGTCAAAAAAAAATCGGGTTTGTTTTTCAAAATTCAAAGCATGTTAGACGTGAAATAAAATCAGTGTTTTTTTTGTACTAATACAATGTCGAACCAGTTACCAGTATGCGAATTATGTAAAAAACAAAATCATTGGGGTAAACATATGTGTTGTCATAATAAAGCATATAGTCAGTCTATTTTTCCTTGACTAAGGGCATAATAGTCAGAAAATAAAGCAAAATATTACTTGCTTAATTTCGGTTTATCCATGGCTATATTCTTAACACTTTATTGAAAATTGGTTATTCACCCAATTATCCCTTATTAAATATTCTGTTGGTGAAAAAATATATTACATCATAATAAATACACACTTAAAAAGTTAAGAGAACGACCCCAGCAGCAGCATCTTCTAAAGATTTAAAGCATAATATGGAGATGATGTCGTGGCCATTCTTCATTGGTAGAAATAAAAAAAAGATGCACCGAAACATTAAAAAGAAGTAGTAATAAATTAGCAAAAATAAAATAATAAAATTGGCGCCTGTCTTGTTCCCGTTGCCTTTCCCCATCTTTATCTGCAATTCCACTCTCTTATTCTCCTCTGATGCTACTTTGGAGAAGATGACTCGTCGTTCTGCTCTTCTTCCATCGCGGCTTCTTGCTTCTCCTTGAAGCTATCGTCGTAGGTTTTGATCATCATCTGCTTCTCTTTCCTCTCTCGATCAGGTGATCATTGATCTCTCGATTTGCTCCTAGTTTCTGATTTCGGAACCTTTTTTTTTTTGAAATTTCGGATTCGTGTCTTATCCGATTCCGATTCTAAAGGAATTTTTCTTAATTGGGTTTTTCACTTCATGGTTGATTTTCCGTCGGAAATCCAAAAGGTGAAGCCTTGCTACTTCGATATCAGGATTTTCTTTGTATAATCGAAGAAGATAGCTCTGAATCAAGGTTCTGGGTTATTAGATTTCGTGATAAAGTTTGTGCTTTACACATCTTATGCTACCTTTTTTTTCTTTTAACTGAAAAAGCAACTTTTTGGTAATTATCGTCCCCTTTTCGATTGAAATTAGAGTGAATCTCATCTTGCTTCGGAATGAAACAATTCATGCTCTTTTTTTTCTTCTCTTCCGGGATCGCTGTTTGATTGCACCCTCTCTCTTTCAAGAGTTTATGATTTTACTCTTTTTCAGTTCATATAGTTCTCAAAGTTTGTTCTTGATGGTGGCGTGAAAGCTCTTTTGAATTGACAAATACTTGTTTCTTTTTTAGAACATGTCTCAAAGAAGAGGACCTGATCCGCCTCCGCCCCAGAGGCGGATTCTGCGGACTCAAACTGCTGGTAATCTCGGAGAGGCTATGCTGGACAGTGAAGTTGTGCCATCGTCTCTTGTGGAGATTGCTCCGATCCTTCGTGTAGCCAATGAAGTTGAAGCTAGTAACCCGCGTGTTGCTTACTTATGTGAGTTTGAATTGATGCGCCTGATGATGTGATTTGCTCATCTTAAATGATTTTGAAAAAAAATGTCCGTGGATGCTTCTCTCAGGTCGGTTTTATGCCTTTGAGAAGGCGCATAGGCTTGATCCCACATCAAGTGGACGTGGTGTTCGCCAGTTTAAGACTGCGCTTCTTCAACGGTTAGAACGGGTGAATATATTAAACTTCATTTACTCTGCTTGAGTTTCATTTTCGTGCCCATAAAATCCTTGCCGGGGGGCCTTATTTATTAAACTTGTGCAGGAGAATGAAACAACTCTTGCAGGAAGGCAGAAGAGTGATGCACGCGAAATGCAAAGTTTCTATCAACACTACTACAAGAAATACATCCAAGCTTTGCTAAACGCTGCTGACAAAGCTGACCGGTTTGTGTTTGATGGAACTGTTTGTTCAAATCCGTGTTTTATCTCTATTACAATCTATCTATCTGTGTTCTTCATTCATAAATACAATTTTTTTTTCTTTTTGCTTTTAGTGCTCAACTTACAAAGGCATATCAAACTGCTGCTGTTCTCTTTGAAGTCTTGAAGGCTGTTAATCAGACAGAGGATGTGGAAGTGGCTGATGAGGTGAAGCTTATAATAGATTATATATTGTAGTATTATGAACTCTTACGTGCGGTCTTTTGCCATGCTTTGATGGAAACATCTTGATATTCTAATGAATTTGTTTACCAAATTATTGCTCACTTGTTTCTGTTCACCCTTTTTCTTGCTGGTAGATTTTGGAAACCCACACTAAGGTGGAAGAAAAAAGCCAAATCTATGTGCCTTACAACATTCTTCCCCTTGACCCTGATAGTCAAAATCAGGCTATAATGAGATTTCCAGAGGTTAACCAACCATTCCACTAAATGTTTCGTTGTTATGTTTAATTCTCTTTTGAGTCAGAAAAAAAAAAACATTTTCACACTGTTGTGTAGATACAAGCTACAGTAATCGCACTTCGTAACACTAGGGGCCTACCATGGCCAGCAGGTCACAAGAAGAAACTCGATGAAGACATGCTTGACTGGCTTCAAACTATGTTTGGTTTTCAGGTGATGCTAGCGAATATCCTGTTTTTGTTTAGTTGATTGAGAATTTCTCCCTGTGCTGATCGTGATCCAAACCTTTAAAATGGCAGAAGGATAATGTTTCCAATCAAAGAGAGCACTTGATTTTGTTACTTGCTAATGTCCACATTCGACAGTTTCCTAGACCTGAACAACAACCAAAGGTATGTATTCTTTTGAACTTGTATGTGGTGTTTACTTGCTCGTATAGTCCTCTGTATCTGCACTAACGCTCTAATTTTACAATTTCTGCCTTAAGTTGGATGATCGCGCATTGACTATAGTGATGAAGAAACTTTTCAAAAACTACAAAAAATGGTGCAAGTATTTGGGTCGGAAAAGCAGCCTTTGGTGAGGTTCCTCCTGTTGTAACACCTCATTTTGTTTCATTTTTTTGTTTTTCTTGAAAATATAGGAAAAGATGTAATATATACGTTGAATATTATTCGCCTTGTGCTTTTCTTCCTAGTTATCTCACTTGTTTCCACTTGTAGGTTGCCTACGATTCAACAAGAGGTTCAGCAGCGAAAACTGCTATACATGGGACTCTATCTTTTAATATGGGGAGAAGCTGCAAACCTGAGATTCATGCCAGAATGCCTTTGCTATATCTATCACCATGTATGTAAAAAAATCCAGTTTCCCCTATATATGTTAATTAACTATGTGGTGTAATTTAGAAAAGGGCATCATGTGCTTGAAAGGTGGTCTTGGCTAATATACAGACTTACTAATCGACTAGTAAAATTCGAACAACTCCAAACATCATGTATAATGATGAGAAATTATACCAAAGGGCAAGGTTTTCATGGTTGAGTATTATAGTGAAGAGTATGTGAAATGTTCACGTGGTGAGGATTGGAAAAAAAAATGATTATATTGTGACATTCAGAACTTAGTAATGCAAATTTCTATTTACGTTAGGATTTCTTTTGTTTTCCTACTTGTGTCTAAATCCGAGTTTAAAATTATCTTCTGAATTTGTTCAGATGGCTTTTGAGTTGTATGGGATGTTGGCTGGGAGTGTTAGTCCAATGACAGGGGAGCATATAAAACCGGCATATGGTGGTGAAGATGAAGCTTTCCTGCAGAAAGTAGTGACTCCTATATACAAGACGATAGCGAAGGTTGCTTGCTTCAATTTTTCAGTCTTGATCATTTTTGTCTTCTTTAGCTTTCCTCCGATCCAACTCCTCCATTTTTTAATCTTCATATTTGTGCACTATAGGAAGCAAAGAGAAGTAGAGGAGGAAAGTCGAAGCATTCTGAGTGGAGAAACTATGACGACTTGAATGAGTATTTTTGGTACAATGCAGATGATCATCTTTTAGCCTACTGGAAAGTTATGTCTTTTACAGTTCTACATGATTAAATCCCCATGTCTTTCAATATCTAGGTCAATTCGGTGCTTTCGGCTAGGGTGGCCTATGCGAGCTGATGCTGATTTCTTTTGTCAGACTGCTGAAGAACTTCGACTTGACAAAAGTGAGGTATGGGTAGAAGAAATAGGTTTCAGTGTTTGTTAACAAAACAGTTTGCAACTTCTTGTCTTAGGGATCATAAATTTGTTAACCAAGTGTTTGATATCGAACTAAATTTTGATCTACCTAACTGTTCACAATGGCTGTTAGAGAAACATACAACTTTGTATACTTTAAATTGTAGTTCAACAAGTCATGAGAAATGTTACATAGAAGTGTTGCATTTGTTTTCCTCAAGTTTTATGTATCTAAAATTTCATGTTTGATGTTCATAATGTTTCAGAATAAACCAAAAACTGGAGATCGATGGATGGGCAAAGTCAATTTTGTTGAGATTCGCTCCTTCTGGCATATATTTAGAAGTTTTGATAGAATGTGGGGTTTTTATATCCTGTCTTTGCAGGTACGACTAGTTTTTATTGAATTCAATATCCAAACATGTATATTCTTGACATGACAGGTAACGTGATGTGAATATGTATTGTTTAGGCAATGATCATAATTGCTTGGAATGGATCCGGGGATTTGAGCGCCATCTTCAAAGGTGATGTCTTCCTAAAGGTTTTGAGCATCTTCATTACGGCAGCTATATTAAAGCTTGTACAAGGTAATAATTCCTCAACTTATCTTACATACGTGTTCACTTTTTTTATTTCCATCTCAATCATAGCCATGTATCTTTTACATCTATTTCTCTTGTTCATTTTCTTGCGTAGCTCTTTGCATTGATTATTTTTGAGTGACTTTAATGTTTTTGTAAGAGGATTTTGGGTGCCTTCTCAGCTCATGATATCACATCTGAGAAATTATTAGTAAGCAGGCCACTGTTAATTGCAAGCCAAGCTTGTTTGCGTCTTATCTAGAGCTCATGTAATGTTGAAATACTTTGACAAGTTGCTGGATTTGAAATAGCTACATAAGATCGGTGGTCATAGTGATGAGAATTGATGTTGCTTGGTTTTCTATAAATTTGTTTCCGTGTTGTCAGTGAAAGGAAATTGATATTTTCTTTCCTCTCTCTGAATGCTTGCCAAATTTTCAGCTGTCCTTGATATAGCTCTGAGCTGGAAATCAAGACATAGCATGTCAGTCTACGTGAAGCTCAGATTCATCTTGAAGGCAGTTGCAGCTGCAGTATGGGTTGTACTCATGCCAGTAACTTACGCATACAGCTGGAGGAGCCCTTCTGGTTTTGCGCAGACCATAAAGAACTGGTTTGGGGGACACACCAATTCCTCACCTTCCCTTTTCATTCTCGTCATTCTTATCTACTTATCCCCAAACATGCTCTCTATGGTGCTCTTCGTGTTCCCATTCATCCGGCGTTATCTTGAAAGGTCCGACTTTAAAATAGTGATGCTTATGATGTGGTGGTCTCAGGTATTTTATCCATACATCTTCTCTTAATATATAAACCGCCAGTCTAATGGAGATGGTGACTAATCTTGATTCTTGATGATACAGCCGAGGCTGTATATAGGAAGGGGTATGCATGAGAGTGCATGGTCACTTTTCAAGTAAGAGTGTAAACCTTGCATGCTAGGGTTGAAATGTTGGTGGGTCTTAACGCATTGCCTAACGATGTTTCGTGAATGATATCTAGGTACACGATGTTCTGGGTTGTCCTTTTAATATCAAAGCTTGCATTCAGTTTTTATGCAGAGGTAAGGTACCACATTTCCACATATCTTCAATGTCTTTTTTTTTTTGGTAGTATAACAAGAGCAATATGTAAGGAGCATATAAAATATAGCCATTACGAAATTCTAAGGACATTGTTATCAATCCATAAATATATATGTTTCTCATACTTTTCATTTTCTAAGCAGATTAAGCCTCTTGTTGTTCCAACTAAAGATATTATGCGAGTTCATATATCAGTCTACCGCTGGCACGAGTTTTTCCCTCATGGTAATGGTTAATACTTGATAGCATGTAGGTATTAGCTCATTGCATTATTAATTTTTACTAAATAATCTGGTTGTTTTTTCAGCCAAGAATAATATGGGTGTGGTGATCGCGCTCTGGTCACCTGTCATTCTTGTGAGTTGCCACAGCTTTCGTTGCCATATGCTTCCTTTTTACGCCTACCCTGTCATATGCTAAGTTTCATATGCAGGTTTATTTCATGGACACTCAAATATGGTATGCTATAGTATCAACTCTGGTTGGAGGTCTAAATGGAGCTTTTCGACGTCTTGGAGAGGTTCATACTTGCTTTCCTTACTAATTTTAAAAGCAAATAGAACTTAGTTATTTCATGATGAAGTGGCATGCTCTCACTTCTGGGTGGGTTTTCCAGCAAGATAATGTCTGAAAAGAAGTTTATTTCATTTGCAGATCCGAACACTAGGAATGCTGAGGTCTAGATTTCAGTCCTTACCAGGGGCCTTTAATGCTTGCTTGGTTCCAAACGAGAAGAGCGAAACTGCAAAGAAAAGGGGGATTAAGGCGACCTTCTCTCGCAGGTTTGATCAGGTCTGGTTACTTGTCTCATACACCAGTAAATGAAACATATGACACAAACCAATATTTAGTAAACAAATGTTTGTTCTCTTACTAATTTGTTGGGATAGAGCTCCATTTGAAGTTGTCTTATCTTTTGGTAATTGCAGATTCCATCGAGTAAGGACAAGGAGGCCGCACGTTTTGCTCAGATGTGGAACAAGATAATCAGTAGTTTTCGAGAGGAGGATTTGATTAGCAATAGGTTGAGTGTGGCTTTGAATTTTCCTTCTTATTTCAATCTAAATGATTACTACATCCTTTTATTCTGAGAAGAGTTCGGTGTTAATGTTCATCTGTACGCAGGGAAATGGAACTCCTGCTTGTGCCATATTGGGCTGACCCTGATCTGGATCTTATCCGCTGGCCACCCTTTCTGCTGGCCAGTAAGGTGAGTATTTATCTTGGTCTTAAATATGATGATCTTAGTTTTGGCTGTCTGTTGTTATCTTGATTACTCGTGTTTAAATGTGGTAGATCCCAATAGCTTTGGATATGGCGAAAGATAGCAATGGAAAAGATCGTGAGCTGAAAAAGAGATTGAGTGTCGACAGTTACATGACTTGTGCAGTTAGAGAGTGCTATGCCTCTTTTAAGAATCTCATAAACTTTTTGGTTGTTGGAGAGCGAGAAGGACAGTAAGTCTTAGGGGAATCCCTCTGAAATTTACCGTGTGTTTTAACTTGGAAAATACATTGTACTTTCCTAATGTGTTTGTCTTGTGCAGGGTCATAAACGAAATTTTCTCCAAGATTGATGAACATATAGAGAAAAAAACACTGATAATGGAATTGAACTTGAGTGCTCTTCCCGATCTGTATTGTCAGTTTGTTCGACTAATTGAATATTTGGTAAGTCTTGTAGCCTTACCATGTTGAACACCTCTGCAACTTTAGCATGGATTCAAGAAATAACTGAACTTTCTCTACTTGCAACAGATGAAAAACCAAGAGGAGGACAAGGACCAGATTGTTATTGTCTTGTTGAACATGTTAGAAGTGGTGACAAGAGACATAATGGAGGAAGAGGTTCCAAGGTAAAGATCATTTGAGTTAGGTTTTCTTCTAAAGGTTTGATAAATGTTGTTTGAAGCACACTCATTTAGAGTCTTCTTTCTATAGTTTGCTAGAGACAACCCACAATGGATCTTATGTCAAGTACGACGTAATGACCCCTCTTCATCAACAGCGTAAATATTTCAGCCAACTTCGGTTCCCAGTGTACTCTCAAACAGAAGCTTGGAAAGAAAAAGCAAGTTTCCTCTTTGAAATCCATCTATTTGATTCATTCATGTTTCTGCAATAGTGGTGCATTTGATATTATTATTCGCCTGAGGACATTCTAAGTTTTCTATCTCCTTTCCTTTTTCATTGTGCAGATCAAGAGGCTTCATCTTTTACTTACTGTCAAAGAGTCGGCTATGGATGTGCCATCCAATTTGGAAGCTCGAAGGCGTCTTACTTTCTTTTCAAATTCATTATTCATGGAGATGCCTGATGCACCCAAAATCCGCAACATGCTTTCCTTTTCGTAGGTTCCTTACACTTTCGATTTATTTGATCAAATTTTGCATGTCCATGCATGAATGGATGTTCTCGATTGAGGAAGAAACTCCATTGCAGTTATAGGATAAAAATTTCTTTTGCTCACTTAATGTACAAATGCCAATAGCCATGCAACATCTTATTGTCTATGCTTTTGCTTTGCCATAGGGTCCTAACACCATATTATCAAGAGGATGTTCTTTTCTCCATTTTTGGTTTGGAGAAGCAAAATGAAGATGGAGTCTCTATACTCTTTTACTTGCAGAAGATCTTTCCAGGTTTCACTTTTTATTCTGTTTCAAAATGGTCTTGTGCCACTATAATCGTGTTCTGTATTTTAATTCCGTCAACTAAGTTGGTGATTACCTTAGATGAATGGACAAACTTTCTGGAACGAGTTAAATGTGGCAGCGAGGAAGAACTCAGACTGAGAGAAGAGTTGGAAGAAGAGCTTCGTCTGTGGGCATCTTACAGAGGCCAAACACTGACCAAAACTGGTATGTGGTCTGTCCGTAAAATTCTTATCAGACAAACTCTGCTTTACGTTTTGGCTCTAGGATATTTTGTTTTGCTATACGTGCCTTGCCTGATTTTTCTGGTTTTGATCAACCAGTGCGAGGCATGATGTATTACCGAAAGGCGTTGGAGCTCCAGGCCTTCCTTGATATGGCAAAGGATGAAGGTGCCTTACTAATCATTGTTATGATAATCTTTTATTCGTACATTCCTAAAACTGCTTTTGTTTTGTTTAAGAATTAATGAAAGGGTACAAGGCTCTCGAGTTAACTAGTGAAGACGCATCAAAGAGCGGAAAGTCACTCTGGGCTCAGTGTCAAGCACTTGCTGATATGAAATTCACCTTTGTGGTCTCATGCCAACAATACAGTATTCATAAGAGATCTGGTGACCAACGTGCTAAAGACATATTGAGGCTTATGACCACGTATGTCTTCTTTCATCATAATCCTTCAGTTGATATGTTTTTCTCGGATGCATTAGTTAAGCTTACTATTTCTCTGTGGCAGGTACCCTTCTCTACGTGTTGCTTATATCGATGAGGTTGAGCAAACACATAAAGACAAATATAAAGGGGCAGACGAAAAAATTTATTACTCAGCTCTGGTCAAAGCTGCTCCACAGACCAAATCTATGGATTCTTCTGAATCTGTGCAAACACTAGACCAGGTATAAAATCCAAGATAATTCGATGAATGCTGACTAGAATAAACTTTGGTGCTCAATTATTTATGTAACTGAGGCTCTAGAGTATATTTCCAATGTATTTTCGTATGGCTGCGTTTTTTCTCTCTTTTTCCCATTCGCATGCATTTCCTGAAAACCATATGCGATCATAGGTACTCACATCGTTGTTCTAGGTTTGGAGACTGAGTTTATATTTCGTCCTGCAGGTCATTTATCGGATTAAGCTACCAGGACCTGCAATACTAGGAGAGGGAAAGCCGGAGAATCAGAACCATTCTATCATTTTTACTCGCGGAGAAGGGTTACAGACAATAGACATGAACCAGGTTCGCCTCCAAATTTTATTTTATTTTCTGGGATGAGTATCTTAGTTAATCTCATTACGCTTGTGGTTAAAATTTTGATCTAAACGTTCGATAAACAGGATAATTACATGGAGGAAGCTTTCAAAATGAGGAACTTGCTGCAAGAATTTCTTGAAAAGCATGGAGGTGTAAGAACCCCTACAATACTTGGCCTTAGAGAGCATATTTTCACTGGAAGGTATCCCACTCCCAGTATGATCTTGTACTGCCATTTAGACAGTCATTTTTGGTCTTGGAGCACAAAATGATTTCCTACTTGTCTGGTTTCTTGTGGCAGTGTTTCTTCTCTTGCATGGTTTATGTCAAATCAAGAAAACAGCTTTGTTACTATTGGGCAGAGGGTGTTAGCTAGCCCCTTGAAGTAAGTTTTTTGTCCCCGTTTTGAAATCTTCTGAAAGAAACTCGGATTTGTAATGGTTGAAAATGACCTTTTGTTTCGACTCCGCCAGGGTACGATTCCATTACGGCCATCCAGATGTTTTTGATCGGCTGTTTCACCTTACCAGAGGTGGTGTCTGCAAAGCTTCTAAAGTTATCAATCTAAGTGAAGACATATTTGCAGGCACTTGCTTCAACACCTTTTCTCTGGTGACACGTTATGATCTGGTTACATACTGTTTTTTTTCGTTTTCTCATACCTTTGCTGTTTTCAGGTTTCAACTCTACTCTACGTGAAGGCAATGTGACTCATCATGAATACATACAAGTTGGTAAAGGGAGAGATGTGGGACTCAACCAGATTTCAATGTTTGAGGCAAAGATAGCTAATGGAAACGGGGAGCAAACTCTAAGCCGTGATCTATATAGGCTGGGGCACCGATTTGATTTCTTCCGTATGCTTTCTTGTTATTTCACTACAATTGGGTTCTATTTCAGTACCATGGTAGGTCAAAATCCTCCGTTTTTATCTCAGAATCAGTATGATACATGAAAAGTTTATCTCACTCTGAACATTATATGTGTCTTTTTTTACAGTTAACTGTGCTTACTGTCTATGTATTTCTATATGGCCGGCTGTATCTCGTCCTTAGTGGTCTTGAAGAAGGATTGAGCAACCAGAAAGCTTTTCGTTCCAACATGCCTCTTCAAGCAGCACTTGCTTCTCAGTCATTTGTGCAGATTGGTTTCTTAATGGCCTTACCTATGATGATGGAGATTGGCCTCGAGAGGGGATTCCATAACGCCTTAATCGATTTTGTACTGATGCAGTTACAACTTGCTTCTGTGTTTTTCACGTTCCAACTCGGTACCAAAACTCATTACTACGGTAGAACTTTGTTTCATGGAGGCGCGGAATACAGAGGCACGGGGCGTGGATTTGTGGTGTTCCATGCTAAGTTTGCTGAAAACTACAGGTTTTACTCGCGCAGTCATTTCGTGAAGGGTATCGAGCTGATGATCCTCCTGCTTGTGTATCAGATATTTGGCCACGCATATAGAGGCGTAGTTACATATATTCTGATTACTGTATCGATTTGGTTCATGGTGGTGACTTGGCTGTTTGCTCCTTTCTTGTTCAATCCATCTGGATTCGAGTGGCAAAAGATTGTAGATGATTGGACAGATTGGAATAAATGGGTATATAACCGAGGGGGAATTGGTGTTCCTCCAGAGAAGAGTTGGGAGTCTTGGTGGGAGAAGGAAATAGAGCATCTTCGACACTCGGGAAAACGTGGTATCATCCTCGAGATTGTTTTGGCTTTACGCTTCTTCATTTTCCAGTATGGACTCGTGTATCAACTCAGCACTTTTAAACAGCAAAATCAAAGTTTGTGGGTGAGAGAGCTTACTCATCTTGTGTTGCTCTTCTTATTTAATGAATCTCTTGATTTTTGATAAATTTATTTTTCGATGTCTTGCAGATTTACGGAGCTTCATGGTTCGTGATCTTATTCATATTACTCATTGTGAAGGTATGGTAACTAACTTAATGAACATTCATTCACATTTCGGGTTCCTTCACTATAAGATACCGACAATCTTATGCTCGATCAAGGTGAGTTACTAAACCGAACGTAAACTAATCACAGGGTTTGGGAGTTGGAAGGCGACGGTTCAGCACAAACTTCCAGCTTCTCTTCAGGATCATCAAGGGTCTCGTGTTTCTCACGTTTGTTGCAATTCTCATTACTTTCATAGCTCTTCCTCTTATAACACCCAAAGACATCTTCCTCTGTATGCTCGCTTTCATGCCAACCGGATGGGGAATGTTACTAGTAAGTCTTCATTCCTCCATAAAGGTTTTTAAGACATGTTTGTGTGTGTGTCTGGTTTGTGAGATAAGGTTGCTAAACATTATTTTTGTTCAGATTGCACAAGCTTGTAAGCCTCTGATTCAACGGCTAGGGATCTGGTCATCGGTTAGGACGCTGGCTCGAGGATATGAGATTCTGATGGGTTTGCTTTTGTTCACCCCGGTAGCGTTCTTGGCTTGGTTCCCGTTCGTGTCTGAGTTTCAGACAAGAATGCTCTTTAACCAAGCATTTAGCAGAGGTTTGCAGATTTCACGTATTCTTGGTGGTCAGAGGAAAGACCGATCTTCCAAGAACAAAGAGTGAAACAAAAAAAATCATACAAGCAAAGAAACTGACTGAAGTATACACGTGTATGTAGTAGATATTGTTGCTATGTAGATTAGATTCAACGCTATTACTTTCTTTCCAAGTAACCTACTTATTCTTCCGTTTGTTTTTGCCCTTTTGGTCTATGAGAGTCAATATATTAAAAAAAGGCCCAGGAAAGTTTAGCTGCTTTCAAAATAAGCCGAATACTTTAGTACCTTCCTAATCGAACCCCCGAAATCAAATTAAACCGGGTTCAAAAACCGGTCTCTCGCGATTTGACTCGTCTTCTTCTTTACCAAATTACAGTTTTGTTCCTCCATTGTCGAACAAAACCCTGGTCGTTTTCTGGGTTTAACCTGCGTGCGTCACCAAGTTTCTCTGTAGCGTTCTTCTCCACTTTGGCGTCAGCGGGACATTTCGCTGAAGGAAAAAGATGAGTACGGTCGATAAAATGCTGATCAAGGGTATCAGAAGCTTCGACCCGGAAAATAAGAACGTTATCACTTTCTTCAGGCCTTTAACCCTAATCGTCGGTTCCAACGGAGCCGGGAAAACTGTAAATCGTTCAACCCTTTCCCATCACTTCGTCTCCGTATTTTTCTTCTTCTGTTGAAAATAATCTGGGTATTTCGTGATTTTCGCAGACGATTATAGAGTGTTTGAAGGTATCTTGCACGGGAGAGTTGCCCCCGAACGCGAGGTCTGGTCACAGCTTCATTCATGACCCTAAGGTAGGTTTTCTATTAGCTTCTGGTTTCCTTTAGAATTGGCATTTTTCTATGGATGTGAAGTCTGCTTGTTTGAATGCTGAGGGAACTCTTTTCTCAGACCTTTTGTCTATATTAATGACTAGGAAAGCTACAATTTCTGCATCTTCAGTATTTTGATTTTCCCTTTATGGGCTATGGGGATTGTATTCCATTGGCTCCTTCTAAATTTTTGGGAGATTTCCATCCAAAGAAGATGTTCTCTTTTGTTATAAGGTTGCTGGGGAGACGGAGACAAAAGCACAAATTAAGCTGCGATTCAAGACAGCTGCAGGGAAGGATGTGGTTTGTATAAGGTCATTTCAATTGACACAAAAGGCTTCAAAGATGGAGTTCAAGGCAATTGAGAGTGTGCTTCAAACCATTAATCCTCACACTGGAGAGGTTGCACATAACTCTTGATATTACCCTTTGATTTGGTTTTTTTTTTTTATTCCTCACTTCTTAAGCTATGTGTTCATATCTTGGTTTTCGTTTGTTTGTTTGAAGTTCCAGTGCTAGTGTTAGACTGTCTGTATCTCCTAAAGCGTTTGTTTCTTTTCTGCAATTAGAATGATTTGATACCTGTTTTCGTGAAGAAAATCAAACGCACACCCTAATTGGAGTTTCTTCTATATTTCTCCATTTTCTGCATGTTTCCGTTCCATCAAGATCATTTCTCTTTCTAATTTTCCATATACATCATCAAATTGCAGAAAGTATGTCTCAGCTACAGATGCGCTGACATGGATAGGGAGATACCAGCTTTGATGGGTGTGTCAAAAGCTATTTTAGAAAACGTCATATTTGTGCACCAAGATGAGTCTAACTGGCCACTGCAAGATCCTTCTACTTTGAAAAAGAAGTTTGATGATATTTTCTCAGCCACCAGGTATTTTCTGGCCCACCTACATCACCGGTCAATGCGCTGCTTGTTCGTTTGACCTGAAGGCATCTCCTTATGTGTTTTTCTCTTATTCCTCCCCAAGTCTAGCTAAGGCATCTTCCTGGATTCCTGAATACGCCTTATTGGTGCTTTATGTAACTAACACGCGCAACAACTTATGCTGATAAACTTGTGACTTGATTGTAGGTAGATTCAGTTTATATTTTTTTTCTACCCGTCTATATATGGGAAATAGAAGTGCATAATGCATTATGTCTTCAGTCAGTAGAAGGATGATTCTTCTCCGTTTCTATGGTTTTGGTGGGAGTAATCCTTTTTTGTGGAATCCTTGTGTTTTAGCAGGTGTAGTTGATCTCAACGAAATTAAGATGTAGAGACCAGAGAAAGAGGTTGGAAGATTATTCATCGTAGAAGTGAGGATGCTTACTTAGCCCTCCCTTTGTTAGTTTAAGGGAAAAGCTTAAATAGTATAAGGAAAGAAAATGTTAATTTTGCATAACTAAGACTCTCAAGAGCCCATTTAATATCTTATGATTTTTAATTGGGTGTGTTTAGGCGGCTTTTAGAAAGGATTTATTTGTCCTAATTCTATTGTATTAGTTTTGGCGTGGGGGCGTGATCTGTACTATGCGTACACTTTGGTCTAGTGACCAGGAGGCCGCGTGGCTGCTCTTTATTCCCTTTTTCTTTTCTTTTTCTACAACTGATTTTTGCCTTAAAATACCTAGACATGTAAGACTTTAGAAGAGAAAAATGTTATAGAGTTTGGCAATGGAGAGGGATTTGCAAATTCACTTGCTGTCATCTGTGCTCACTTTCGTGCTGTATTTGATACATCTGTTGTAGAAGAAACCGATTCCTAGAAACTGTAACATGTGTTTTTAACATGAAACAGATACACAAAGGCGTTGGAGGTTATTAAGAAACTTCACAAAGATCAAGCTCAGGAGATAAAAACATATAAGTTGAAGTTGGAAAATCTGCAGACGTTGAAAGATGCAGCTTATAAGGCATGCTGGATATTAACTTGTTTGACATTGATTATTCTTTTTGCTTTCAGTATCACTGGTCACCGGTGCAGATTGTTTGAGTTCTGAAAGTTGGTTTTAGACAAATACTGTATACATGTGCTTAGATTGTGTGGGCCACTCTTATGCCATGATACTTGCTATGCAGCTTCGTGAGAGCATTGCTCAAGATCAAGAAAAAACAGAGTCTTCAAAAACTCAGATGTCGGAACTAGAAAGCAGCATTCAGAAAGTGGATGCTGAAGTTCATAATAAGGAAATGATGTTAAAAGATCTGAGAAAGCTACAGGACCAAGTTTTAAGAAAAACTGCCGAAAGGAGCACCTTATTTAAGGAACAGCAGAGACAGTATGCAGCATTACCTGAGGAAAATGAAGGTTTTCTCTTTTACGATCATGATCTCAATTCCTTTGCTTTCTTTAAGGTGGTGGGGATCTTCTTTTGGGTGGTCATTTTCACAGTGGTTTGTCCTTTTGACAGATTGTGTCCCTGCAGTTGTATGAGTTTATTTTTGCCATCCTGGAGAAGTATCTCACGTTTTGTTGTAGATTAAATCTGCTGATGCTTGTCATATTTGTTGTTCAGATACTATTGAAGAACTGAAAGAATGGAAAAGCAAGTTTGAAGAAAGAATTGCTCTTTTGGAGACAAAAATTCGAAAAATGGAGAGAGAAATGGATGACACAGACACTACAATTTCTTCTCTTCACAATGCAAAAACCAAATATATGCTGGAGATCAGCAAGCTACAAACAGAGGCTGAAGTAAATCTAACAAAGCTACCACATATTAAAATATTATGAGTTCTGTTCCATTTGGTTTAACCTTTTTTCCTTTTTATTTCATAGGCTCATATGCTGCTTAAGAATGAAAGAGATTCTACCATACAGAACATTTTTTCCCATCACAATTTGGGAAATGTTCCTAAAACCCCTTTCAGTACTGAGGTAGTTTTGAATCTCACAAATCGAATAAAATCAAGGCTGGGTGAATTTGAGATGGACTTGCTTGATAAGAAGGTACACGTTCTTTGTTTTCTCCAGAGAGTCAATTGTGTATTGTATTGCATTTGCATCTGTTGACATCCTTAGAGATTTTGAATTTCATCTCAGAAATCAAATGAAACTGCCCTAAGTACGGCTTGGGATTGCTATATGGATGCTAATGACCGTTGGAAAAGCATCGAAGCTCAGAAACGAGCTAAAGATGAAATCAAGGTGTGGTTCATCAATTGGAATTCTACCCAAATCCTCCAATAATAAGCCTAAAGTTTAACACATTTATTTGTGACGTTGACTTATGCAGACAGGCATATCGAAACGCATAGAAGAGAAAGAAATTGAGCGTGATTCATTTGAATTCGAAATATCCAATGTGGATGTTAAACAAATTGATGAACGAGAAAAACAAGTGGTATTGAGTTCTTCCCTTGATCATCTTACATGATTTTGGTTGATGAGTTTACCCTTGCTATATGTGCCTTATTTTGCCATCATTTACCTTTGCACAGCAAGCTGACCTTGAGAGAAAGACAAAACAAAATTCTGAAAGTGGATTTGAATCCAAAATAGAACAGAAACAGCATGAAATATACAGCATGGAGCATAAAATCAAGACTCTGAATCGAGAAAGAGACGTTATGGCTGGTGATGCTGAGGATAGAGTGAAATTGTCTTTGAAGAAAACAGAACTGGAGAATCTTAGGAAGAAACACAAAAAGATGTGATCTTGCTCACTAATGCTTTCCTCATCTTTCTTTCTTTCTTTCTTTTTATCAATCCATTATTTTGACTCTCTAAGGCTATTTACCAGAATAGATGAGTGCAAGGATAAAATCCGAGGGGTGCTGAAGGGGAGATTGCCACCCGAGAAGGATTTAAAGAAGGAAATAGTTCAAGCTCTGAGGTCGTGCTTTCACTTAACTTATTCATTATGGTGATTCTGAATGAATCCTTTGTTAATTGAAGATCTCTTGAACAGAATCTGAAAAAAAAAAAAAAATGTTCAGAAGCTTTCACATCTCAAAAACTTATTTGTATTCGTTTTCTCTTTGGTTTAGGTCAATTGAAAGGGAATATGATGACCTAAGCTTGAAATCCCGAGAAGCAGAAAAGGAGGTCAACATGTTGCAGATGAAGATACAAGACGTAAACAATAGCCTGTCCAAGCATCACAAGGATATAGAATGTAAGCACTGGTATATTATTTAAAGTAAGATATCTATTGGCCAGTTTTCTGACAACTTCGTCAGTGGTATAAAATGCTCCTGACAACTTTGTCAGTGGTACCAATAATTAGGACCATGTTAATATAAAGTGTCTTCTCTTTCCCCTATAATTATTAATTGATTTTGATTTTTACAATGTACCTTAACTGACATTTATAACACAGATCAGGAGTCCATTGTTAGCGTACAGTGGATGATTAGACAGTAATATCTATGCACTCAATCTGATTTGTGTACTCTTTATGCAGCAAGAAAGCGATACATTGAGTCCAAGCTTCAAGCCTTAAAACAGGAATCATTTACCATTGATGCTTATCCCAGATTGTTGGAGTCAGCTAAGGACAAAAGAGACGACCAGAAAAGGTTTCTGGTTGAAAATGGCAGACTCTTTCTACGTACCCCATCACATGCTTTGCGTGAATTCTAAGATATTTCCGTCTTGCATTCAAAGCGTAGTTCTGTTTCTGGTCTGTGTTTGCAGCAAATATAGCATGGCAAATGGTTTGCGCCAGATGTTTGAACCATTTGAGAATGTAGCCCGTGAACATCATTTCTGTCCTTGCTGCGAGCGCCCTTTTTCAGCTGAAGAAGAGGATAACTTCGTTAAGAAGGTTACAAAATTTCCTCCTGTAGATTTTTCTTTTCAATTCGTACTTTTTATGCTTCTGAAATAACTGTTTGTCTCTTCATTTGATTATGTAAATTTCTTTTCAACTACAGCAAAGGGTTAAGGCTTCAAACACGGGGGGCCATGTCAAAGTATTAGCAGCAGAGTCTTCAAAAGCTGACTCTATCTTTCAGCAGCTGGACAAACTTCGCTCAGTTTTCGAAGAGTACTCGAAACTAACTAATGAAATTATTCCTCTCACTGAGAAATCTTTGCAAGAGTATACAGAAGAGCTGGAGCGGAAGTCTCAAGCCCTTGATGATGTGAGTTGGGGAGCTCTAGAAATTTCCTTGGATATAACTGGTTGCAGCCGCAAGTCAATTAGATAATAGAATTCTTGTTGTTTACTGCGTACTCTGTTTCTTCTCAATCATGTTGTGATGCACGCAAGCTGGAAAATTCCTACTTTTAGTTCATATCTTCTCACATCATATATCATCAATATTTTCAGGTATTGGTAATCTTAGCGCAGATAAAAACTGAAAAAGACTCAGTTGAAGCACTGGTGCATCCCCTGGAAAATGCTGATAGGCTCTTCCAGGAAATTGTATCCTACCAAAAGCAAATTGAAGATCTCGATTATAAACTTGATTTCAGGGGTCTTGGGGTTAAAACTTTGCAAGAAATCCAATCAGAATTAAGTATCCTCCAAAGCACCAAGTAAGTATTTTGAATTTATGCAGGGTAAAACATATTTCTTTTTTAATATGACTTGGTTTATCATGGACAGTTTTTTCTATATTTTGCTTTTTTATGTACCCATGAACAGGGATAAATTGCACAATGAGCTGGAGAAATTAAGGGATGAACAGATTTGCATGGAACGTGATATATCATGCCTCCAGGCCAGATGGCATGCACTAAGAGAGGAGAAGGCTAAGGCAGCCAATTTGTTACGCGGCGTTACAAAGGCAGAAGAAGACCTAGAGCGTTTAGCTGAGGAGAAAAGTCAACTTGACCTAGATGTGAAGGTGCGTCTTATAAGAGTTTTCTTTAGATTGTTTTTTCAGATGTCTTTCTGTGTGTCACTTTTATGATTATTATCAGAGTACATTGTTCACTGGTAAATATGGTTCTAATTTATTACGTCCATGATCATAAGTGAGAGTTCTTCAGTGTGAGGAATGTGATTAGTGAATCATTTTCTTTATGATACAATATGCTTAACTCGTAATGCAATGCAATGAAACACACTTTGATCTGTAACCTTGCTGCGTATAGATATGTAGGTAACAATAGTTTTCTCCCGAGAAGTGTATATAAAAAGCTTCAAGTATATTTTGTCTATGACTCTATGCAAAAAGTAAACTTGGTCTTTTGTTCCTGTTTCTGCTTTAACACAATCTTCCATTTCATTATTTTTCAGTATTTGACCGAGGCTCTGGGCCCTTTATCCAAGGAAAAGGAGCAGTTACTGAGTGACTACAATGATATTAAAGTTAAACGGAATCAAGAGTATGAAGAACTGTCTGAGAAAAAGAGAAATTACCAACAAGAAGTTGAGGCATTACTCAAGGCTATTTCTAAGATTAACGAGTATGTTTCTGTTAACCAAAGCTTAATTCATCACTATCATGTGTACCAGATACGCTTACAGCTGCTTCACCAGGTATCATGATCTGAAGAAAGGAGAGCGGTTAAATGATATTCAAGAAAAGCAGCGGGTATCTGAATCCCAGCTTCAGAACTCTGAAGCTAGAAAGAATGAAATTGCAGCTGAACTGAACAAAAGTAAAGACTTGATGCGGAATCAAGATCAACTGAGAAGAAATATAGAGGATAACTTGAACTACCGGACAACAAAAGCAGAAGTTGAGGAGCTCACACGTGAAATTGAATCACTGGAAGAAAGGATCTTGAAAATTGGTGGGATACCCGCAGTTGAAGCCGAACTTGTAAAAATTTCGCGGGAAAGGGAAAGACTTCTTTCAGAGGTGAGCAAACTCTTGTATATTTATAGCAAGCATTCTGATATAACACGTAAATTGAATAAGATTTTGGTGTCTATGGTTAGCTAGTCATTTGTTGTCCCTGTTGCTAAGTGTAAGATCTTGCATTTCTCCTAAATAAGCATTTAATATCTGAAGTGGTAGGTTTTTTTCTAAGTTTAGCCTCGCTTCAAGGCAGCCAAATAATATCAAGTTAAGAAAAAAGGTTTTCTTTACTTATTATCATTACTCATTAGTTGTCGCTGTTAGCAACTGAGATATGTCGAGTATCATGCGTTATTCTGAATTATCTAAAGATAAGATTTCCATTTAAAGCTTCCAGAACCTATTTTATCGTTCTTGAAGAATAATTATCTTTTTCCTGTAGTTGAACCGGTGTCGTGGAACAGTGTCTGTGTACGAGAGCAGTATTTCAAAGAACAGAGTGGAGCTAAAACAGGCGCAATACAAGGACATTGATAAGCGGCACTTTGATCAACTAATCCAGCTAAAGGTAAGACATGATGTTATTATCTTGTGGCAGTGTCTTAACGATCAACGAATTCCACTCTATCTTCATAAATCGAACATTTCATTTTGGCCAGACAACTGAAATGGCAAATAAAGACCTGGATAGATACTACAATGCCCTTGACAAGTAAGCTGTTCTTGAGACCCTAATATAAGTTTTTCTGGTTAGTTGTTTTTCATTCTACACTATCTACAAAATCATTTAATCTGCAGTTTATAACATGTATTTCCATTTGATTGAATACATACAGAGCCCTAATGCGCTTCCACACAATGAAAATGGAGGAAATAAATAAGATTATTAGGGAATTGTGGCAGCAGACATACAGAGGTCAAGATATAGATTACATAAGAATACATTCAGATTCCGAGGGTGCAGGCACTCGGTCTTACAGCTACAAGGTACGCTACAGAATTGACAAACATGCTTTCGCCATCTGATCACCATTTGCATTGTGGTAAACTATTTTTTTTTTTAGGTTCTTATGCAGACTGGTGATACAGAACTTGAAATGAGAGGAAGATGCAGCGCAGGTCAAAAGGCGAGTTGTTCTAAAATTACTCTTGTAGAATAGAAGCATCATTACCTGTTTAATATTCTTTTAAGCATCGTTCTTAAACTCAGGTGATCACTTTCTTCTTCATCTTCTGCTGCAGGTTCTTGCTTCATTGATAATAAGGTTGGCTTTGGCCGAGACATTTTGCCTTAACTGTGGAATATTAGCCCTTGATGAGCCAACTACAAACTTGGATGGGCCCAATTCAGAATCTCTTGCAGGAGCTCTTCTTAGGTAAGAATCAAGATCTATACCCTCAGAGAAAGTAATGATTTATGATAACTAACACATGGCTACACTTAGTTTCTCTTACACTGAAATTTAACCATCCAAACGCTGGAATCATTACTGTGCTGTATTACCCTGTCTTTACACATTTTAAGATCATGGCTCTCAACATTGGATCATATTCTGTCATTGCATTCTCCAGGATCATGGAGGACAGAAAGGGCCAAGAGAATTTCCAACTCATAGTCATTACCCACGACGAACGCTTTGCTCAAATGATTGGCCAACGGCAACATGCTGAAAAATATTACCGGGTTGCGAAAGATGATATGTAAGCAAAACGTTCTTGCTTGCTGTTCTCATCTCTTGTTCTTTTCTATTCTTGCTTTTTTCCATTTTCTCTGAATCCAAGATCTGAAACTTCGACAACTCGTGATCTTTTCAGGCAACACAGCATAATAGAGGCCCAAGAGATCTTTGATTGATAAACTGGTTGCTTGTCCTATCAACCAACATAACAGCATTAGCCAATGTTTAACGGTAAGCTCTTTTTTAAAGTCTTGGCTCTGTTTCTTACAACTTTACATATGGTTAATTAGATGTGTGCAAAATTTTCAATTGAATTGAAAAATCGATGTGTAGAGGCACCTCTTTGAACCCTTTTAATGTTAAAGTTTTTGTTAAGACAATGCAACATTCCAAAGAGTTCATGAGTGTTGATGGTATTGATATTCCAACAAGTCTCATCGCATCTTCATAACAACTTTGTCTTTATTTATGAACAACATAGACATCATTACAACCAACTATTAACCCATCGTTAATAGCTTCATTTCATACACCTTTTTGGTTTTTTTTATTTAATGGAAATTTGTTTTGACGAATAAGAAATGAAGTTAGTAGATAGGAGTAGCAACAGGAG
Source organism: Eutrema yunnanense (assembly GCA_002933935.1). Taxonomy (NCBI): domain Eukaryota; kingdom Viridiplantae; phylum Streptophyta; class Magnoliopsida; order Brassicales; family Brassicaceae; genus Eutrema; species Eutrema yunnanense. Next base: position 191,801 of record PKML01035129.1, read on the forward strand.
TGAAACCGAGTAACTTCTTAGAATGGAGCCATGGTTGAATAACCACAACAGAGTCAAACATCCTGCTCGTGCCATCGGGTTGAGTCACTTCAATCCTTAGATAGTATTTGGTACCAGCCACGACCTGTTTCTGAGCCGACACAACTCGGCTAAACATCAATGGATTCAGCACGGCCGTGTCTGTTTTGGCAATGGATGCTACGTTTCCTTGCTCGCTCTGTTCCTGTAGATTGAATTGCTCCACGCAGTACCTGTTTTGATCACACAATCGCATCACATTTCTAATTCAATATAAACGACATGTATGTATGTATTATACCTTCCAAGCTCTTGAATTTCCATGTTGGTCCGAACGCTCGGAACATCTGACTTCCCCCCGAGAACGACGGACTTCCTCGTAGCGTTCGCCGATGGAGTCACGACGGCGATCACCAGAAACCCTAACAATGAAAATGTAAGAGAAACCTTAAACATTGCGTCTCACTTTGTCTTCTACTTTGGCTTCAATTTGATATTTCGTGTGATTTGTTTGCCTCTTAATGTCCGTCTCTTCAAAGCTTTTTTGTTTTTGTTTTCCTTTTCCTTTTGAGGCTGATTTGTTGTAATTTTGTGAGAGAGAAGTGTTTATATAGAGAGAGAGTGAGTTTGAGTTTGAGTTTGAGTTTGTGTTTGGGTGTACGTGAATGGGTCCCATGCCATCGGCACCTTCGGGGTTCCGCATCTTTCAAGTTTACTTTCTCTCATGAACACGTGAAGTGAGCCCCCACCATTTATATCTCGAATCGGCATTATTTTCTTATTATAAACGATATTCAAATCGAGAGTTTTTTGTGATTTGTGACAAAAAAAATCGGATATTTTTACAATTTCGGATGTTTATAATGATCAACTAGTCTATAGTTAATACCGAAATAGGTCTTTTGGAATTTAGACCGAATATTTAACCATCAAAATCATTATCAATTGGTTGATCGGTATTATGTGTTAAAAACAAAACAAAAAACAGAAATTTCGGAATCAAACTGTTTAACAAATTTGTTTGTCGTTAAATCAAACTGCTTTGTGTTGATAACTTCCAAGTTCGGAATCGAGATTCATATATTTTCGTGGACTCAAAGATTGAACGATTGATGATAGTATAATATGTAAATCACATCACTTCCAAAAAGGTTAAACCAAACTTTTTGATATTTTATATTCTAGATGTTTTCTTTGTTTCTACAAATTGAAATTGTAATTTGACCATAGGAATCATGGGTCTCTCTAGCCCTTTCCTTATCGCCTCGATATGATGATTCTGAATTATTATTATTATTGACTTTTTGTTATAGTGCAAATGCTGTTTGGGAGAGCGACACATATCAACTGAATTTGACATCTGCCCTTTCTTCTCTTCGCATGCTGCTCACGTATCACCTCCTCTTACGTATGCCAAACTACACATACAGACAATACTCTCTAATTTCAATCTGCTACGAACAAACTAGGCATGGGTATTCGAATATTCGGTTCGATTCTGAGTATAAACCATTTGGTTCCAAGTATTTTGGGTAAAGAAGTTTAGATTCATATAGGTACTGAAATGATTTCGGTTCGGTTTTAATTCGGTATCAGTAGGTTCCGAATCGGTTTGATTCCGAGATTTAAGAACCAAAAAATACCTGAATTTTTTGGTTTTTTTTCGGTTCCGGATCGGTTCCGGGTATTTATTATCCGAAATACCTAAAATATATCTGAAATACTTAAAATATACTAAAAAACCCAAAATTATATCCAAAAACCCGAAAATATACCCAAAAACACAAAAAAAAAACTAAATAAAATTTACCTATAATACCGAAAATATACCCAAAACCTTATATTTATTTAATACTAGCTGAATACCCGCGTATACACGCGGATTTCTTTTATTAAAATAGATATCTGGTGTGCCAAATTAGTTAATAGTAACAAATTTTAATCATTCCCATTACATGAAGTTGTATACGCAGATTTCTTTATTAAAATATATATATGGTCTGACATATTAGTTAATAGTAACATATTTTAATTATTTCCGTTACTAAGAATTGAATTTTGGTAAGAAAGTTTGTTATTTTCTCTGAATATTAAGTTGCTTAGTACTACCCAAATCTCTATGATCACTCATGTATTTGTCTTTTCACAAACTTTTCGTTGATATAACGTTTAATTTTAAGTCTATTGGTTTATAGAACTTAAAACATAGGTGAGAACTACTACAATATCAAATGAGAATTGAGAATAATTTACTACACTCATCCGCTATCTTCAAAATTTTATCTATCAAAATTATGGTGCTTTCTTTTAGTCAAGCTCCAGTTAGTCTCGTCGTAAATACTCGTATATGAACAAAATGGTAACATTTTTAATATGTTTCTCGGGCAAACTAATTTTTGATACATGTATGCAGAAGTTAAATTTATTTATAATATTATTATTCTTTCGATTTCTCCGTTGGTCTCCTTTATCATAAAAACGTAACTCTCGCTCTTTCATAAGAACGATTGTGTTTTGATTTGTATATAAATTCTTTTGCCATCTTAAGTTTACAATTCTCGCAATCCTACCTC
>PKML01035129.1:194562-223452 GCA_002933935.1 Eutrema yunnanense
TATATATATACATGGCGCATAATAGCCCTTGTAGACGTATCTTAACGTGGGCTTTTGCAGTTTCTTTGGGCTCAGTTTCGTTGAACTCAACAAATCAAAACAAAAAGTTACTTTAGGATAATATATATTAACCACTGATTTAAAATTAAAATTAGTTTTTGTATAACCAAGTGTGATTAAAACAATGAGTATGTGAAATGTGAAATTTGTATAGAAGTGGCAAATGTATGATTGAACTTTTAATAATTTGAAAGTTGAACAACAATGTGAAAATTATAACAAAAAAAAACATATAATATTTTTTGTAAGAAGTTTTAAAATAAGATTTTCGTATTTATCCTACTATTCACACCATAGCTAATTAACACATGAATGGTGAAAATATTTGAAAGATAAATCGATGGTATGATTAATGTTATAACAAACATTTGTGTCTTCCTCGTAAAAAAAGGCTCAACCGGCGACAAGAGTCCCTTGTATGCGCAACTATTGCATAAGCCATAAGAGGATGCTCAGATGATCATGTTTCCCCGTGCCAAGATTAGTTGTATTGTGATCAACATAGATCTCAGGTTAGTAATATCTTTGAGTGTGAAGAATGTTGTGTTTTGATTCATCATTTTGTTATTTAACAATACATGCAAGATTTCTGTTAGCAAAGCTGATTAATCCTTCGGCAACGCAAGCGAAATGAACACATGTTCTGATATAATCTTCACAGGTGATGCTAGTCTTGAAGTTTTCTACCAACATTTCCAGAAATTGGCTATAAAATCTTGACTCTTGAGAAAGACCACTACAAAGGTCTCTCTCTCCCTTCATTTTAGATTTGATTAGTATATAACTTCTTTCCATTGTTAGCTATATTTATATTTAATTACACTATTTTAATTGAAAGAATAGGAAACATTGATGAATATTTAAATACAATACCAAATATTTATTTTTTGGGTCCAATCTCACTATATAATATGTTTATCAGTCTTGAAGTGTTTTCTCCTTGTTCCTTGTATTCTCTTCACCACTTCTTTCACAGCAACATCGAAAGCATCTTCAAGAGTCTCTACATCCGGTTTGTGTCGGTTTGGTTTAGTGTACACAATCTTGGGAACCAATTTTATTACGTTTTCTCTCAGACCAATCACTTTCTCATTCGGTATTCCGCGCAAAATCTCTTGGATTTTGTTCTTTCCCCCGGTTCTCAGCTCTTTAACCGGTATATAAACCGAATATTCGGTATTGTTGTTGGGTATGTGCCATACATATTGCTTGTATGCACTTCCTTGGTTGAAGAAAACCGGAATACAACCAGCCAAGATCGAATCAAATACCGATCTTCTGGTTAACGAATCACCTGGCGGTTGTAAGCAGAAAACAGAGCTCTCAAAAAGCTTCATTAGACTGAATGGATCATTGCAGCCGCTGGCTTTAACATCGCAGTCAAGAAACCTACACGTTTTAGATGAAGTCTTGCATTGTTGGATAACTTGAGTGCGAACCAAACCGTTCTGGCTTCTGCTCGGCCGTTGAGCTCCAGCGAATGAGAAGAGAATAGTCCTGTTTGTGAGCTTGATCTTGTCTTGCCACTTGAGGATCTCAACGGCTGAAGTTGGGTGAAAGTAGGTTGGATAAGGAATTGCGAACTCGTTGTGGCTCGTTGGACTTCGTTCAATAGTGAGGAAAGAGAGGTTTTGTGACTCCGGCAAGAGCATTAAATTGGTTCCCCATCCGGAGTTATTGTCGGAGTTTCGCCTGAAATCTCGTGAAATCCGACCGGTTACTAGGAAATGGTCTTTACCTGACATACCTGGATTTCAATTTGAGATAACTGACAATTTTAATTTGTAGTTTTGTCTAAACAAAATTGGCGGCGGATGGACAAAAATCAAACAAATTAAAATTAAATTATTATAATTAACTGAACATTCACTTTAAAATAATTATTGTATCCACAAATTATTATAGTTTTTTTTTTTTGTCTAGTTTCATTTAAAGTTTGTTTTTTGTCTAGTTTTCTGTAATTTTATGTTTTTTATTTTATTTTTTCCTAGCGAAAGATTACTTAAGAAGTTATGAATTTTCTCTTCAAAAAAAAGAAAAAAAAAAGTCGTGGGTGGAAAGGAATAGAAAAAGAAAGTTGTTGGTTAAAATCGAAACAAAAAGAAAGATATTGTTAAAATCGCAAACGATCAAAACCATTGGGGGTCAAACACGCGTACCTTTCCACTGAGGTTGCTTTTTGAGCCATTTAACCAGTTCCTTCCCGGCGGCGTCTCTCGCAGCGACGTTACGCCGCCGTATATTTCGCCGGAAATCGAGACCGGCATAATAAGGCAAGTAAATAGCCGAAGCCAAAGACGAATTTCTCGTCAAGCAATCGTATCTCTTCATTTTCTCGTGGAAAATCACTTCGAGCATGAACTGGTTAGTCGCGTACCAGCTCGGAGAATCGGTGGAGGAAACTCCGTCACCGATCAGAGGTCCGAATCCGAAGTTCTCGAGGTACTTGCACATACTGATTTTGTCCTTTGGTCTTGAAATCGACTCGCAATCTTGGAGGATGTCGGTGTTGAATCGAGAAGGAAGATTGTGGATATATACAAAGCGGCCTAGACATGGACCGTCTCCGAATCCGGCGAGTTTCTGACGGTGGTGATGATCGGATTCGGAGGTAGTGGTGGTGATGTGGATGATTTTGTTTTGGGAGAGACGAAGGAGAAGCAAAGAACTGGTGAGGAGAGAGAGCAGAAGAAAGAACGTAGTTGGTTTCTTCTTCCATGGCTGGTTCTCAATGGAACTTGATGAATTGTTGTTGTTGTTCTTCATCATCGTTGTTGTGTTCTTGATTTGACGATCCATTGTCGAAAGAAAGGTACACGCAAATAATAAATATATCATTACATAAACAAATTATGATTGGGTAGAATAATTAAAAGTCTTTTTTCAGATATCAAATAGAATTATATATTCATATAACATACGTAGGTTGGGTAGAAACTTCTAGTATCTCCAAAATTCAATATTTGGTCAAATAGTATGGCTTATTATTTTAGTATATAAAACCTTTCTATTAAATGTTTGCTATGCATGGTTACTTTTGCAAATCCCTTCAAAATTTTGGTTTGTTAGCTACTTGTATAATATATTTTTTTAATCATGTTTATGTATTACACTTTTCATTTTATATATTTGTATTTACAATCGTTTTTAATAATTTTCTATTTTAAATTAGTATATGATATTTCTCGCGGGGTTTGAGTCCTAATTAATATAAGAACATATATTTTCTATAAAGGGTATGATTCTATTTTTTTATTTTTTAAAACGTACTTAGGACATGTACAAATACCAAATCTTACTACTTATAAGTAAGATCCACAAAGAAACCAAACCAAACAATTTCAAGTGTCTTATTTTCTAGTTCAGTCATTGTGTGTTTACCAAAACATACGTTGCTTGATTTGTGGCATTATTTGACTTCAAGGTCTAAGTAAATTAACTCAGACAAAGTCTCTCGCGACAGACTCAACCGGCTTGATATCGACCTCTCGCACCTCTAGTTTTAACCCTTTGCCTCCTCCATTCGCCAGTGGATGGATTCCGTGCTCGGGCCCCGTCATATACGCCCTTGCGTCCCTCTCCCCCTCTATCGATACTCCAAACCGTTTCTCTGCCTCTGCAACCATAATTAAATACAAATCCAATCACAAACTACCAATGATCCTAACTACATTATGCAATATCAATACCATTGCTGGCTAAACCGGTCCCTCTCCCCCTCTATCGATATCCCAAACCGCTTCTATGTCTCTGCATCCATAATTAAATCCAAATCCAATCACAAACTACCAATGATCATAACTATATATATTTTGGCATTTTGCCATACCAATATCAGTACTAGCTAAACCGGTCCATGTCCCCCTCTATCGATACCCAAATCCAACCATAAGCTACCAATGATCTATACTACATTATGCCATATATACCAAGACAATTGCTAGCTAAGCGGGTCTAGAGGCCAATAAATTTAGCTCTCCATAAATAGAAATTGAAAATTTTAGATGTAAACGAACAAATTTTTTGACAAATATATGATAATAGGTTAACGGATAAATTTAGACCGCTTATGATCCCTCAATTATGAACACGCATCATTCCAACGCTTAAAATATATCGGCAAGACTATGGACGCCTAGCATCTAGTGAACTACCTAGACCGTTTTCCAAAACATTAAACTAAACACTGTCTAATTTTTCTCATTAGAAATTAAACCGTAAACTGTTAGGATTCTCACATTGAGAGTACGAAATGACCTAACGTATCTATGGATTTCTTACCCTGAATCATCTCGTGGAAAAGCTGGCCATCGCGAGTAACGGCCATCATGACATTAGGTAAACCAATGGGAAGCTCATGCCCCAAATCAACTTGCCAAAAATGGAAAACTTTGCCATAAGTCTTAGCGACTTTGTCAAGATCTTGACGCTGAATGGGACCAGGAACACCAGGCATGAACAAGAACCCTCCTTTCACTTCCCACTCGTGAGTGTGCCAAAGCTTCTTCTCTTCGTCAGGCAAAGTCATGAACAGCTTCTCTGTTACTATGTATTCCAATCCGATCAGACGAGCGTTTGCATCTGGACCGTCGTAGATCAGACACTGACGCATCTCTTCGTTCACGTGACTGCAGAAATGGTGAGCCTCTACTTGTCGTGTCATGTCGTAAGCATAGAAATGGAACCTGCCAAGACAAGGAGTTAAATTCTATATACATTGTAAGTTTGTAGGTATTTTCAAATAAATAAAAAAACATTAGAAGAGATTCGTGCCCAATGTTTTTATACCAAATCGAAACTCTACCGAACCGATTCGAAATACAGAATTCACAAATAGATATAATTTTATTAAATAATTTTTATATGGCTTTATTTTTTCCAATTTTGATATTAATTAAGATCGATTATTTATATTCTTTGTTTTTTCCCAACTTGTCTCGAAGAATAATAATAATAAAAAAAATTAATTTCTCAAGCAATTCCAAAAACTGAGAAAACCGAACCGAAAAAAAACTAGGACCCACCCTGCATTGGTCGGTTTATTCGGAATCTAACATGTATTGTTCTTGAGATCAAATTAGATCCATGGTAACTCAAACTAGAGACAACTTAGAAACAACACATGCAACCATATGTTTCTTTACTTTCAATATGAGAATCACAAATCCAAGAGAACTCAAAAAAGATAGAATTGATAAAGATCGATCAGGTTAACGTACGCGCAGAGATGTTGGTGGATTTGGTTAACCGGAGCAAAACTTTGGACGGTGGAGGTGGCGGTATCGATTATGGAGGTGCCGGTTCTCGTTGCCTCCCCTGGAACCGCCGGTCCAGACGTCGTCGATGAGTGGACTGCCTTCTCCATTTTAACTAATTAGTTGCTCTTCCTCTCCAAAATTTCCTAAGCAACCAAACAAACAGAGTTATTGCAAAGAGAGATAGATCATGCATTCATACTTGTGGGTGTGATCTTAAAAAAAGGATGTAATGTATGCATGGAGTGTAACATGTGTCAAACCCGGAAGGTTACACTTGGGTCTCTCAGCTTTTGTTTAGATTAGTATAACAGGAATTAGTCAAATGTTTAGAGATTTTGAAAATCTGATTAGATAAGTGTTTTCGACAACAAACAAAATTATGGTACGTAGTGAATGATCCCGGCTATCAATAGCCTAGTTTCGTAGTAAAGCTATTATAAAGTATACATAGATTCTAACTCGTGTGTCCGGGCGAAGTAAACAAAAATTAAGTAAATTTTGAAATATACAAAATGAACAAAGTTTTTTGTACACTAAATTTTAAAATATACAAAATGAGAATGAAAATTAAAATTAAAATCTAATTTAAATGTTATTGATTCAAATATGTTGAATTTGTGATTCTTAAGTTTTTAATGAAAAGATAATATTTTGTTGATTTGTTGTGCACTGTTTTTTGGTGTTTATACCATATTTCTAATTCGTCCTATGTGAAATTAGATTCTAATATATGTGCTGTGTGCAGAACAATAATTTTTTATATGTTTTTTTGTGACAATTATATTGAATAAAAAAACGTTATGTAGACCAAACACTAACGAAAATAGTTTGACCAAAACATTTTAATGAAATTTTTCATAATTATGTGATTTTTGTAACCTTAAACGATAGAAACTTTTGTTATCTAACAAAAACGTAAATTGCTATAAAAAATTATATAATATATGATGTTATCATATGGTGTATATTAGTAGAATATGAGTTTGAGTTAGTTAAGTATATATCGATGTAATCTTAATTGTAAACTTTGTTATTATGTGAATTTAGATTTCACACAACCAATCTATATATTTATAAATGTTAAAATAGGCTAACATATCTTTTTAATCTGTCTCGAATCAGCTCAATATCTTGCATGTTTTGATAAACCAATCCGCAAATGACCGCAATTATAAAAACATAACTATAATACGCCTCATCATATTACCGTATAATATAAAAAACTACTAATTTCGAATATTTAAAATTTTAGGCTAATTGATTATGATAAAAAAATATAATAACATATTCGTTTATCATCGGGTTATTATGAGGATATTATTTAAATTAAATATAAATTAATATCCGATTATTATTTTTGTAAATATACAATAATAACTGATTTTTGTTATTTTGGTAAGTAATCTAATTTATATTTAACAAAATCTAAAATCATTTAAATTAATATTTAAAATTTTAGAATGAAATTGAAATATAATATATAATGCATTTTTTAATCAATATTGCACCAAATATATCTGTTTGACAATTGATATACTTATTCATATAAATTATAGCTTTAGATTTTTTTCTTGGACACAAAAATAGGCTTCCCTTATTATAGTATAGAAGTTATGAAGAGTTTTCCTTGTAATGCAAGCAACAAGTAAAATCTTTGAATTTCCATCTGTTTACTTCTCATGCAAATAACGCAAAGACACTAAACACAGGAAGTTTTAGGGGTTTCAGAAGTCTCTGAAACTCATTTTTGGGTCGACACCTTTTGAGCCTCTTCTCCCTCGGCCTCTCCCTCGTCCCCTTCCCCTTCCTCCACGCCTCATAAATGACCTACCATGTTTCACTTCAACCAGTGAGAGAAGCAACTCATCACAGAGAACGCATCCTTGATGCAGAGTGGCTCCGTTCTCCAGAGGAGTAGTTTTCTTATTGAAGTCGATCTCTATGATGGCTGAATCGCACTCGGGACAGCGGTTACTAGTGGTGGCGATGCGGTGAGCACCTTCCGGAAGCAAAACGATGCAGCTACACAGGTTGCAGTTGAGTTTCCACTTGGGGAAGCTCACCGGGTCCAAGACGAGTGTGCCTTCACACTCTGGACAAGCGCAGACTCCTTGGTTTCTCACAGAGTGTTGGCATGTGGGATGAGGACAGAGAGAACACGGCATGCCTGAACCGGTTTTAGTTTTAGCAGAAACATTAGGCGTCTTAGTGGCTCCAAAGAGTGTGTCTATGCCTTCGAATGGAGGAGAGTTGTAGCAGTATGGACATAGTGGAAATGACTTCCCCTCGAATCCCGGAACTGAATAGATCACGAGCTCAAAGTTGTCTAAAGGACATGTGAGTTCCTTGTATAGCTGTAAGAAAAGCAGTTAACAAAGGATTCAGATTCATGTGAATAATGATAAATCTGAAAACTAGAGGTTCACTGAGGTTTCAGCTTACGGGAGTTTAGGTAATGAAAGGGTTTTTTACCTTGACTGTGCCTTTTTGAGGAAGATAATAAACTTCTTCGCATGTGCCACAGAAAAGACGTGGTGGAACTGCTGTGATGTGTTTCATGTATCGCAAGCATTTTCCACATTTGCTTAAAGCGCGACCAGAATCAGCCAGAGGAGAGAACTGTGCTTCAAAGAGGGCATCCATGTGTTCGATCTGAAAGGACAATATAACAAAGAGATTAATTAGGACCAGATTTTAAATCACTATATCTAACTAATGCCTTCAAAGAGAACAAAACATAAGCCACTTTTTCACAACCTGTTGAACAAAATAACTGAATTTACGCCGGAATTGCTGAATCACATGTTGCACAACGTGTGAATGATCAGCTTGGCCCTTGGCAACAAGAGTGATTTGTTGCTCGATAAAGCTCCGGATGTCTGGTAAGCAAAGATCTGGATCAATACATTGATAGCCTCTTATCAGCGTTATTCCTAGTGCCGTTGGAACCAATTTCCTACCAGATTGGACCTGTAAACACCAAACAAAAGTAATGAAAATTTCTCAGAAAACAAAATGGATCCTCCTGAAATGATAACATGTAATCATGAAGAAAAGCATACCGCCTTTGGTTTAACCCACCTGAACATAGTTACGTTCACCAATGTTGTTTATATGCACAGGTATTGATGCATCTGTGCCTATGCCATGCTTCTCCATTAGAGATATCAGCTCACTCTCAGTAAGGAAGTCCGGAGGGGCAGTGTTGCCCTGTAGATTTTACAACATTCAAAGACAAATAGAAAGAATAAACTAAAACTGGAAACATTAAACCAATTTGTGTCCTAGTACAAAGTAATGAGAGCAGCAACAGAAACTGGAGAAGAATTTAACCTCGTACAGCTCCACTCTTAAAACTTCAATCTTCTCTCCTCTGATAAAAGAAGGGAGTTTTTTCTCATCTACTGCAGACCATGGCATTATAGCTGTAAACCCCTTTTCTGTCACACGCTGCCCCGTACAATGGAAAGTTTCCCCACCAATTGACAGTTCCACTTTAGTCCTGAGATACCCATCCAAGAGAATACCACATATAACATATGCAAAGAATAAGCTGTAACTGACATGGATCAAGCTACAAACAAGGCTTTATTTACCTTATGTATTTGCAGTTAGGTGAGACGGTGCCTATAAAATGTTGACAGACATACTGATAGAGTCGCCAAGCATCTCCTCCGACCATGACCTCGGTTGCTGCTCGCATTGGGGTGATAGGAGGATGGTCTCCAGCATCGGTTCCTGACTTTGGCTTATGAAAGCCGTCTGAGAGAAGTCTCTGTACGAAACCACCCCATACTGGATTACTAACTTGTGCTCTGAGTGTGTCTGTGAAGTCGAATGAAGAAGGATAGGCTGTGCTTTCCGTGCGCGGATAGCTAGCACAAAACATAAGAGTTTGAGTCAAAGCAGGAATCAGGTTTAAATGAATAATTCAGGGAAAAATGTGATGCATGTATATCCTCGTCAGCGAAGTTTTTTTTCTCTATCAAAAAGTTCTTAATTACACAAACAAAACTACCTTTCATTAACGACTTAGGATTTATCAAATTTAGCCAATTATATGCTGGTAAGGAAGAGTGAAATGACAAAAATAATAATCTGGAGAGTGGAGCAATCAACCTGATGAAGCCTTGAGTATACAATCGCTCAGCAAGATGCATAGCCGTCTGAGGCCCAAATCCTAGAGCACTTGAAGCAACCTGTGTAACCGCTAAAGTTATGCTAGATTAGGGAGAGTAATTTGAACAAAACTTGCTTTTATTGAACTCGTGAACAAGATTAAGCAATGGCAAGAGCTCTAATCGCAACAATATTGAAAACCAAAACAGGATAAATATAACAAGAAGAGAATGAACATCTCAATTTTGTTGCCAACACATCCCGAAAAGAAAAAAACCATGATGCTGATAGAAATAAAATATCTTTGGATGAATGCAGAATATTTCAGTTTTCTAGTCAGTGTTTTGTGTGTTCGCCTAAAATATAATGTACAACCTTTAGCAGATTCACGGTGTTAAGACCAGCTGGACGACCTTTGACTTCCTGCTTTTCTGATACGTCAATTACTTTTGCAGTTCTGCCTTCCACAACCAACTTTTGAAACACAATAGCAGCCTACAATTTGTGAAAGCATGTGAAAATATTTGCAACGTGAGATTGGAAAGCAACAGTCAAGGATGTCAAAGAAATTCTAACACAAGAACGAAACACTAACTTCCAGGTCGAACAATCTACGTCTATCCCACTCTAGTTGAAGCTCATAACCATCCTTTATTAAATGAGGTCGCAGAGACCAAAACTTTTCTGGCTTGAAAGTATTAATCTGCATGTATCGTTGCACACAAAACCCAAGAGTAGGAGTCTGGCATGGCCCATAACTGAAATAAACATTTAAAAGGATCTTCAGTAGTTGAAAGAACTGAACCAGATGGATACAGTGACTTGTATTATAGCGAAGAGGAAAAAACTAGTTAGTTTACAGAAAAACTACTATTGCAGTTGAAGAGTGACAGAAAGGACATGAAATCAGGTACACTCTTATGAAGACTTATATGATTCAACCATTCCACAGGACACTCTTAGTTTACAGAAAAACTACTATTCCACAGACGCATCTTATATGATTCAACCATATCAAGAGAAAAGTTGACGCTACTTTTCAGAGAATCTTTACACATGAAACAAAAAGAGAGGAAGGGAAGGAGACGAGAGGAAACTGACGAGATAACTCTGCAGTCTAGATTCTGATATTTGCCTTGGAAATAACTTGTTTGGAATCGCGAGAATGCTACACCAACTTTTAGATCTATCTCTTGACGAGCATCTACTGCCAGTGCCTCATCCCTGTTTGGTTCAACAAGGTTGTCCATGGCCTTTGATATGTCTTTTTCAGTAACAGAAGAAAATCGTGCCCGATAAACCTTTCTCTTACTATCTTTCATGTCAAAGCCAGTGCACTCGATAACTACAGAAGTTATAATGGTCAACAAGTTATAGCAACGGCCATCAAAACCATGTGCATTCCCAAATATGAGTGGCAAAAAAAGTACTTTTGCAGGAGAAAAGCGAGTACGATGTTGGGTGTTGCACCACTTATGCAGGAGCTAACTGTATAATTGAACCCGCAATCTACTACTACAACTTAAAGGGTCTACCATTGGATATTGGCATAATATACAGATTCAACAGTATGATATGTTGGCCAAAACAGATAGCAAAATATAGTCATTGATTCAACAATTACCAATAGAATGGAAGAAATGATTAGAAGCAATAACTTCTGATATATTTCAAGCAAAAGCTGGTGAGAAATGAAAAACGGTAATTATAGACTTGCCTTCAAAACATATATTCTCCCCTTCACGATCGCAATCCAACCACAACACCATATAACTGCAACCACGAGCTTCATTACTTAAATGCCTACAAATATGAGCCTGAGATATGAAGACTGTTAGAGAAAAGTGTACAGTAGCTTAGAAATAAAAGAATGCAAGTAGCATATAACCACTAGAAATATGCATCTCTACTACTAACTACTAAACATACGCATAATACTTGTTCCAGAAGCCATGCATATCGTTTATTCATAAAGCAATGAAGCTCATCCCTTAAAGTATACAAATGTTACTATAAAATATGTACTACCGCTACCAATATCCAAGGTAAAAGCCAAAAAAAAAAAAAAACAGCTCAAGCGCTCCCCATGCACAGAGAAAAGAGATATATGATAGTGAGAACTATTTACCTTTGGGTTTGACTCTTTTTTAAGAATTGGAGCGTCGAAAAGATCTTGTGGATCAATTGTTGCCCAGTTCTGATATTTTTCTGGGAAATCTACACTAGAATATGAGAGTGGCATTTAGAAAAACTGATAAATCTGCTTTGAAGTATCAAGAATGTCAGCAAGTGATAGTTTTCACAGCAGTTTTCTACACGAGATAGAGTCGCAAGAAATAAATTAAAATTTTGGATGAAACATTAAAGTAAAACCACTTTTCAAACTCTCGAGTGCAGCAAGAAAAATAGAGACGTGAGTATAGCTAGTAGAGGTCAGACGATGAAAAGAGAGATTTCAAAGCATCTGAGGTAACGTGCAATTGATAAAGAAAGTGTGATGCACACTAAATAAAAATTTCATTGTTGAAAGGTAATCCATGCAGCAGCAACCGCTCCCATTTCTATTGATTTGGATAATAGTGATAGGCAAGAGAGAACCTGAAAACATGCCCGATGACAGATGTTACTCTATAATGTGCTTTGAAGCCGCGAAACATCCCATCAAATTCATGCACCTCTGTACTGCCTCTCCTTGTAGACATCTGAAGCAAAAGGAGAAGATATATCCAATAAACCAAGCCTGAAGCCTCTAACACCAACAAGTAAATCAAATGGTCCAATAATAAAAAAAAAAATTTTAAAAACGTGGTGGATTTACAAAACTAAGCAACCAAAATCTCCATGTAATCCTTCCTTAATGTTTCTTACAAGTAATTCAGACATCCAAGATGAAACACAGAACTGATTCGGTTTTTCAACTCCCAAGAACTACTGAAGTTTCATAAGTGCAGTCCAGTCACAACTCTAAATTGACAACCCATCAGAGAAAAGTTTGAAATTTATAACTCAAAGCACAAATCGAGAAAGGTGGGTGCTTTGGAAAAAATAGGTCTCTCAGTCATTAGAGCTGACAATACCAACACACTTCAATTGGAAATCTCTTTCTAATTCAACACGCTTATGGTATACTCCTTCGAGCGAGGGTTTCAGAAAATAGAGAATAGAAAGAAAGAGAGAGAGAGAGAGGAACCTGTCCATGAGAGAGAACTGAAGCTATGGAGAGAGCGATACTGGGCTTCTCCGCCACCTGATGAAATCAACGGGAGGAGATCAATGGGTAAGATGGGGAAGTAGAATCGATTGGAATCAGGAAAACCCAATTCCCTCACCATAAGAACTCTGGGAAGATGAGCCATTGCAGACGACGTCGGAATCGGGTCAAAACTCAAGCTCAGGCGTCCAAAAAGCTTTTAGCCGAAGACGCAAAAACCCAAAGGAGTTTTTGGGTAATATCTAAAACGTCGCCGTTTCTGCGCTTATACAAAATTACAAGTAGTGGGCATTCGGGTATACGTTAGGGCTCGGATCAGTTCTTTCGGGTTTCGGGTACCCAAATTTTAGAAGTCGATGACCCATTCAGGTATTTCCTTTTTTGGATCGGATTCGGATCAGTTCCGCCCGGATTCGGGTCAGTTTCGGGTACCCGAAATTTATTTCAATTCTCGGAAAAAACTTTTAAATTTTTTTAATTTAAATAAAATTTGGTTAAATTTTGCAAAAAATATTTAATTTTGACAAATATAACTAAAGATTTTCGAGAATTTTGGTTATTTCGGTCTACACATAACTAACATATTTGGTTTATAATTGTAATTTAAAATATTTTGGTTATTTCAAAACTAAAGATACATAATATTATTAGATATATAATTGTATTTATATTTTGGGTATCCGTCCGGGTTTCGGTTCGGTTTGGGTATGCGAAATATTTTATAAGACGAACCATTCGGGTATTTATGAAAATTTGGTTCGGTTCGATACCTCCTAATTTGGTTCGGTTCCGGTTCAGTTTTTCGGTTCTGGGTATTTTGCCAAGGCCTAGTTCATGATACTTGTAAGGGCAGTCTAGAATATCAATTTTCTCAAAAATAAATATACAAACTAGTGTATTTAACTATTTTCAGCATTTTCAGAAAACAATACATGAATTATCCATTTTAATTCTCAAAACCTCCAACCATGCTTCTAGTTTACATCATCACGTTGACAAATTAACGTTTTTTTGTTTTGAGAAAGGGTTTTGACAAGTCCACTCACCCGTTTTAAAATGAACCCAAACACGTACGTGCTCATAGCTCGAAAACAAGATCGGGCAATATCCCTAAATCAACAAAAATACCTATAACTC
Organism: Eutrema yunnanense; assembly: GCA_002933935.1. Classification (NCBI taxonomy): domain Eukaryota; kingdom Viridiplantae; phylum Streptophyta; class Magnoliopsida; order Brassicales; family Brassicaceae; genus Eutrema; species Eutrema yunnanense. Next base: position 208,348 of record PKML01035129.1, read on the forward strand.
ATGTTTAATTTACAAGCTTGAGAGAAAGAAACATCAAGAGAGAAAAATTTAGTTCATAGAAGGTTGCGAGCTTAGGATGATGACTTCGAATACGAGGAGTCGATCTCGATCGTATAGAGTCTTAATTGTATTAAGCTTTTGATTTAAGAATAACTCTCTTATTAATGTTTAGAAATAGCTCAAAACTAAACACCTCATGCTCGTACCTTATGTCACATCTCGACATTGGTATATATAGTAACATCAATTTCCTATTTCTAATAGTATTAGATAGCTCCTAATCCTACAAGGAAATCTCCAAGTCTTTCTTATCCTAATCCAACTTGATAAGGATGTCTTAGACTAAAGATAATGTTGAAGTTTATCCAACATTCTCCCTCTTAAGCTTCAATTCGTCTTTAGTCATATCTTGAAGACCAATTAAGCTTCTCATTTCCCCAAACTTGATTCGCGCCAATGCCTTAGTCAAGATGTCTGCCTTCTGCTCTGTTCCTGGTACGTGTTCCACTCTAACAAGCTCCCTCTCAATGCATTCTCTCACAAAGTGATATCGCTTGTGGATATGCTTGCTCTTCCCATGGAACACCGGGTTCTTGGTAAGTTCTATTGCCGATTTATTGTCAATCTTGATGACAACCTGCTCTGTTTCCCAGCCTGTGATTTCACCAAGTATGTCTTGAAGCCATATGGCTTGTCTTGCTGTCTCTGTTGCCGCCATGAACTCAGCTTCACAGGATGAAAGAGCAACCGTGTTTTGTTTCTGAGAGCACCAAGTGATAGGAGAAGATCCAAAGTAGAATATATGACCTGTAGTACTTCTCCCATCATCGTGATCGATGTTGTGACTACTGTCGCTATATCCGACGATCTTCCTTGTGTTGTCTCGCTTATACTTCAATCCAAAACCAACTGTCCCCTTGAGATATCGTAATATTTGCTTCATTACCTCACCGTGTGACTGGCGAGGACTCTGCATATATCTACTAGCTATTCCAACCGAAAAGGCTAAGTCTGGACGTGTATGCAGTAGGTATCTTAGGCATCCGACATTTCTTCTGTAGCTTGTGGCATCAATCTCTGTTTCTTCTTGTGCTTTCGAAACTTTCAGTCCAAAGTCCATGGGTATAGTTGTCGGATTGCAGTTTTCAAGTCCTGCTTCTTTCAAAATTCTGCGTGCATATGCTTCTTGTTTGATTTCAATTCCATCCTCTCCTTGATGAACTTCGATACCGAGGTAATAGGTGAGTCTCCCGAGATCTGACATCTCAAATTTTGATGACATTCCGATCTTGAACTCATTTACTGTTTTCAGATTATTTCCCGTAACGAACAGGTCGTCTACATATATAGCAATGATGAGCAGGTTTATTCCTTCTTCTTTTCGGTATACTGAAGTTTCTTTCATGCATCTTAAGAATCCCATCCCCTTTAGGATCTGATCTAGCTTGGTATTCCAAGCCCGAGGTGCTTGTCGCAGGCCGTACAAAGGTTTTGAGAGTTTGTATACCTTGTGTTCTTCGCCTTTTACTTCGAAACCCTCAGGTTGATCTACGAAGACATCTTCTTTTAGTTCACCGTGTAAGAATGCGGTCTTAACATCCAAGTGATGAATTTCCCAACCATGTGATGCTGCCAAAGCAATCAACAATCTAATGGTTTCGATTCGCGCAATCGGTGCAAAGACTTCATCAAAATCCACTCCTGATTCTTGTATGTATCCTTTAGCTACCAGTCTTGCTTTGTATTTGTTGATGGTGCCATCTACATTCCTTTTGATTTTAAAAATCCACTTGAGACCAATGACTTTTGTTCCAAATGGTCGATCAACGAGAAACCACGTCTTGTTTTTGTTGATTGACTGAATCTCTTCTTCACTGGCTTTTCTCCATTCTAACGAGTTCTTTGCCTCCTCGTAGCAGCTAGGTTCGTTGTCTATTGAGAGGAGAAGCCTCTCACATTCTACAGAGGCTTGAAGGACATAATCTTCGAGGTAGCGGGGTTTGCTAATTTGCCGAGATGATTTCTTTGGTGCTTGTTCTTCTTGTGTTACGTTATCGTCACCATTTGTATGAGATTGATGTTCATCGTCAATGCTTTCGTGCTCATCATCCTCTGAATTATTCGCATCTTGATTTTCGGTTTCTCCTTGATTTTGTGTACTAGTTAGTATGGGCCCTTCTCCTGTATCTATGATGTTTCCCCACCTCATATGAAACATTCCAGGACTCACACTTGTTCCGTTCATTGTTTCTTTCCAACTCCAGTTTGTCTTTTCGTCAAACACCACGTCACGGTTTACGACTATTCTCCGACTTGAGGGGTTGTATAGTCGATATGCCTTTGATCCTGGCTCGATCCCGAGGTGAACTAGTGATTGCGACCTGTCATCAAGCTTTTTGAGGTATGCTGAATCAATCTTAAAGTAGGCTAAACAACCAAAAATCCTTAGATGTCCTATATTTGGTTTCCTTTTGCGTAAGCACTCGTAAGGTGTCATGTTGTCGAGGGCTCTTGTAGGAATTCTGTTTATGACATAAGTGGCATGTCGTACTGCTTCACCCCATAAGTAGTTTGGTACTTTCATGGCTTTTAGCATACTCCTTGTCATCTCCATTAACGTTCTGTTTCTTCTTTCTACAACACCGTTTTGTTGAGGTGTGTAGGGTGCTGTCAATTGTCTCTTGATCCCGTTTGCTTCACAGAAATCGTGAAATTATTTGGATGTGAATTCACCTCCTCTATCTGTTCTAAGTGTAATGATTTCTTCTCCAAATTCCTTCTCGACCAGTCCTTTGTATGCTTTGAATCTGTCAAACGCATCGCTTTTTTTTTTCAACAATATTGTCCACATGAATCTTGAGAAATCGTCGATGATGACAAACACGTATTTGTTATGTGCAATGGTAGGGGGAGTTATCGGTCCACATAGATCAGCATGAAGGAGTTCTAGTGGTTTTGAAGCTCGAAACATTGTTGCTTCCGGAAAAGGCTGACGCGTCTGTTTTCCGATAAGACATGACTCACACATCTTCTTCTCGTCTCTTATTGCAGGTAGTCCGTGAACCATTGTTTTTTGAGACATATCTTTGATTGTTTTGAAACCTATATGTCCCAGCCTTGTGTGCCACTTCCACGTATCATCTTCTATTTGCGCGTACAGGCATATAGGTTTGCCAATCTGAAGTTTTATCTTGTAGAGTCGATTAGGTGATCTCAACACTTTAACTAGGAGTCTGTTGCTTGGATCATGAACGGTCAAATAATCTTGTTTCATTCGAACATCACACCCAACTTCCGTAGCTTGTCCTAAGCTAAGGATATTGCTCTTGAGATTAGGAATGTAGTAGATGTCTTTTACAAGTGTTTGCTCATCCATTTTGCTTTGAAACAGAATGGACCCCTTCCCTTCTATTTCTACACACGATCCATCTCCAAACTTCACCTTTCCTTTGATATTTCTGTTAAGTTCCGAGAAATATGACTCATTGCCGGTCATATGATTGCTTGCCCCATTATCAAGGTACCAAACACCTTCTTCTCCTTTGTAGTTCTTGGGTATGAGTTTGTCTTCATTCAAAAACACAACCTCATGCATATACATAGCTTCTTCATCTTCAGCTTCTTCTGTTTCCACAGCATTTGCTTCTTGGAGTTTTTGAATTCTGTCCGGGCATTTAGATGCGAAATGACCAGGCTTGTCACAACGGTAGCAGATTACTTTTGAGAGATCCTTTTTCTCTCTCGTTTGATCTGAATCAAATTGAGAATTGAAGCGGCCTCTACCTCGTCCTCTGTATCCCCGTCCTCGTCCTCTTCCTGCTGTTGCAGATTCTGAATTTGCATAGAACAATTTTCCTTGTGTTTCGTCATTATTCTCCTCATCGAGAATACGTTCTTCATAAGCTTTAAGTCGTCCTATAATATCTTCAAATCCAGTTGTTTTTAGGTCGAGAACTTGTTCGAGGGAAGCGATGATGTGTATGAATTTTTTCTTTGGTAAACTGTTGAGGAACTTTTTGACTAGCTTCGGTTCGTCGATCGTTTCTCCAAGAGCAGCTGATTTTGATGCAATTTCCGACAGCTTTCCCGCAAAATTGTCTATTGTATCTGTGTCCTTCATCCGCATTCTTTCGAATTCGGACATTAGTGTTTGAAGTCGAGCTTCTTTGACGCGGTCGGCGCCTAAGTTACGGGTTTTGATTACCTGCCATATTTCTTTCGGAGAATTTTGCTCACCGACTTGTAAGATTAAGGTCTCCAGGATAGATTGAAAGATTAGGCCTGTTGCGATATCATTCTTGTTGGGGTCTGTTGATCCTGGCTCAATTGATTCCCATACCTTGTGAATTTGCAGCATAACCTTCATCCTCATCGCCCATACGGTGTAATTTGTGGTGGTAAGCATAGGGCATTGTATTGAAGACGGAACAGTTTCTTTTCTTCCGGTTTCAACGATTTCCATGGTTTTAGAGTTTTTAGGATCGTTGTGATTTCCTCTTCGAAGTCACAAGCCTGTAGCTCTGATACCAAATATAGAGTCTTAATTGTATTAAGCTTTTGATTTAAGAATAACTCTCTTATTAATGTTTAGAAATAGCTCAAAACTAAACACCTCATGCTCGTACCTTATGTCACATCTCGACATTGGTATATATAGTAACATCAATTTCCTATTTCTAATAGTATTAGATAGCTCCTAATCCTACAAGGAAATCTCCAAGTCTTTTTTATCCTAATCCAACTTGATAAGGATGTCTTAGACTAAAGATAATGTTGAAGTTCGTAGCCAAGTCTCGGGAAGTGGATCAAACACTAGCATAAGAAGGGCATTCGACTCCACAAGAATGGTTAAGGTGAGATGTCTCTGCAGAAAATAAGCGATCGTGTTAAAAGTTTGGATCGTCAATAGAAAGTTTTACATATGTAAAAGAGGGAAAAACAAAGAGATTAGTGTTTGAGAAACATTAACAAGCGACGCAGTCCAATTAATCTGGGTATGTTTTTAGAGTCTAAATGTAAAGTGTAAATTCAGATTCTGAAAACTAACTCACAGATGTAAATTATTTGCCAAAAATCATGTTCGATATGATAAATAAAGACGATATAACAATCCGAACATTTAATATTACCTAAATTTTACATTTCCCATCCCTCATAGATTTTGGTCTACCAGACAAAGTGAAAAGCAAACAATAAAAGGCATTGTGTCTTGTTCTAGTGACATATCATCTTTCCCTTTCAATATGTTTTCTTTTTCGGCTTTTTATTTCTTTAGCTTTTTATTATAGATATTCATTTATAAATCCTGTAAATCTCCAAATTTTTTATTTAACTTATATTATTCTTTTCTTGGAGCACAAATGTTTGGGCTGAAGATACTCTATTTAAAGTCTATTGATAGCAAATCAACGATACCTACGCTCGCTGATCAGATTTCAGTATGAATATTGTAAGAATACTTAAAAATCTCATCCAACCCCTATATATGAAAGAGTTTATTTACAGTTATATTAATAACAATTTTAACTGGTGAATCCTTACGAATGATAAGACGTAGATAAAATTTTAATCACGTGAGGTGATAGATATGCGTTAGCACTTAAGTTAATACACATGTGAAACTGAAAAATGGTAATTGAGTTACAAACACAAAATGCAATTCGAAGTTAAACATTTGGAAACATGTTTTCTGACTATACGTACGTCATGTGCGCACACGTCACACATGTATGATGCATGCATGTTCATATATACATGATATGAATAGTATATCATATATGTTAGTGTATATATAATGTGAGTGAACTTTGAAGACAGTTGACAGAAGGTGTCCTTTGAAACAAACCCTAATCCTTTTGATGTTTTCTTTCTATTTAAAACGTAAATCATATAGAAAGAAAAGAAGTGATAAATACATGATTATCCTGAATAAAATGGTTTATTTTGAGAAACAGTATTGACGATGTTTTGAATGGTTTTAAGAAAAATAAAAAATATACGATGTTTTGAATGTTTTTAACATATATGTTACATGAATGGACTTCTGTTTTTTTTTCTGTAATCTAATTGGCAAAATCATAATTTCTCCATCAAGAATTACTTGGTAGTTTAGCGCATCAAAATGAACCCTAAGGGCATATATTCTGGATTGTATAATAATATAAAAAGTAGTCTAATGTGGTTTATCGAGAAAATATTTTAAGGTGGAAGAAAATAAAAAGCGGGAAAAAGACCAACATTGTGAGGCAGAGACTTGGAATGGGAAAGAAGAAATGATGGAGGCATGTTTGGCATCTGGCCATCTAAAAGCCAGAACCATCCTATCCAAATATTTAATTATTTTGTCTTTTTTTAAAGCAAAAGAATCCGTTTCGATATTATAACTACAATGACTAAACCATGCATATACAACCAATCATGCATATATCAACTAATAAACATTATGTATACATGTATATAGTCATTTTCATCCAACCAGATTAAACGTGAGTGTCTTAGATAAAATCACACGTTCGTCATAAATAGCAGTTGAATAACAAATATATGTGGAAGAAAAGGTAAAGCATGTTTAATAGGAGAACTTCGATATTTTATGAATGCAATGTAAGCGTGAAACGTATGATAATTCTTATTCACGAAATCGTGATATATATTGTTGTTAATTAATATTGCAACATGTGTTAAAGTAATAGTCTCAATAAAAATAAAAATAAAAAGTACTAAGTAAATATTTTTTTATAAAAAAAACTAACCCACAAGATCGTGGATCATTCCTATTGTCAGAAGATAAAATAACAAAAAGGAAAAAATTGTGGTTTATTTAAATGGAAGCTTTTAAAATCAAAAAAAAATTAAGTAAAAGAAAAAAATAGAAACTACAAAAAAAAAAAAAAAAATAAATTTATATAAAATTCATAATATATAAAAATAGATTAATAACAATTTGTTATCATGTTTGATAATTTTTTATTATATAAAGCTGAATGCGCTCAACCTGAGCATGATACATATGATAATTATAACTTATCAGATCGTGGCATGTGTCATTGTTAATTTAGATCGTCACATGTGTCAATATAACAATATAAATTTTCCTAATTTTTATTTATTTCAGAAAGAAAAAATGAATTATGTTTGTTTAAATAAAATTACTAAAATAGAAAAGGTAAAATAAGAGAATAAAAAAAAACTACAATATAATGGAAAAATCGAAAACTATACATAACAATCCTAAAAAGAAAAGGAATACCCGCATATATGCAGATTACACTTACACACCAAATAATCAAAAGTCCAATAATTCTTTGCAAAGTTATTTACTGCATCATTTGCAAAGTTATTTACTACATCTGTTTCACTAAATTTGTTCTTTAAAGTTATTTCATCGGAAATTTTGTTTCTAAATTTATGTATTATATATTTTCACGGGTGATCTAATTTTGTTTTCTATTTTTTTATTTTTAGTTTTTTTTCAAGAGTTATAAAATATTAAATTACAAATCCGCATATTTACGGGTACTTATCTAATCTATATATATAAAAGAGAATGATTCAAAGTTAGTAACTCACAAGATCGCGACACGTGTCGAGTTAATCAATTAGATTTTGACACGTGTCGAGTTAATCAATTAGATTTTGACACGTGTCGAGTTAATATAAAAGTTTTTTTTAGATTGAAGAAAGTTAACTTAAAATTAAAAAGTAGAGTTTAATTTAAGAAAAATGAAAAAAAAAAGACTTAATTCTAAAAGTAAAGTTAGCAAAAAAAAAAAAAATCTAGACTTAATCCTAAATGTAAAGTTAGCATAAAAAAGGAAAATAAAAATTGTTTTTAGATTAAGGAAATTTATTTATTAAGGAAATTTAACTTAAAATTAAAAGCTAGAGTTTAATTTAAGGAAAAGGAAAAAAAAAAGACATAATCCTAAAAGTAAAATTAGCAAAAAAAAAAATTGAAAAAAAAAAAAGGTTAGCAAAAAATAAAAATAGAACATAGACTTAATCCTAAATGTAAAGTTATCAGAAAAAAAGGAAAATAAAAATTGATTTTTTTTAGATTACAGAAATTTATCTATAAGGAAATTTATCTTAAAATTAAAAGGTAGAGTTTAATTTAAGAAAAAAAAAAAATATATGTGACTGACATATTATGTTGTACACCATATCTAGGCAAATATCTTAGAGCTGGTGTATAATATTAGTTTTTATTTTATTTTTTAGATTACTATGCTGAAAAATATGTTATACGTTATAGTTTTTCAGTCTTTTGTAGTCTACATCTTAACATACCTACATATAGAGGTAGTGTATAAAACAAAAATAATTCGGGTACGTTATTGGTGTATATAAAAAAAAAAGAATTATGTTGTACGTTAATGCAAATTTTTTATTTTTTTACAGGAATGTCAAGAGAGAAACAATAAATGCTGAAATTCTAAATAACAATAAAGACTATTTAACATTAGATAACTTAAACAGGAAGCGTTCTTATCGTCGTACCGTAGTTCGTCTAATCAGAAAGTGGAAGGCAAGAAATTTGAAAAAAAAACAATGACCTCATAGGAATGAATTTACTCTTATTTGATGAGAAAGTCAGTATATTTGTAATTTTTTTAACAAATATATTATCTTAATTTTATAAACTTATTATCTAACTTTAATCTAAATTATTTTTTAATACAGGAAAATACTATTATAATTCAATATAATTAACTCTTTTTGTTTGTCGGCATCTTCTGGAACTAAATTCTATATGAATCGTGATTTTGATTATGTTACTGCGTTTCGAGAAAGATATTTTCTTAACTTTTATTGGTTTCAAATTTACTAATTCACTAAAAAAATTAAAATCGATTAATAAAAAAATCTTAAAAATTCTGAGAACTCAAAGTTGAAAATTTAATCTTAAAAGATATAGTTACTAAAAAAATAAAATTAAAAAGTTAAAAATTAAATTTATCTTTTTTTTTTTTGACATAAATTAAATTTATCTTAAAAGGTAAAATTAATATAAAAAAAGAAAAAACATTTCTTAGTTTTTCCATTTAGATTAAGGAAAATAATTTTAAAAGAAAAATAATTATAATTTCTCAACTTTATATAAACCACAATTTGGTACTGTGTCAATTACACACCAAAAAATTAAAAGTCCAATAATCTTATCCAAAACTATTTACTGCATCTCTTCACCAAATTTTTCTTTCAATGTATATATTTATTTNAGTCTTCCCAAAAGATTGATGACGTGTCGCGACGTGATTCGTCGCGACAATAAAAAATTAATTTAAAAAAAAAAAAAAAAACGGAAGACACGTTTCTATTCTATGCAATGTGGATGGTCTAATCTCTATAATATTATTTAAGAAAATATTTTTATAAATATATTTTGTTTTGTAAGTTATTACATAAAATACCATTACAAATAACAAAAAATAATTGAAATAAGAAATGATATAATAGTCTTTTAAAATTATTGATTATAATATGGGAAGTATATATTTTACATTAAAAAGTTATTTATTATTTCGGTTCTTAATTATTTTTAATATTATATATTTTAAAATAATAAGCAATTCATATATATTCAAAAAAAAAATCTATTCAAAATATTGCTATATTTTTTACTATAATTTATTATATTTTATTTGAATATATATCAAAACAAAAATTGAAAATATCTTACTAATTTTATAAAAAGTTAGACACATAAAAACTATTTTTTTAAAAGAGTTCGTAAACTAACCACAAAAACTAGAGTTATTTAACGGTGCATATTAGAGTTATGTTTTCAAGATTATAAGTTTTTGCGGATTAGCCCGAATAATATTTTAGTCCACTGCAAAATGGGTTAAATAGATAAACTATTACAAATTGACAGCTTTATCTATAATCATTAGTTAGCCATATTGTAAAATTCAGATAAAAACAATTTTCTTAAATTTCAAAACAATTTTTTATTAAAAAAAATTACTACGCGCTATAATTGGTGCAGATTAAATCCTAGTTTATGTTGATTATGAAGTGTGATATTCAGAATAAGTAATTACTATTAATTTTACAGTCACATCAAAGATTACGATTGCTTTTATTATCAACTTTGTTTCACTAGAGTCGTTGCGGAACTTTATTTTTCGCTATAAAGATTAGCGTTTTGAATGCAAATCTTTAAATAAAATTTTACTTTTATTCATATTATTTCAACTTATAATTTTTTTAATATATAAATGTATCAGTTAAGACTTAAGAGTATGATAGAATTAGCTCTGGGCATAAAACCTTATCGAGAGAACCAGACCCGAAAAATATGGTTCGGTTCGGATTCGGTTCTTTAATATATATAAACTGAACGGTTTCTCTTTAGAACTGATTCTGGTTTTGGTTCGGGTCGGGTAAAACCCGAGAAGCATTCAGGTCCCCGAATCACCCGATTTTTTTTTAATTAGTTTTCAATCTGTTTATGGTGACGAGCGAGACGCCTCAACGCGTTTTTGATTCCAAGCCAATCGTCTTCTTCCTCGTCTCCGCGGGCAATCGTAGCCAGATCCGACAGTCGGATCCTCATCTCAGTCTCTGAACCACTTGTTCCCACGTATGCCGCCGTGGAGAGCTCGGATCGGCAGAGCGGACACGAGTTGTAATCGGAAAGCAAGGGGACGATGCAATCAGAGTGGTATATCTACACGGAAATCTCCGAGCGGATTCTCTAACGGAGAAATCCTCTTTACAAATGGCGCAGAGCAAGACGAATTCTGGATCAGGATCTGAGTCATCGGTGCAGAGCAAGATAATTGGGTTTTCGGATAAAAACCATACCCGAATCGATCCGAATTTTTTTTCGATTCCTTTTAAGTTCTAAATAGATATCTTAGAACCGACCCGAACACGAGATGACCCGAACCGAAATTTTTTCGGATCCCGTATAGATCCAAAACATACATACTCGAAAGACCCGAAACCCGAGAAACCCGAACCGACCCGAACCGCGGACCCGAATGCCCATAGCCAGATATAATTGTGTTTTGTATTTTATAATTTTAACTACATAATTAATCCACCGTTTCTACTTTCTAATTCCATTATTGTTAAAATTAGGTTTTTCCATTTTTCTAATTAAAATATTTCATATATATATATATATTAATCAACCTAGACTGGAGATCAACCGAGTTTAGAATTAATTGAATTAGGAACACAAAACTAAGTTGAAACTAGCATAGCCGACTAAACAGAAATTGGTTAACCGACGAAGAATCGAAAGTGTGTTACGGTCTCTGCGGTGACTAGAGGTGTCAATTAGGGCCAAAATCCGAGATCCGGCCAGGCCCGGAAAAACAGTGGGTTCGGACTTAAAAATATAACTTCGAAAAAATCGGGCTTTTCGGGTTAGTGTGTTTTTTGGGCTTAGCCCGAAAAGCCTGGAACTTTACATTTTAATTAGTTAGAGATTTTATTTCAACATTTATCTTTCTAAAAATAATAATATGACATATTTTCTATACATTTCGTGATTCATGTATCATTATCATTCATCCATATTGACTTCATTTTTTTAGAATCATTATTTATAGACTTTTAATGACATTTCTATATGATTTATACATATCAAAACTTAATATATATATATATATATATTTTTTTTAATATGTACCTCTTGATGGTGATGAGGATTTAGAATACGATGAATGATATTCTAATCTAAACTCTACTACCTAGATTTGAAGTGTTTTAATTTTAGGTTTTATTTGGTAATACACTTTATTTGAATTTTATTTGTTTTTTTGTCAAAATTTTGCTTTTAAATTTAATTGGATTTGATATAATACATTTCAATTTAGATTTATTTTTATAAATATTTTGTTTTAATTATTCATTTGAGAATTGTGAATTTTTGTGTTTGTAAATAAAAGCCTGAAAAAGCCCGAAAAATCTCGAAAAGCCTTAAAGCCCTGTCCGGACCGGGCTTTGGAATATAGACCCAATTTTTTTTGGACCGGGCCGGACTCAAATATATGCGGGCTTTACGGGTTTCGGACCGGGCCGAGCCGGGCTATCCCGATTGACCTCCCTAGCGGTGACCACTGAAACCGACGGTAGTGAACAAGTGAGCTTTGCGGCTTCGCTGCCGAATCCCACTACAAGAAAACACATCAAAATACCACGGAAATATCGGTGGAAAATTGGTGGAAAAAACCCATTTCCGACAATTTTCCCACGGAAATAAACGGTGGGACATCGATTATTGCAAATTCAAAAATGGTGGGAAAATGGTGAGAAATTTCCCACCGAAATATCTGTTGCTAAAATGGTTGGAAATATCGGTGGGAAATTGGTCAGGAATGTTCCGACGATTTCCCCACCACAATTTTCCACCGTTTACCCACCACATATTCCCACGGTTTTAATAAAAAATAAAAATACAACAAAACTAAAAAATTCAGTGTAATACAGAAAAAAAAAAAAAATTAACCCACGACCTCACTAATTCCGACTTGAGCTTGAAATCCTGCGAATTGGTATAACCCACGACCTCACTAATTCTGACTTGAGCTTGAAATCCTGCGAATTGGTGCTTTTCTGATCTCTGCGAAATTCATGTTCATTTGATGGCTTCAATCCGGCGAACACTCTCGCCGGTGTATCACGATCGTCCGTACGAGAATGGCGGTGTACCATTCTCGCCCTCTTCTATATCATCTTCCTAGCTCGAGATCCGTCGACGTTCCGTCCAACACTCCACCACCCACGAGCAAAGACGAGACCCAACCCAATCCATATCCAGATTTGGCACTATTTGCAGACAAAGGCCGGTGATGGTGAGGTAACTCCGGTGAGATGAGTCGTGTTTGTGCTCCTTTGGTGCTTCGGCAAAAACGAATTCTTCAATCTAATCTTATAATCAACACAAGTTGTTGGTTAAATCATATATAATCACAATAAATGGGAAAAGATAAGGATTTCTCTTATCTGCGAACAAAAGAAAGAATAAGGATAAAGAACTTCATATCTAGATCTAGGTTCTAGGTTTAATAAACTGTGCTGGTCGGAAATCGGTGGGAAATTGGTAGATAATTTACAACCGATTTTCGACGGAAACTAATATTATTAAAAAATATCTAAATTGGTGGGAAATTAGTTGGAAATTCTCCACCGATTTCCGTCAAAATTTTCTATGGCAAAATTGCAATTGATTTTCCACGGATTTCCCACGAAATTCCCAACGGTTTTTATTTAGTTGGTAATCGGTTGCAAATTTCTCACGGAATTTCAATCGATAAATTCGGTTGCAAATAAGCAACAATTTTCCCACCGAATTACTAAACGTGGTATATCGGTGGGGAATCAGTGGGTAATTTTCCCAACCAAAATTTCGGTGGGAAATTCCGTGGTATTTTGATATGTTTTCTTGTAGTGTCCCGTCTCGACCAGCCGGAGAACCGACTCTGGTCGACGATTCTGAATCCATAGGAACTTGATCCATGCTTCCCTATTCCTGGCGGCAATGAAAACCACGCAAGAGGAGCCCCACAAATAAACCGGAGAATCATCATCGAGGCAAAAATCTGAAACTCAGCCCTTCACACTGGAATTGCATGCGCCTCGCCAACCCAACCAACAACCGCTTCCTCCTAACTAAATCCTTGATCCGGCCAAGGAAAGAAATCCTAGGCGGATCAACATGCAAGGAGGAGATACTCACCCTTTGAACCACATCGATGATTTCCGCCACGAATTGGCGTATGGATGCTAAAACTCGTTACCGTCAGTTGCTTTCCCCATCTCTCACCGCCGTCCTCGATCGAGCAAGTCTGGATTTGGGACGAACGACCAAGGCAAGCGATTTGGGAAGAACGAGCGGAAGGTCACTGAGCATCATCCACCGTTTATCTCATCGAGGCGGTTTTCGACATCTCTACCCCGTAGGAGAAGATTGTCGAGCCTCTAGGTTCACCACGATCGTTAGCGCGAACATGAGAGGTTCTTGTGGATGCGGAATCACACACCTAGTTTTTTGTAAGGATTTTTAGGGAATAACTTTTAGTGGGCTAGTTTCTATCTATGAATCAAAGATGTAATTTGGATATAAACTCGACGAATTGGATTGTTATTGAATCAACAAAGAGTGTTTACAAGTAGAATGATCTCGAAGAGATTTTACAAGTATTCGGTGAATTTAGCTTAAGAGAACTGTCTCTAAACCTCGTTCCGCAGCCTTCCTTTATAGTCTTTTTCGAACTGAACTATTCCGGATATCGCGTCGTCGAGTATCCCGCGAATCGTGGAACCGTTATTGACTACTTCTCGTCGAGCTGGATGTTTGACTTGTTCTTGGTCTGACGTCGCTTGCTCACAGACCGTCAGATAGGCTATCTTTGTGGGTTTAGAAGATTGCTTGATTGTTAGCAGGCCCTTAATGGGCCAGATCTCTTGGGTCGAGATCTGGTACCAACAGTTCTCTCGACGGAGAAGCTTCAAAAAAGCGAAATAAACGATTTGTGACTAGGGCGTACGTACTGTAGGGAGAAAAGGAGAGGAACGTACGAATGTTCGTAGGTTTTTCCATCTTGAAACGAGCTATCCGACCCAACATGTATCCGTCCCATACCCACATGCATGTTAGAATAATTCTTCTGTTGGAATAATTTAATATACTAGGATTTAACCCTAGTATATTAAATTTTTAAAATTGATTTAAAATTTTTAAACCTAGTATATTAAACGAGCTATCCGAAGTAATTTTTTAAAAAAAAATTGTTTTAAAATTCAAGAAAATTGTTTTTATCTAAATTTTACAATATGTCTAACTAATGATTATAGATGAAAATGTTAATTTGTAATCATTTGTCTATTTAACCAGTCTTGCAGTGAATTTAAATACTATTCGAGCTAACCCGCAAAAACTTATAATCTTGAAAACATAACTTTAATATGCACCGTTAAATGACTATAGTTTTTGTGGTTGGTCTACGAACTCTTAAAAAAATAGTTTTTTTGTGTCTAACTTTTTATAAAATTAGTAAAATATTTTTTAACTTTTGTTTTGATATATATTCAAATAAAATATAATAATTTATAGTGAAAAATATAGCAAGATTTTGAATAGATTTT
>PKML01035242.1:12196-44831 GCA_002933935.1 Eutrema yunnanense
GGTATCGATCGATACTGGCCGTGAAAACAGATACTCAGCAACACGACTTCAGCTTCTGCTCCAAAGTGCTCCCATAATCTTCAATATCTCCAATAATCCTCCAAACGTGCCAAGACCTGTAAAAGACTCTAAAAGACTACAAAATACTAGAAAGACTCTATAAAAAGGACTTATATCATGGCCTAAATAGGGTAAAAACCATGATATATCAATGGTGTTAGCCACCGAATCCCCGGTTCTTCCCTCTCAACGTATCAAAGGCGTAGGCGAATAATGGCATCATAGGAAAATCCTAACCTCGCTTCCAATCCTTTGTGTGATCATTTCTCACCAAGTAGAATAATGGGATCGTTGGAAATTTTCCTAACCCTCTACTTAGAAGAAAATCATTTCATCTTTTAATGCATCTTATTTATTAACTTGTAACAGGGAGAGAAATACCATTCTTTCAAACACATGGGTTCCTTTGTCAGATACGAATGAGGAATCAAGCTCTATAGATACTAACCACATTGATGAAGTGCAAAAATTTGGCTCAGGCTTTAAGGAACTTTGCTGGAAACATGAGTGTCTTCTAGTTAACTGGTCAGCCTTTGGATTTTTCATTAGTCGATCTAGAACTGATTCTGTACAAATGGTCACTTAGAAGCAAGGTCAGATAA
The DNA here is from genome assembly GCA_002933935.1 of Eutrema yunnanense. Classification (NCBI taxonomy): domain Eukaryota; kingdom Viridiplantae; phylum Streptophyta; class Magnoliopsida; order Brassicales; family Brassicaceae; genus Eutrema; species Eutrema yunnanense. The sequence goes on from PKML01035242.1 coordinate 12,859, forward strand.
ATGGATTCAAGAAAAAGATCACAGTCTCCAACAAAGTTTTGACTCAATAAAACAATAAATGACTCAAAAACGGACTGACTCTAAGAAAAACAAAAACAATGTCAGCTACTACATCCCCCAGACTTAAACAACACTGTCCCAGTGTTATCTAGCCTAGAGTTGGTAAAAGAAAACAAATGAGCCACATGGATTGGGAAAAACGAAAATCTTACATGTGAAGGTGATGAGTATCGATCGATACAAACTGGTATCGATCGATACCTATTGTATGTCGACACACTGATTTCAGATCAATTGGATCGAGTTGCTTAACCCAGGGAAAGTGATCCAAAGAGTTAGAAGATAGCACTGTTAGGAATACTCAAAAACAAGTTAATAGCAACAAGATAATCAAGCATAAATCCATTAGTTCAAATGCAAAAATAAAGCTGACATAGGTTCAAAAGAAACGAAAAAGAAAAAGAAAAATAAAAGACTTATGTACAGACTCACCAGTGGGTTGCCTCCCACCAAGCACTTGTTTTAAGTCAGTAGCTTGACTTTGGCTCAGGTGATCAGCCAGGAGAAGATTGAGAGCTTACTCCCATGCAAGTTCCACAGCTAGATTCATGCAGACTCAGAGTTCTGCTCAACATGCTCTCCACAAACTCATGTCCTTTCTCTTTCAGCTCCGAAGTGAGAATAACTCTAGCCTTAGATAATGGTTTCGAAGTTCCCTTAGACTTCACCTTATATTCAATTGAATCCCCATCACACTTCTGAGGGGTTAAAGTCACATATGGAATACTTGTTAAGCCTTTGCTCTTCACCTTCTTCTTTGCCTTAGCTGTTTTGACGTCTTTCTTGGTGATGACAGAAGGACTATCTAGAAGGTCGATGACAAAGGGCTCGTCCGGAGGCTCTTCCAAAAGATCAATTACCAGCGTCCCTCCTATAACAACATCGATGCAAGAGACACGTGTGAGAGTTCCTCGAGTAGGAATTGCTTCGTAGTACACATCTTTGTCAATGTATGAGAACGAGATTCTCTTGTTGGGTGTGTCCATAATGGCACCAACCGTAGCCATGAACGGTCTTCCAAGAATCAACTGCGTACGAGATTGTGCACTCATCTCCACAACATGAAAATCAGCTGGAACCAGACAGTCTCCTACTTTAACCAGCAAATCAGGGATTATACCATATGGAAGTGAGGTGGAACAATTTGCGAATGTGATATATGACTTGGGCGGTCGAATATCAGCTCCCAATCTCTCTGCAATAGCCCTTGACATGACATTGACGCTAGCTCCTGAGTCAACGAGAGACTCTTTGAATTCAACTCCAGAGATGGAGCATGGAACAGAGAATATTCATGGATCTTCCCTCTTGGTCAATTGCCGCAGCGTTAGTGACTTGCTTCTTGCCTTGATAAAAAAGTATTTCGATCTCTTCCAGAGTTTCTCTGCAATCTTTGAAGTGACTGAGCAGAGACCAACCCTCTAGAGCTTCTTCAAAAGTGAACGAGTGGGGTATCCTTCGTACCATCTTCTCAAAGCCACGCAACTGCTTTGGAGTGATGGGGGCTCGGAGGTGTTGAGGAATAGGATTCAGCTTCTTGGGCTTGTGAAGTCTGTCAACACTCATATGCGGCTCATTTGCAGTATATGGGAGGGCATCGATCGATGCTTGCTCCTTCGAGACGTCCTTGAGAGATTCTTGGACGGGTGTCGATCGATACAAGAGAGTATCGGTCGACACCGAGGTGGTGTCCAAATTCTCACATATATCATCAACAAAGGAAGCTCCACAACCAACTTATCCAGCATAGATTTGCATCTGGCGTCCTCCCATTCATTCTTTGTCATCTTAGGAGGCATAAGATAAGGTATCTTGGGTATATAGACCTTCTCCTTGACAATCTCGGGTCTCTTCTCGACATGCGTCTCTGCATCGATCGATATTGGAGGGGTATCGATCGACACACAGGATTTTGGATACCCTCGTGCAGATGTCTGGACCGGTATCGATCGATACTGGCTGGTATCGATCGATACTGGCTGGTATCGATCGATACCTGGGGGTTTTCAGAATCCCAGTCGTCATCTTTCAGCATCGTCAAAAATTCGTGCATCCAAACCCTTTTCCACCACTGCAGTGGCTTCTATAGCACCTCATAAGGTGATTGCATTGACGTGTGCTCTTGGATTCTCAGTTTTCCCTGGAAGAAAGCCTTCATGCCTCTGCACAGCTGCTGCAGTCTGAGCAACTTGAGTTTCCAGCTTCCTCTGAGTCAGATTGATAGCTTCAATATTCCCATTCAGATCAGTGTACAGAGAGTCAAACTTTCCATTGAAATCTACTTGCAACTTCTGCTGTCCCTGAAGAAGTTGTTCAAGCATGGATTCCATTTTACTCTATGTGGACTTTGGAGATATTGGTTGGTACGAAGAGTTCCCATAGTTGCGAGTGAAATCGCTGCTCTGAAGTGGTTTATGAGTGAATTGATTTGCTCCGAAGCCAGATTGGTATCCCTCAAACTTGTACCCACCTTGCTGATTATTGTTGTTGAAGTTTCTGTTGTTGTTGTACCCAAATTGCTGACCCTGAAAACCAGAACCACCAACGTATTTAACATCATCCACTTCATCTCCACCGATATTATCGACTCCATCAGCAAAGTGTACAGTCTTCTTAGACTTCCCGATCAGAAAATCCAGCTTGGCCTGAACCTCAGCAATCTGCGATCCATCAACTCCTCCAGCTTGCTTCTTCCGCTCGAAATCAGCATTCTTGGTGCTATTACTAGACGCCAAGTTCTCAATCAACACAAACGCATCATCTGGATAGATGGTGTTGAAGTTCCCATTACTAGCAGCATCCATACCCATCTGGTACCTCCAATCAACCCCTCTGTAGAAAGTGCCCATCAGCTGAACCTGAGTGAACCCATGGTGCGGACAATCTCTCTGATATGATCTAAATCTCGTCCAAGCAGCCTTGAACGCTTCAGTCGGGCCTTGAGAAAACTGGGAGATCTTGTTCCTCAGATCGTGCATCATCATAGAAATTATTCAGGAAAGCAATCTTAGTCTCTTCCCAGGTAGTCAGTGATCCAGGAGGCAACTGGTTCAGCCAGTAAGTCGCATCTCCACCTAGAGAGTAGGGGAAAAACTTGCAGAAAAGGTAATCGTAGGACACTCCATTACTCTTGATGCTGACCAAGTCCTCGAACTTCTCAATATGATCCATGGAATGTTCATGAGAAAGACCATGAAAAGGGTGTTGACCCACAAGAGTGTAGTATGCAGGTTTCAGCTCAAAGTCATTTCTCTAATACGATGGAGGGTGAATCGCTGATCGATTAGCATAGAACTGATCACGCCTGTTGTACTCTCCAATTGTTCTACCACGATCAGCTGCAGCGTTCCCAATGTTGGCGCGCCCAGCTGGCGCGACAATCTCACCAACAACAGCAGGAGGGACAATGACGTTTCCAGCTTCATCAAGTCGATGCCCTCTCTCATTGCACACTTGACCCTCTTGGTCTCTCAGAACTCCAGCTTCATCAGGTCTTAATACCACTGTGTTGTTCATCCCTGATGTTTGCTTTGCCTTTCTGTTTGTGCGTTCTAAACATGTTAGCTGCTCGTTTGACAGATCAACTAGCGGAGTGTTCTTGTTCCTTCTGGTTTCACGAAGAGGCATGCACCTGAAACACAAAAGTCAAGAACGTAAGTAACTAAAAAAAAAAAAACACGTTCAATATCGACCGATACTGGGTGGTGTCGATCGATAACAACAAAATGAAGACGACGAGTATCGACCGATACTAGGTAGTATCGATCGATACCGACGACCTTAGTCGAAATTCTCAGACTAAAATCAAATGGCGAATTGAGTCCCCGGCAACGGCGCCAAATTTGATATGCTCAAATTAATACCCTAAAAGTACTAAGCAGTAGTTGCAGTAAAGTAGGGGTCGAACACAAGGACCCACAAAGACACACAATAGATTATGAAGATGAGAATTAAGCTAAGCAATCAATGGTATTGAAAACATGATTTAAATTAAACAGTTGTAAATTCGATGGGAGAAAGATAGGTTAAGGGTATTTCTCAGAAAATCAATGAATGCAGATAAACTAACTAGTCAGGATTCAGATTTAGCGCGGTTCTTGAACTCAAATCACTAAGATATAATTAACCAACTGTCGTTGCGAAAATTATCTAAATCTAAATCCTAGGAATTCCAAATTTCTTTGCGAATCCTAAAGTATAAATCAGCTTTTAAATCAAGTTTGATTTGTTCACAAAACAACTAAACCAAATATCTTTGCGAATAGTTATTTTGCTCACCCTAAGTTCTATAAGGTAATTAATCGCACTGTCGTGCCTAATCAATTATCCTAAGATCTAAACTCCAGATTCGTCAATCTAGAATTAGCTTTGAACACAACCTAAGGTGAAGAACTAATTCAGATGGTGAATCCTAATCAACTAATCAACCTAGCATTCAGAGATAATCCTTATGAGAACCCTAAACCTAACAGAAGATCTACTCAGACATGGAGAATGAAACAATAAACATGTTTGAATAAATCATCAAATAAATAATAAGAAAGAGTAACAAGAGGGTTCGAAATCTTCTCTGGGACGAAGGGAGTTTCAGACTTGTCTTCCTCACAAAGCTCTCTCTCAAAACCAAAGTAAAATAAAGCATAGCCTAAACAGGTGGCTGAAAACCTAATTTATAAGCTAAAACACGTTCTGGGCCTTTTCTGTAATTAATAAAGTCTTCTGGGCTTAGGGAAAAACTCTGCAGGCTTTAAAAGTCGCGTATCTTCTTTCCTGCAGTCGGTGTCGGTCGACACCAAGTGGTGTCGGTTGACACCAAACAGTGTCGATCGATAAACTGCTTATTCTGCTCGCCAGACAGGACAGCCTTAACGAAATCTGGGATAACTTTTGATCGCACCGTTGGAATGGCATCAAACCACTCCAAATGAAAGCTAATCCATTGATCTATCTTGTATCCAAATTTGAGCTCAATCCATCAGTGGAAATTTCTTAAACGAATACCAAATTTCTGATGTCTCTGCATGACTATGCATCTCCATATGCTCCAAAATGCTTCAATATCTCCAATTAAGCTCCAAACGTACATAAACTTGTAAAAGACTATAAAAGACTCCAAAATACTATAAAGACTCCATAAATAGGACTTATATCATGGTCTAAAAGGGGTAAAATCCATGATATATCATGGCTCCCGAGACCTCCTCGTCTCATTCTCTTTCCGACCACTTTTTGGCCATTTCTCACTAAAACCTAACTCCTTCTTTGTCTGATTCGCGGATCCATCATTTTCTTTCGGACCCGAAGTCATTTAACAACCTCTCTTCCTTCTCTTCTAATTTTTGTATGGTTTCTGACGCATCAACCCTTGGTGTTTCCTTGTTTTATTTACTAACTTGAGCGTCAGAGAGTCCTTGGAAGACACCATTCCATCGTGTCTTCCGGACTTCAACGCATTTATCCTATTTGTAAGAAACTTGCTCCCTAGAGGACGGAAAATCACAAAACAAGCGCATATAAAAATCCACGAAAAATCCACAAAACAAGCGTTTTGTGTAATAATTTGTATTCCGAAAATTATGTATACTAACTTTGTAATCCTAACTTGAAATTAATTATTTAGTTTGCCGAAAAAAAACTCAAGAACAAGAATAACAACCTCCAACTGCACCACATTTTGGAAATGCCCTGAATCAATCATAGAAACCTGGATATCAAATTTAAAACTAATTATATAAAAAGTAACAATATATATTTTTTTTAAAATAAATATTTTTGTTTAATTTGATATTATCGGTGAAAAATTATATTGTACTCTATATACCATGTAGTAGAAAAACGTCATCTAAAAAGAAAAGGGTCAAACGTCGCCAGGCACAACAATATAACGAAAAACGTCGTCAGATATAGTTTCGTTATGGTGGTTCCTCCGACGAATCCGGCATCGGTATTGAACCATCTGTCTTTTGCGACCGGCGGTGCTTCATCCTTGGAAGGGGGATCTAATCCGATGAAGATTTGAGTCGACAGTGGCTCTTCAGTGGTGAAGATGGATTTCTTCTGCGGTGGCGATGGCTGAGCCCTTTCGATCCGGTTTTTTGAGGGCTTTTCCGGCGAGGGTTCTCTTCTCAAAGCTTTTGCGGATCTGAAGCCTTGTGTCAGTGTGTCGGCATGTCGGCGTGTGGGCTCGCGGTAGGTGGTTCGCTGAAAGTCGTTGTGCGTGTCAGCAGAGTCACCTCGGGGATGGTGGTTTTGTGAAGCGGCAGTGTTTTCCCGGTAAGTCTTTTTCAAACGGTCCTCCCCTTTGACGCTCTTCCTTCTTGTGGCTTTTGTTTATCGATCGGTGGCTGGCGTTGTTGCGTCGGCGAGGTGATTCTGAAGCCTTGGGCCGGTGTGTTGGTGAGTGGGTTCGCGGCAGGTGGTTCGCGGGATGTCGCCGTCTGTGTTAGTGGAGTCGCCAAATGGACTGTCGTTCCGTGAAGCGGCAGAGTTTTCCTGGTTACTTTCCTTCCAATGGTCCTCCCCCCCCCCGCGCCGCTCTTCCTTCTTGTGGTTTCGTGAGTCTCTCGGTTTCTTTGCCTATGTTGGAGTTGGTGAGACGTTGTTGGTCCTGGTTCCTCCTCGTCTATGGCGGTGGTCATGTGCCGCTTCGGGCTAAATCAGTGGTGGGTTTGTAAGTAGTGGAGGTTTTCTGTTCTGCTACGGTGTGTCGGAGGTCCTGATCCGGTGGTGATGAGCGTAGGCGGTGGCGTTCTCCCTGCGGCGGAGGTTTCTTCCACGGCGTCTAGGGTTTTTGGGTGTCCGGTTCTCTCCTTTTGTGACCTCAATTTTGTTCCGGTTTTTTGCTATAAATTGTAATTAGTTTAGCTTCACTAACCAGGTCTGTTGGGCCCAAATTCAGCACTCAAAGCCTAGCCCGAATAAGCAGGCTCAACAAGGAAGGCTCGGCCCACGACGAGGTCTAATGAGACTGTTTACAAGCTGAAGTAAGCGAGGTCGCGAGATTGAGCAAGTCAACAAGCTGGAATAACTGAGCACGAGGAAAGGAAGCGAGCTCGCATGAAGACATGAGCATGCACTTGGCCAAGTTCAAACCTGGTCAAACACATTTATTTCATATTAAAGACAAAAGATTACGTATTTAATTCTGTAGTTAATGTTTATAATAATTAGGCAGTTACGTTTTCAGCTGGTATAAGTTTGAAACACCAGCCTCATTGTAAAGGACCGAATTCTTGGCTAAAAATTATATATACAACTTTTTCTCTCTAAATCTTCTAAGCGATATTCAAGAACATACGACCTGAAAAGCCAAGGATTAAGGTTGTGAGATTTTGCACTCACAATTTGGCGCCATCTGTGGGGAGGAGCAAAACAATTTCCTTCTTGTAACCTGCGAAAATGATCATTCGAAAGAGGAAGATGTTAGACACCACAAGTGCAACTGTCACGGCTTCATCAGGAGCTATGAACACCCCCGTTCCACCATCCCAGCCTGATATCACCGCTTCGGCGGACTCGTATGGGAGAACATACGTTCCCATAACCGCCTCGGGAGCGAATTTCACGGTTGGGACCAACGAAACTGTTGATCCGTCGGAAGATGCAGTCTTAAACCAGTAGGCTCTGGATCAAATAGCTGAGATCCGGAACGTGATATCGATTCTCCTGGATCATAACCGCCTGATGGCGGCTCGTCAGGACGATCTCGAAAAAGCAGCTCCGATGAGCTCGGATGAAACAACAAATGTTCCCGTTACCGCCTCGGGAGTGAATGTCACGGCTGGGACCAACGAAACTGTTGATCCTTCGGGACTTGCAGTTTTAAACCAGCCGGCTCCGAATCAAATAGCTGAGATCCGGAACTTGATATCAATTCTCATAGAACAGAATCGCCTAATGTTAGCTCGCCAAGACGATCTCGAAAGAGCGGCTCGGACAGGCGCGATCGGGCGATCTGCTCTCCGACCTTGGATGCAAACCCCGTTTGCACCAGGACAAGGAGGGTTAATGTTTTCACCTCCACCAGTAACGAGGCTAAACTTTTCCAGTATCGATGTCTCGACCAGCAGAGTGGTCGGCTCAACCACCACCTCGCGGTTCAACTCGGTAATATCGGACCCTATATTTACTCATTCCACGATCCAGATCGCGGAAGGAGGGATTCCTTCGATTGCGACCTTTCCGGGAATAGGTCGGACCTCATACCAATTTGCCAGTCAGGATCGTTTTTGGGAACGCCAATAAAGTTGAAGCTCGGGACAATCCCGAGATTGAAACGCGACATGAAAATAAGGTCGGAAACCTTGCCCAGTTCACAGAAGGATTCCTGCTCCGGTCTCCGGGCAATAACGAGAACAGTTTAGGATCCGGCGCCTTGCATGGGTTTGAGTCAATTAAGAAATATTATGAAGATATCAGTGCCGAGCTTCAGCGGATGAGATCGCAGGTCCACACCGCTCTGAGCTTGGCATCTGAAATAGCTCGGATGATTGACGAAGTCAATAAGACCCTATTCACCTCGCGGATTGCGAGCCCCCAGCTCAGAGATGTCGGGAACATCCGATTTCCCCGATATAACAGAGAAACCGACCCCAAGGCATTTATGAGAAGTTTCAAACTCGCCTTTTCAAGGGTGCTACTACCCGAGGGCGACCTCGAGGCAACACGTTGTCGTTTCTTTGCTGAAAATCTAACGGATTCAGCCCTGGAATTGTTCACCTCCCTAGAGCCAAATTCGATTGATAACTTCACCCACCTTCAAGCAGCATTCTTGAAGCAATATTCGGTATTTATCTAGATCGAGACCTCGGAGGCCAATATGTGGGTATTTACTCAAAAGCCAGGTGACTCGTTGCGGAAATACATTGACAGTTTTAAGGCCGTTAAGGCAAAAATGGTCAATCTACATAACCCAACACCCCTGAAAGCTCTTCAAAATGGACTGCTAAAGTCCTCAAAATTCTTTGAGGAGCTCACAGTCTGGGAGCCGGTGTCGCTAGATGATACGCTACACCGCGCTTCACGTTGGATTATTCTCGAGGAGGCAAGTGAAGCTCAAGCAAAACAGCAGGCATCCGCAACCTCGGGAAGCCCACCTCATAACAAAATCGAGTCATATGACCCCAACAAGTGGTGTGATTTTCATGAAATCAAGGGTCATTCGACTGAGGAGTGCTACGAGGTGAAAAAGCAGCTCGCTGCGAAATTCGCAGGAGGAGAACTAGGGAATGTCGAGCTGGAGAAACTTTCTCCGAGGAGGAACTATTACCCAGCTTGAGATGGAGAACGGCGAGATCGCCTATATGAGGATGATCGTAAGCGAGAATGCTCATCCGAGGATGCAACGAGGCAAGAGCGCCGTGATCACAGGAAGGTCCATACCGGATCTCCGAAACAGTAAAGAACGGCGTGTACAAGCTCGTCAGGGTGCATAACAACGTACCTGAAAGGAATTCGTGGAATGCCATGAATTTGAGGAAATATTATCATTAATGTAAAGGATACTTGTAAAAATGGAACTATGAAAGGCTTGATCCCTCTCCAGGGTACGTATGCAACCTCGCAAGGGTGCAGCTATTAAAATAAAATAAAAATCTTCTCTTAAGCCTTCTAAAAGCAGCCTGAAGTTTTTCAACTTCTGTCTACAAGCTAAAACCTTTACTCCATAAACAAACAGCCTTACGAGCTAGAGCATGCTACCATCTAGCATGACTCGACTTTGCGTCTAAATTGCAAGGTCAAAACCTTTCTAGTCTCTAAATGACAACAACCTTTATGTCTAAACTGTTTAGATTGCATGCCTGCCTCTAAACGGCCTCAACCTTGCGTTTTAAAATCACCTGGTCAGCTCCTTAGGTCTCTAAATGACCTGGGAGCAGGGTCTCTAAATGGCTCGGGTCCTTGGCTGAAAAACTGCCTTTGACCCATTGAAAAGTGTCAGCCTCTAAATGGCGAAAGGCTTGATCCCTCCTTAGGGTACGAAGGCAACCTTACAAGGGTACAACTATTAAAATAAAATAATCTTCTCTTAAGCCTGCTAAAGACGGCCTGAAGTTTCTCAACTTCTGTCTACAAGCTAAAAGCTTTACTCCATAAACAAACAGCCTTACGTGCTAGAGCATTCTACCAGCTAGCATGACTCGACTTTGCGTCTAAATTGTAAGGTCACAACCTTTCTAGTCTCTAAATGACAACAACCTTTATGTCTAAACAGTTTAGGTTGCATGCATGCCTCTAAACGGCCTCGACCTTGCGTCTTAAAATCGCCTGGTCAGCTCCTTAGGTCTCTAAACGACCTGGGAGCAGGGTCTCTAAACGGCTCGGGTACTTGGCTGAAAAACTGCCTTTGACCCATTGAAAAGTGTCAGCCTCTAAATGGCGAAAGGCTTGATCCCTCCTCAGGATACGTAGGCAACCTCACAAGGGTGCAGCTGTTAAATAAATAAAAAATCAGAAATTGAGCCTACTAAAAGCAGCCTGAAGTTCTTCAACTTCTATCTCCAAGCTAAAAGCTTAAATTACTTAAATGAACAGCCTTACGAGCTAGAGCATGCTACCAACTAGCATGACTCGACTTTGCGTCTAAATTGCAAGGTCGCAACCTTTTTAGTCTCTAAATGACAACAACCTCAACGTCTAAACTGTTTAGGTTGCATGTCTGCCTTAAAATCGCATAGTCAGCTTCCGAGGCCTCTTAACGACCTGGGAGCAAGGTCTCTGAACGGCCCAGATCTTTGGTTGAAAGACTGCCTTTGATCTATTGAAAAGTGTCAGCCTCTAAATGGCAAAAATGATTTTTAAAGATCAAAGTAAATAAAATTAAGCCTCCTCGCAGGAGCATAAGTTCAACCAAAAGGCCCACTAGGGCATAACAAGTTCAACAACAAATTCAAACAAGATTTAAAGATCAAATAAATCGACCCGAGATTGCAGCACCGCATCCTCGATGACAAGTCAACAAGGATGCTGGGGGGGCAACAGTTGGGCCCAAATTCAGCACTCAAAGCCCAGCTCGAATAAGCAGGCTCAACAAGGAAGGCTCGGCCCACGACGAGGTCTCATGAGACTGTTTACAAGCTGAAGTAAGTGAGGTCGCGAGATAGAGCAAGTCAACAAGCTGGAAGAACTGAGCACGAGGAAAGGAAGCGAGCTCGCAGGAAGACATGAGCATGCACTTGGCCAAGTTCAAACCTGGTCAAACACATTTATTTCATATTAAAGACAAAAGATTATGTGTTTAATTCTGTAGTTAATGTGTATAATAATTAGGCAGTTACATATTCAGCTGGTATAAGTTTGAAACACCAACCTCATTGTAAAGGACCGAATTCTTGGCTAAAAATAATATATACAACTTTTTCTCTCTAAATCTTCTAAGCGATATTCAAGAACATACGACCTGAAAAGCCAATGATTGAGGTTGTGAGATTCTACTCTCACAAGGTCCATCCGGGTTTGAGGTTCGGTTCTTTTATCCGGTTATCTATAATTGTAACAAAATAAAAAAACACAAAAATATTAAATATATGGACGAATTTGGTCCCAAAAAAAAAAAGGTCAAACAGAGGAATTTGTGTGGAAGCCCCCTCGGTCCAGTGGTTGACCAAGGGTTCATTAATACTTTTACATCCGAAGGTAAGGAGTTCAAGTCCCAGAGAATGCAAATTTAAGGAGGCAAATTTTCAGGAGATTTCCAGCGCGGTGTAACCACTCGTCGTGATCCAGCGTGTCAAGGGTAAAATGCTCCATTACGAGCATGGTGCAGGTAGACTGTTGATCGTGGATCCTTGTAGACCGATAGAATAATCTTTGTAAAATCATCGATGTATTTATTCTCATAATTTGGAATTGATAATATTTCAGACGATAAAAAAAAATTAGAGGAATTTGCAGAAAATGCAAGGGGGTACATGTTTGATTTAATTAATCTCAAGGGCCGTCGGCTCCTACACTATTTCAACTCAAGAAACGAATATATATATATATATATAAAGTTAGCTTTTCTCTCTTCTCATGCTGCCACATCATCATCCACATGTCAAATTTTAATTGGTCATTTTTAAATATTATTTTAATTTTTTTTTTAACAATTAGTTTTAATTACATAACTAAGATCATTAATGAATAATTTTTATTTATACATATAAAACAAAAAGCATATTGATAATTAGTTTCAACAAAAATTAAAATATATTGATATCTACCACATTTTAATATTTAATTTATAAAAAAATATCTTCAAAATAAGCTTAAATATCAAAATGTGATAATTTATTTCAACTCTTACATTTTGATAGACACAACAAAATAAAAATACAAATTAAACACCACATAAAACAAAACTTAGAATCTAATAAAATTATTAAATAAACATCGAGGAAAAAAAATCCACACCAAAACAGCAATCTGAATAAAATCATAGAAATCTTCTCTATGAAGATGCAGCAAAATTACTCGGCTACTACATGACACAAGCAGGACCAGCTCACTAATAAAGTGGACCTTGTGCATATTATAAAAAAAATTCTAATTTTAGGCATATAAACAATTTTTTTTTATAAAGAATCATTAAATATTTACAAATAAAACCTTCAAACATGACAAAATTTTGCAAAAATCAGGTGGTCACTGTGCATTTGCACCTTCAGCACTTGCCTAGAGCCGGGCCTGGACACAAGATACAAATGAAAAATATGTGAAAAATCATAATAAATTAAGACTTGGATATGTATGTTATATTATCATATTTATCTATACTTGAAGACTTATTACTTGAAAATTGGAAACAAAAAGGCTTAAGAATTAGAAACATATATTACACAATAATGAGGATTAGAATCGTACATCAACAATATTGGAAATAATACTAAAAATAAAACAAAAAAATATAAAACGAAAAAATACAATATTACTCGAGGAAGATAAGAGCCACGAACCTAAAATTCGGTGCAACTAACTCCATCCCAAAACACAATATCTAATTCTAAGTAAGGATAAACCCAACATCCGCCACATATGCTTCAGAACCGAACTCTCAACCTCCTTCCGCAATAACTCTAAAACAAAACAACTCCTTTAGTGTATTTTTATCTCTTTGGTGCCTTCATTACGCTTTAATGTAACTATTTCAAAGATGAACTTTGCGACAACAATTAACATATAATTAATATGCTCTAATTGATATAAATTAAAATAAAAATGCATTATTAGATATTCGTAATGTTTTCTACTATAAAAACGCAAAATAACAAACTTAAAAAAAAATTAATTGCATAAATTGACAACAAACGTAAAAGATAAAAAAATGTACAAACACCTTCTATTTTTATAAGAAAAAAACAATATTGGAAATAATATATGTAACAAACAAATATAAAGTATTAAACTATCAAAAACAAAATATATAAAGATAAAAAGTTAACACGTCCGCGCGGATTACATTCTAGTGTCTAATAAAAAAACAAAGGACGAAGTCCGTCAGCTCAAGTGGCAGTGGCACATAACAATTAGATGTTATTTTGAATTAGCTATCTGTATGACATCATTTAAAAGGAAAATGTCTAAAACAATAGCAAATGCCCTAATATTATTGTAAGAACGATACATCAGTTTCTTAAAGATTTAATTGTGTTGAAACTTCTGAAACTATTATATATTCCCAAAAAGACTTCATCATTTATTTCAAAACCAAATAATCTCAAATGGTACAAAACATATTGTTATTTCTAAACTTAAATCTTCACAATGTCAACATGACATATCATATAGGAAAAGATCGCACAACAATCCAGAAAACTCGTTGGTTAAGCGATCTTCTATTTAAACTTTGGTTGTCTAGTTGATTCATGTAGAGTTTAGCTTTTGTGATTTACTTTGTGATTGAAGAAACTTTGGTTGTCTAGTTAATTCGTGTAATACTTGAAGAAAGTTTTTCTCAACTATTTGAGCTTCCCGGGATAGATATGTATAAATAATTAGATAAGTACCCGCATATATGCGGATTTGTAATTTAATATTTTATAACCGGTTAAAAAAATTAAAAACAAAAAAACAAAATTAGATTACCCGTGAAAATATATAATACATAAACTAAGAAACAAATTTTACGATGAAATAAATATATACCCTGAAAGAAAATTTTGGTGAAGAAATGCAGTAAATAGTTTTTGATACGATTATTGGACTTTTAATATTTTGGTGGGTAATTGACGTACTACAAAATTGTGGTTTATATAGATGTGAGGAATTATAATTCTTTTCCTATATGATTAATTTCCTTAATCTAAATGGAAAACTGAAAAATGTTTCTTTTTCCTTTTTTATATTAATTTTGCCTTTTAGGATAAAATTTTTTTTAGTAACTTTACCTTTTAAAATTATAGATCAGTTATTAAATTTTCAGATTTTTGAGGTTTTTTATTAATCGATTTAATTTTTTTTCCAACTTTGACTTGACGCGTATCGCGATTAGGTGAATTAACAAACATTCAGTTTTATATTATAAGATTTCTTATTCTGAAAATATTATTTTTAAATTTTAAAAAAAAATTGGATTTTGTTCATTTTCTTTTTATGATTGTTATCTATTGTTTAATTTCCTTATTCTAATCTAAAATATGGTTTTTTTTTTTTTAACTTTGGTTTTCATTTATAGTTTTTGTTTAATTTCCTTAATCAAAACATAACTACTGTTTTTTTCCTAATATCTTTAACATTATAGTTTTTGTCTATTTTTTTCCTAATACCTTTTAAGATTCCTAAAATTTTATTTTTATTGTCAATATTATGTGTTAAAACATAATTGTAATTTTATTAAACACGTGTCAAAATATAATTGGAACTTTATTAAACATATGCCAAAATCTAATCGATTAACTTAACACGTTTAAAATATAATTGAAAATTTATTAAACATATGTCAAAATATAATTGTAAATTTATTAAACATATGTCAAAATCTAATCGATTAACGTAACACGTGCCGTGATCATGCGAACTTTGAAACATTCTGCTTTATATAATAAATAAAATTCAAAATATTTAAAAATTTTATATGAAATCTAAACATATAAGAAATCGGGTATTTTAAAAAAAATATATGATTAATTTCAAAAACTTATTTTTAATTTTAATGTGACAAAGTATATATTTATCTTTTGTAAATATTTAAGAACACATATTCAAGTTTTAGAAGTCGTGATTTGCTTGTTTAGAATTTGAATAAGATAACTAAAAGATGGAAATACACATTTTAAAATTAAAAAGATGTAGATTATTATATAGAGTTTGGTTGTGGTTGTATATTAATAATTTTCCTTTGTTAAGTTTCCTTTTGTCATAATGAAAATGATTATAAATTTTTAAGTTTTGTTGTAAATTGATAATTTTCTTTTTAAGTTTAGAGAATATTTAGAATTTCCTTTTTTTTAAGTTTTGGTCATGGTATAAACTTTTAAGTTTTCTTTTGTCACTTTCCTTTATTGTAAGTTTTTCTTACTTATTCTTGTTTTTTATTTTCTTAAGATTACTTTTTTAAATTTAACTTTTTACATTTTTTAAGTTTGGTCGTGATATAAACTTTTAAGTTTCCTTTTGTCACTTCCTTTATCGTAAGTTTGCTTTACTTATTCTTGTTTTTTCTTTTCTTAAGATTGCATTTTTTAGTTTAACTTTTTTAAATATTTACTTTAATTCATTTTTTAATTTTTAATTAAATTGACACATGTCAAGATCTAAATTATTCGTGACAAATGTCACGATCTCGTGATTGATAATTATCTTACGTGTCACGCTCACGCCGAAAGATCCAGCTTTATATATTAAGATTTTACTCACAGTTGTTAATTTTCTTGATCAAGGCTTTTACGTTGATCTAACAATCTGTTTAGCTAATATATTTACTAGTAATTAGTATGTCAAACAGCTAAATATGGATGTTGTCTAAGGCTTTGTGGTCGAGTGGTTGGGGACGAGACCGGGTTGCCACCACACCCCGGGTTCGATCCTCCTGCTGCGCGAAACTAAATCACAATTCTCTTGGACACCCACACGGATATGGGCCCATTGCTTACGGTCCATTTGAAAATCTGGGAAGGGGCCTATCCGTGGGTTGCCTTTCCCCCAAAGATTAGTCTGGGCCCTTCCATAGGCCTGGAATTTACCCTGAGTTACCAAAAAAAAAATATGGATGTTTCGGAACTGCCTTCAGCGTCAAAGCAAGTCAAAAACATAGTTTTGGTGGGGCGTACCGGAAACGGGAAAAGTGCCACCGGAAACTCCCTCATCGGACAAGAAGTGTTCATCTCAGAATCACAAGCATCGGGTGTTACCACGACATGCACGACATCTAGAGCAGTGACACCAGATGGCCTGCTAATCAACGTGATTGACACTCCTGGTATGTTCTGGCTTATATACTTCCGCGACTCTTAAATGAGTTATAAAATCTCATTCTCATTAATTAATCAAAATATACAAATGTGCGGTTTTATATACAAACTGACTGAAGCTAAACCGAAGCCATTAAACCAAAGTATCTAACTGGTTTATACAGTATCACTACAATCCTAAACCAAACCGTAGAAACCGAACTATACAACTATACAAAGAACTATATACATCAATTAGATTAGGTCTCGCATATACGCGGATTTATAATTTAATATTTTATAACTTATAAAAAAAAAACAAATGGTTTGATGTGATACATGTATGTTTGATTTGTCGGTGTCTGCTGAATTCATTAGTAAAGAAATCATCAAATGTCTTACCCTCGCGGAAGAAGGATTACATGCTGTGGTGTTAGTTATATCTGTGAAAAATCGGATTACCCTAGAATGTAGGTGTGGGGATGAGCACATCCATTTTTTTGGTCCATTCAAAAGCAAAAAGCCCAACATCAAAAGCTCATCATTCACTTGCCAACAATCCCTCTCTCTCATCCAATCAGATGACTCCACCTCGCCATTGGACTCTCTCTAAATAGAGGAAGGAGGACAAGCATAAGGGGGGCTCTCCCACTCTCTCTCTAAACAACTTTCTCACGGCCGACGGCCGACCTAACAACCAGACTTGACGACCGACATGACGACCCGACCTGACGACCCGACCTGACGGCCGACCTGACGACCCGACCTGACGGCCGACCTGACGACCCGACCTGACGACCTGAAACGCCGACCCGACCTGACGGCCGACCTGACGTGCCGACCTGACGACCTGGCGATCCGACGACCCGACCTGACGGCTGACGACCCGTCCTGACGGCTGACTACCTGACCTGACAGCTGATGACCTGACCCCCCGACCTGACGGCTGACGACCCGACATTACGGCTGACGACCTGCCGCGACGACCTGACGGCTGATAGCTGACGACCCGACCTGACGCGTTCACCGCCGACCTAACGAGCTCAAACAACGTATCAACCGCGACGTCATCTCCTCCTCAACAACGAACTACGAATGGCTTGATCCCCAACCCGGGGTACGTAGGCAGCCCTCTGGGCACAACTATAAATCACTTCTTCCTCCTCATTTGCCGACCGGAACGCAACCGGCTCTATCTTAACAGAAAATCCCCAAACTTCCCCGATACAAATTGATTTGTGGGAGACGTGCTCAAACATGTTCCAACAATTGGCGCTAGAAGGAGGGGGTTTGAGGATTTTCTACACGCAAAGAGTAGCTCGGCAAATGTCGGGAACATCGCCCTCTTCTCTGAACATCTCCATACAGATAAGTGCCAAGCTTATTTAATTTTTACTCTTTTCTTTATTCTTGAGCCGAGCTCATCTCGCAAACACTCGACAAGATAAGTACCGAGCCTAGCCTCGTACTTAAGCTTAAGAGTCAGCAAAGCCGAGCTCATCTCGCATCAAACTCGACAAGATAAGTGCCGAGCCTAGCCTCGTATTTAAGCTTAAGAGTCATCAAAAGCCGAGCTCATCTCGCAATGCATATGATCAACATGTGCCGAGCCTAGTCTCGCACTTACGCATAAGATTTTAAACACTAATCAAGTTCACCCTTACTTGCAGGTTAACATATACCGAGCTAAGACTTGTTTCGTCCGCCGACTTCGACACTCGTTCGCCGAACTTGGGGGAGGGCTATTGTAGGTGTGGGGATGAGCACATTCCCTTTTTTGGCCCATTCCAAAGCAAAATGCCCAACACCAAAAGCCCATCATGCACATGCCAACAACCCCTCTCTCTCATCCAATTAGATGACTTCACCTCACCATTGGACTCTCTATAAATATAAGAAGGAGGACAAGCATAAGGGGGGGGGGGGGGGCNGGGGCTCTCTCACTCTCTCTCTAAACAACTTTCTCTTTCTAAATAATTCTCTCGCCAAGCTCTCCGACCTGACGGCCGACGGCTGACGACCCGGCTTGACGGCCGATCAGACGACCCGATCTGACGGCCGACCTGACGACCCGACCTGACAGCCGACCTGACGACCCGACCTGACGGCCGACCTGACGACCTGGCGATCCGACGACCCGACCTGACGGCTGACGACCTGACCTGACGGCTGATGACCTGACGCCCCGACCTGACGACCCGACCTGACGGTCGGCTGACGACCCGACCTGACGGCTGACAACCCGACCTGACGGCTGACGACACGACGACTCGACCTGTCGGCTAACAACCTGACGACCCGACCTGACGGCTCACGACCTGACGACCCGACCTGACGGCTGACAGCTGACGACCCGACCAGACGCGTTCACCGCCGACCTAACGAGCTCAAACAACGTATCAACTGCGACGTCATCTCCTCCTCAACAACGAACTACGAATGGCTTGATCCCTAACCCGAGGTACGTAGGCAGCCCTCCGGGCACATCTATAAATCACTTATTCCTCCTCATTTGCCGACCGGAATGCAACCGGCTCTATTTTAACAGAAAATCTCTGAACTTCCCCGATACAAATTGATTTGTAGGAAACGTGTTCAAACATGTTCCAACAAGGAGGACAGTCATGCACGTCCTCCAAACTTCATATACGTTTTCCTTTTATGTGTGCTTTTTTTATGTTTCTAGATTCTGATTCCGTTGCAACCACGCAAGTAGCAAGCTTGTCGATTAAGCATGTGAAAACGCCATTCTCTGATATGAAAATATAATAATAATTCGGTAAATCTCAGATGAAAATGGATTTCCTTATGATTCAACGAAAATAAATTACCTTATCTCGCAAGACTCCAAAACTGGCAATGACTTATAAAATAACTCATCATGTCAAAACTAATCACCTTCTTTTATCAGATCGTAAGATCGGTATTTTTTTTGTCATTATTCACAAAATGGGTCTAACTTCTAAGGAAAATTTCATTCTACGCTAAGTTTTATATATGTAAGCCTTTTTTTTTGTTTTTATGAAATATTAAATTTATTGATCGCACTATAAATATGTACAGAGATTTGGAATTACAAAACTGAGAGCATCTCTAACCCCACTTCATTTTTTACTCCAAACTCTATTTTTGAGTAAATTTCTCTTCAACTCCACTCCATTTTTCACTCCAAAATGGAGTTTCTCCATATTCTACTACATATTTGGAGTAATTCCATATTCTACTCCATTATGGAGTTGGACTTTTTTTAATTGCAAATTGATTCTTTAAATATTAAATATTTATATTTTATAATTTTTATTAATTTAGCAATGTATTTGTCATACATTATCAACTATCAACATATATGCATGTGACACTATACTAATATTTAAATGCTTAAAATGTATTTGACTATCATAATTATTTAAACACTAAATTTTTTATTTAAAAAGATTGCAAAGTAAAATAAACTTAAAAATACATAATAAGTGTCGAAATTAAAGATAAGCAACATAAACAAATTTAACACAACAAATACGATATTATGTAATTTTCTTTATTTAATAAATATTAAATTTTATTAAATTCATAATTTATAAAAGTTTTGCAAAAAATGAGTTAATTTATAACTTTTAGAAATAAAAGACATTATTAATAAAATACAAAAAGAATCTATTTAGAATATTCTTTTTTGGATTAAAAAATGGAGTTATATATTGGAGCAAAACATAACTCTATTTTGGAGTAAAAAATGGAGATATACATTGGAGACAGGGCCGTGCTCACCCTTATATGAAAAAGGCATCAGCCTCAGGCCCCCCATTTTCCATCAAAATTTAGAGCCCCACTTTTATACAATATCTTGACTCATGTCTTCATGGGGTATTTGAGTTTGATTGTCCATATAAATGTTTTTTTTAACCTTTGTCAGTTTTGTTGTCTCAAGTTTATGATTTTTCTACATCATGTTCTTATCTCATTACTTTTAAATTTAGTTCATACTTTTATAAATTATTTTACATAATTTACACCACACAATATAACTAGAGTGGTAAGTACAAATTATAATAAATTTATATGTATATTTAAAAATATATATAATGGAAATTCCGTTATAAAATAGAGAAATGCATGATATGATGTTAAATAAATATTTATCTTGTAAATAATATTTTAAACACCCAAAAAATCAGAAACTTAATTTTATTCTTATTTACTATGAAATTTGTTCTTGCAATTATAATTATAATTTTTCTTAAATTAGTTTGTTTTTTTTTTTAACTCGTCTTAAGCCCCCAAAAACGTAGGCACGGCACTGATTGGAGATGTTCTGAGAACCCAAAAAAAAAACAGAGCATACNGAGCTTAACTCATTTCTTTTCACACTAACACAATTTTATCAAGCCCTCGAGCTTTGACAAAAAATTAGTTCCAACACATCCCAAACCAGTTTTGAATAAGGTCGTGAAGCCGAGGGTCTGTTGCAGACGATCATGTTCCTTATTAGCCATTTGGACATTCAATTTCTCTAATTGAATTCCTCATCTCTCCTACCGTCGCTGCCCTGTGAAAGATTTTATAGTTTCCATCCCCAATATTAAGCCAATGAAGTTTCGACTGTTGTTTCAAAAAACTTTCTTCCAGACCTGCAACGTGTTGCCATTTTTTAAAAGCATCATCTTCTTCCCTAATGGCCTGCTCTAATGGTATCGTAAGAGTAGTTTGTTGATTTTCACAAAGCACTGAAAAAACCTCCTTAGCTTTCTTAGATAGATCACCAACTTTCTCCTTTCTCAGATCACGAAGAATCGGCTTGAGAGTTTTCAACTTCTTTGAGAACCGGTATAGCGCAAACGTTGAGTGCTAAACTCACCACTAACAATCAGTATGAAGCTCTTCAAATGATTTGTGAGAAAAAAAACTCTTTCTCGACTCTTTATTAAATCACAAGAATGAAAGAAGTGACTTCTTACAAAGCACATACTCATGATGCAAACACGAAGCAAACCAAACAAGGATTAGGCTACGAATATCCCAAACCATTTAGGGAAATAACAGAAGTGAAATCGAAACAGAAGCAAAAACATTTTAACAAAAAATGAAAAGAAAAAACATAAGCAAAAGCAGACTCAAAACACGCCAAAAGCCCATAAGCGTGCTCAAAAGAGAAAGATAGAAGATGCTCAAAGTCTTGGCAGAAGAGCGCATATTGATTGATCAGAGAATTGTGCAACCGTCGTCCTGCCTCTGCATTTGCCTTTCCATATTGTTACGCATTTGCTCGTTCATCTGATCTAAATGTTTCTGCATCTCCATTTTATCACGGTTGCTTAGCTCAAAGAGCTGCTGCTGCGATTTTTCTTTAAGCTCAAAGAGCTTCTCCTGCGCTTCCGCAGCCTGTTTCATATTTTTCTCCATCTGAGAAAAAGAACAAGATCTCGTTAATGTCCAATTCTATGTGTGTGTGTGTTTTTGTATACATTCATGACTAGGAGGAGTTTATACCATATCTGCCATTGCCTTGAGGTTCTCTTGTCTCGTTATCTCTAACTCCTTCTTCAGTGCTTCGAGTTGTTCATCTGAATGCCCTTTTGCTTCAAGCTCCTCTTGTTCTTTCTTGTGTCTATCATTCTCTTCCTGATGAGGGATACCATTTGATTTCGGAAATTTAAAACACGCTAGAGATGGATGCATATGGAATTAAAAAATTAATGGGAATCTATTGAACCTTTATCTTATGGTACATCTCATCGGTATACGGTTTATTACTGTTCTGCTTTCTAACCAAGTCGATAAGGTTGAGAAGCTCGTGGACTTGCTTCGTTTTCTTGGCGTCGTCCTTGGTTCTGTTATCGAACATGGTCATTCGTTGGCCGCACAATATGAGAATTCTCTGAAACCACAATTAATGCAATTCATAAGTCCCCAAGATGAAACCTCTGTATTCCACAATGTGATCAAAACACCGACCTTAAGGAAATCGGGACAATCTTCCAAATATTCCTCCAGTGTCACACCATCGTCTTCTAGCACATCCCCAGCCGAGAAAATGATGATAAGATAATCAACAATTTTACTCCCGAAGAGGACCTGCAAGGTACTAAGTACCATCTCTTCCTCTTTTGAAAACCGAGTCCTCGCCGACAAAACTAAGATTGCAGAATGTATCCCTCCTTCCGCTAGAGTTAGGCATCTAACTATTTCTCTACTTATAACATCAGGCGCCACCGACATATCAAATAGACCTGCATCCCCACCCCAACTCCACATTAGTTTATAAGCATTTTACATACAATTGGCGCCATATAATCAAATATGCAATGACAAAACGTACCAGGAGTGTCAATCACATTGAGTATCGGCCCTTCTGGTGTCACAGCTCTAAATGTCTGGCATTCCATTGTAACACCTGCTGCGTGTGATTTCGAGATGAATACCTTTTGTCTGGCGATGCTGTTCCCTGTGGCGCTTTTTCCGTTCCCTGTACGCCCAAGAAGGACTATGTTTTCGATCGGATGTGATTCTGGTGCCGCAGCTTCCGTTGCTGGAGGTGCAACATCTTCCTTCTTATGATCTTCCTCCACTGGAAGAGACTCAGCATTCTTTTGATCGTTGGCCATTTGGGGAAATTAATGTCCCTTAACCTTCATATATTACGGAAAAAAAAACAGGTTAATTATCAGCTAATCGTTCAAAGTAACAACGTTGGAAAGCTTTGATCGATCTTCGATAGAACTATACATTTATCATTACGAGTTACGAAAAAAGGATTAGGCTTGTGAGTGGTGAGCATCACATGAGGTAAAAGTGATTAATCTAGTAATCTTGATACCAACGGATCTAATACGAGAAAGCTTGTGAGCATCATATGAGATTAAAGTGACTAATCTAGTAATCTTGATACCAACGGATCTAATACGAGAAAGCTTAGACAGCTTGTGAGCATCATATGAGATTAAAGTGACTGATCTTGATACTAACGGATCTAATACGAGAAAGATTAGACAGCTTGTGAGCTCGAGTACGGAAAAAGTAAAAGCATACAAATTGATAGATGCAAAAATTACAAAAATAAAAGAAAAGAAAACGGTGAGGAAAGCACGAACTAGATTTTAATGCGGAAAGTCTTTCACAAATCGAAACCTTTTAGCATATAGATGCTGGATAGAAGTAATTAATCTACCAAGCTAGTTTCGAAGCTTAAATAGAACTACTGAAAGTCTTTTTTTTTTTTTTTTTCCATAACTTAAACAATAAAAGTCTTATATATATATATATACAGTGTTTGCCGCACCAATTATTTTATACTCCAAAAGAATAAGATTCGAGGTCGAATACATTAGAGAGAAATCCAACTCCATTTTGGAATTATTTCATTTTAGAGATAAAAATGAGGGAATACATTGGAGATGCTCTTACTCCATATTTGGAGGAAAAAATGGTATTTCTCTATTTTACAGTTAAAAATGGAGTAGAGTTGGAGATAATTTTACTGCAAATTGACATTTGGAGTAGAAAATTAGATAGGGTTGGAAATGCTCTGAAAACTTTTTTTGTTTTTTTTAATCGCTTAAACAATAAAAGTCTTATTTATATATATACTAGTGTGTGATCCGCGCTACGCGCGGACGTGAACACAATTTTGTTTTAAAAAAATTTGGTATAATATTATTTTAGTTTTATTAGTATCATTGTTAATGGATTTGTCTCTATTAGCTTAAGAAATGTGGATTGTTTATTCTTATGTTTTTTTTTCTTTCTTAATTTTATGTTTATTTATGTATTTGTTTAGTGAGTGATCCACAATTTTTTTTTTTTTGGTTGACTATTTATTCAATTAGTTGGTTTTAAAAAAATAAGTTTCTGTCATTTTAAAGTTTAGGGAATTGTATATTTTTTAACCCAACTGAATACTAATAAAATAAATACTTCGAAATAAGATTAGTTTTGTATAGTCCGAAAGTTACTTCGAATACTAATAAAAGGAAAGTTAGTTTTGTGAATTTAGAATTCTCCGAACTTAAAAAAATAAAAATACTTCGAAATAAGTCACTGTATTTTTATCTATTTTTACCTAAAACCGAATACTAATAANAAGTTCAATTCTATTTTGGAGTTAAAAATGGAGTAGGGTTAGAGATAATTTTACTGCAAAATGATATTTAGAGTAGAAAATTGGGTAGGGTTGAAGATGCTCTGAAAACTTTTTTTATTTTTTTTAATCGTTTAAACAATAAAAGTCTTATTTATATATATATATATATATTGCCGCACCAATTATTTTATATTCCAGCATATCGGGTCTTTGTTTAAGTTTGAGTTGTTGAAGTCTTTCATATCGTGTCTTTGTTTAAGTTGAGTTATTTGAAGTCTTTCAATTTTTTTTTCTCTTTTCCCAACAAGTGTCATTAGATGTGAAGGTAAGGGAAGCGTACTAAAATAACCCCTAAACCCTTTTTTATTACAAAAAGTGATATTCTTTTTTTTAATTACTTTAAAATCTTTCTATCTCATAATAGTCTTTTAACTCTTTGTTAACAAAAATATATTTACAAAACTGCAATTACTATTTTCTCTACGTATGCAGAAATTAGATTTGTTTACAAAAATCCATGGCGCCTATTACGGAAACTCTCAAGAAATGGACATTGATTGTGATAAAACATTTAGTCCACTCATCAAACTTGCAACAATTTGGATGGTTTTTGTTGTAATAGGTGCAAGAAGATAAGATATAAACGTAAATAACTCAAAACAGATTTAAACGTGTTCACCAACGATGTGTTAGCTATCTCCACGGGCAAAAGACACCGATTTATTATGGAGGCAAAAAGTTCAAAAAACCTTTTTGGAGGCTCGGAATACATTAGAATTAGGTATAACAAGGATATTTGTAGCTAATACCTAGTTAACCCTAATCGTATTTGGACCTATTCGCTTAAGCTCATGTAAAGACCTTACGCTGATAGCTTGCATCTTCAACAATCTGATGGGTAGTGTAACGCCCCGACCGCCATCGTCTGTGGGCTTTCACATCCTCTCTCGACTTATGTGCCCCATATTTTTTTGAATTTACTATATGACCTTGTGAAATTCGGTCAATTCCACCAAAACCATAAACGGTATGAGCTTAACCGTTAACGGATGTTGACGTGGATAACACGTGAAACACCGGTTCGGTCTGGTTTAATTTTATACAATTAATTTTTTTTTAATTGATAAGACCAAAACGACGACGTCGTTTGTTAATTTTGGGGAAAATTTTCCAATTAGGGTTCTTAGTGTTTCTACTTCACGGGTTTGGATATGGCTCTCTTCTCTCTCCCACTTTTTTTCTTCTTCTTCTAATTTTGTTTTGTGTTTAGCCAACTCTTTTTATGTTGTGTGGCTTCGCAAAAATCCATCGAACCGTGACATGGTCTTTCAGGCAACTGGAGGCAGATGTTACAATTGAAATCGGATACACGGTTCGTCGATGCTCTGAATCAGACTGGTTTGCTTCCTCCTGGTTTGTTGGATTATGTCGTTGTGAACAACACATTGGTAAATCTCAACGAGGCTAGCGGAGGAGAGGCCGGAATCCAAAACGGTGTGATTTTGCATAGAGAGATGCATATGAGCTCGATGCCTTATTTGCCAATGATTGAAGTCGCCGGTTCTACGATAGGATCTTCCTCTTATTCTCCTTCCACTGACAATTTGCCACTGATCCGCGTTAGAGTCAGTGAAGACCAGAGGATCGAGGAACACTTTTTGCAACTCTTTTTAACAACAGATGTGAGAATCTGCAGAGTTGATTTCGGACATATATACGCTTATTTTTCCCTGCAAGTTTAAGAATCGTTTCTTCTACGCTTTTTTTTGGTATTAATCGTCAATCAACATTTATTTTGTAACGAATTTGCTGGTAAATTTGGTCAATGAACTGAAATGCGGATGCATGCTTATCATCTCCAACTTCATAATAGCAAAATTAGGTAGATATCATCATCATCAAGTGTTACAGGGGAAGAATAAGACCAGGTCGGGTCGTTTACAACCCGGATCCTCTGTTCATGTGTTCGATTCTTCCTCTCTATCTCTCGAATCCGAAAAAAACTAAGAACCCTAATTGGAATATTTTTCCCAAATTAACAAACGGCGTCGTTTTGGTCATGTTGAATCGTGACATTAAGACCGTCGTTTTGGTTTTATCAATTAAAAAAAAATTGTATAAAATTAAACCAGACCAAACAGGTGTTCCAAGTGTCATCCATGTCAGCATCCGTTAACAGTTAAACTCACACCGTTTACAGTTATGGTGGAATTGATCAAATTTCACAAGGTGATGTAGTAAATTCAAAAAATTAGATACTTCATGTGGTTTCGGGTATTGGTCAATATCTTGTGTATGAATAATCAAAAACTGAATACTTTATACGGGAATAAGCTGTTTTCCCTACTTCTTATAGTGTGAATTCGATTGCAACTAAAGAACCCATTTTGAAAAAGATAACTATTGCATAAACTAAAGCAAGAAAGCCTGTTATTCTGACAAAAAAAAATGGAGAAATAATTGTTATTTTCTAGAGTTAATTAGGTATATAACCATGAAACAAAAAAAGAACTAATGATGTGATATATTGGCAAAATCACTATAGCCGTCAGGAATGATTTTGACGTTTGTGCTGAGAAACCCACTCTTATATGTATCGATAACTTTATATTTAACAAAGTTATATATTTTTGTAACATGCTAACATATTTATTGTAACATCGTTTCTCTCCCCTCCAACATCATTCTTTTTTTTCTTTTTCGGCAACAAAAACAGATTAAATACAAAACATAAATAAATATGACAAAACTTCGAACACAAAACATATTATTTTTATCGATGGCAATCTAACGAGATCCATATACCAATGGTTCCGGTGATGATAACAGCACCGACGTCGGCCACCGTGGTTATTATTGTAAAGGATTACAAATATTTTTGTAACGTGTTACCAATTGTTGTATGACCTATAAACATTATATTTATATCTAATTGTATATTTATCGTGATATCAAACATGTTAGATTGTTAACAATAGTCTTGCAAATGTTAAACTAATTATTGTGCCATGTAAACATGTGAATCGCCAACTTTATATTTAACATGGTAACTCAATCGGTGCATGTTAGCTTTTGTATTATTGTATCATATAGGCATCTAGATGTAAATCAATGTTTTTATTTAGTTCACTAACTAATTCGTTGAACGCTAACTTTTATATTAACATCTAAATTTATATGTATTGTGATATCAAACATATTAGATTGCTAACAATAGTGTTGCACATGTTAAAAAATTTATTGTATCATGTAAAATTTAAATAGATCGCCAACTTTATATTTAACAGGGTAATTCATTCGTTGCATGTTAGCTTTCTTATTATTGTATCATATAAACATCTAGATGTATATCTAAGTTTTTATTTAGTGCAATAACAAATTAGTTGAACGTTAACTTTCATATTATCGTATATATATTCATGGACGATAATTTTTCTTGGTTTGCGTGTTATATATGTTATTAATTAATTCAACGCGCTAAAAAATAATATAACAAGTTAATAAAATATATATTACGGTAAAATAAGAAAGTTACAGTGCTAAAACAATGTTTTCCAATAAATCATGATATTTATCATGTTATGATAAATCATATTTTTCACATCTGAGAAATGCAAAATTACCAAAGCTCTCGAATGCGGCGGCGGAGTCAGTGGAACTGTACGGAAAATTGGACGCCGACTATGGAGTTTGGAGAGAGCATTGACGGATTTCTGTTGATCGATGCGCCGAAGATCGAACAAAAATTGGTGATGGTTCTGGGATATTCTCCAATTCATCAACGGTCATCGACGCCGGCGCCATCGTCATCACCGAAAGCATGTGTATATGGGTATCGTGAGATTGCTATCGGTAAAAAAAAAAAAAAATTGATAGGTCCATCGGAACAAATGTAAACTCCAGTGAGAAAAGAAAAACAATTTCTGGCGTTTTTGAGCCGTGGATTTGAATATCAAGGAGGAAATCAAATGGAAACCTTTAGATTGCGATTCCGTTGAGAAACTTTTCAAAACTGAGAAGAAACATTTGTGAGATTCCTACAAACGCCAGGGAAACAAAACAAAAAGAGAGAAACAAGCATTAAATGAAAAAAAAAAAAAAAGACAAAGAGACAACTAGAAGAAGCTGAGAATCTTAGACTTGAAGTTGAATAAACGTATTTCAACAAAAGGATACAATCGGGATTTAAAAATATCAACAGTGAGATATTTTTCTCTTTGTTACTTTGCTAATTATTTTTGAATTTTTAGCTATGTGTCAAAATTTCTCTATTTTCTACCAACAAAACCCAATAAAAACAAATATTTGTTACCAACAAGCTCACTGTGATGGTCTAGCTTTAAGCACAATGCTTACAATCCTCTATAAAACAAGGCTTGTAGTTTGAACAAAAAAAACAAGGAATGTGTAGGTCTAGCTTTAAATTTGGGAATCTTTTCCAAAATCTATTCCTCAAGTTCTGCCCACTGTGATGTCACATACTCGGGGTTCTCTAGTCTTGTAATTGAAGAAATCCAAGAAATGAGTAAAGGACTAGGAATCAAATACACCATCAATAGTATTTTATTAACCTGTGGTGCATGAGGCAATGACAAGTGCCAGGTGCTTATATGGAATTTCTATATCAACTCAGCAGTTGAAATGAAAGGTTTAAATTTCTCACGAACACTAATCTTATGTTATATCCAGAAAAAATAAAGTGTTTGATTTAAAGAGTTTTGCAAGAATTAGCATTTATTTTAATTTTGTTTATTTTTATAGCACTTTTGTAAAATAATTAGATTTTTAGCACTTTATTTACTGTTTATGACAATATAGCCCTATTACAATACGACGTGTACGGATGTGAACCGTACACATGAAAATAGAAGTGACAATAAAATCATCTTTTACTCGCTAAGAGATAAAAAGAAAAGAAAAAAAAACAAAGTGTTACAAAACTAATGAATTTAAAAAGTGTTACAAAACATTAATCTTATGTTAATGGGGCATGAACGTTTGATGGCGGCGGACTTTACAAATCTTTAAGGATGAATTTTATTCGTTGTTGGCTATGGGTAACACTATTTTTTCTATCGGAAACGGATTCAACAGCGATCAATTATGATCAGAAGGTTGTGTATTTCGGATTTGTTTTGGATCTCATTTCGGTGGTCTCGCGTTCTCGGTGGGATCTTGTGTCGGCATTTTTTTTCTGGCTTACTTCACGGGATCTCAAATCTACCTCCAGTTTTAATCACGGGATCTCAAATTCTTTTCGGATTACATCACGGGATCTCATAGTTATTTCGATTTCCAGTTTCGGTGAGCCACATATACTCAAATCTGCTTCTAGCTCTCATCACGGGATCTCAAATTTTCTTCGGATTACATCACGGGATCTCAAAGGTTTTTCGATTTCCAGGTTCGAACTTAAGCCTGGGTCAGTGAGGGGGATTCTGGCAAACGAGGAAAGTTATCACTCGGGGTCACAGGCTAGCTATCATACGGATTCTAACGGGATACCAAATTGGATATTATGGATTCGAATCCAGGGGATAGCGGTTTCATCGGCACGACTGAGGTCTTTGGTGTTACATATGGTTTTAAGTACCGGATCTGCGAAGGGGATCTGGGCTGTAGTTGTCGTAGTTTCCAGAGATTTCAAAGCAATACATCTCGTGGAAGATTCTGTGATTCAATTGCGGATCCTGATTGACAATTTTTGGAGGTGGTTTATTGAGGAGGATCGTAACCAGATGGCGGAGTTAATACAGAGGATTGACAAAGAAATCGAGTATATAGGGGAGTCTCAGGGACTTGTTCAAAGCATCACCACTCTCCTTTCTCCTTTTTGTTCAGTGTTTGCATCTTCCCCTCCTTTCTACAATATGTCTCAAAGCCATTTGGTCAAAAGAGATGGTTTTAATTTTTTTGTTATGGTTTTGTACGATGGTTTTACTATCAATTACACTAATAAATTTGAGACATGGAGTTTATTCAAAAACAATCGGAGATCATGTGTAGGTACTGTACAATTTCAAGGGGTCGTAAGGTTATTTATATTAACCCAATTTGGGCTTAGAATGGAGACAAGCGACACTCATCGTAAGGATGAAAAGAAAGTCTCATTAATAATTTGGGAAATTGAGGTAGCAGTGTATATTGAAAATCAGAGGTGGGTTTGTGGAAAATTAAAGGATTATTGTAGCCAATGTCGGCAAGCTCTGGTTGTAACGGTGGTTGTTATGAAGGTTTCATCAAACCCAAAGACCAATTTAGCAATACCAAATTAGTTTTTATTTATGCGGATCATGAGTTGGAATTGTCAGGGACTCGGGAATCGGTACACAATAGGTTATTTGCGGGAGGTTTGGAAAAAACATAAGCCAGAATTTTTATTTCTTTCAGAAACTAAGCAAGATTTTTCTTTTATGCAAAAATTTCAACTTCATTTTGGTTATAATAAATTATACACGGTCGAACCGTGCGGTGCGAGTGGTGGACTCGCTTTATATTATGATGATTCATTGGATGTTACTATTTTATTTTCAAGTAAACGAATAATTGATATTGAGGCAACTATTCAAGGAAAAAAAGTTTTCTTGTCGTTTATTTACGGTGATCCGGTACCAAAAAATCGAGATCAAGTGTGGGAACGGTTAACCCGAACAAGCACAGCACGAGACGCCCCTTGGTTTATAATTGGCGATTTAAACGAAATTACGGGAAATAATGAAAAACAAGGAGGAAATTTACGACCTGCATCTTCCTTTATGTCCTTCAATCTTATGATACAACATTGCGGTTTTCTGGAATTTCAGTGTCATGGAAATACCATGTCCTGGAGGGGAAGGCGGAATTCGAAAATTGTTCGGTGCCGTCTGGATAGGGCCTTAGCTAACGAGGATTGGCATGAAATTTTTTCTCATTCATATGTTGAATACTTGGCAATGATTGGGTCGGACCATAGGCCAATTGTTGCCACCATTGAGGATAAAATACCGCGGAAACGGGGACAATTTCGGTTTGATAAACGGTGGATTGGACGGGACGGCCTTATGGACACAATTTCAAAGGGCTGGGAAATTAACACAGGTGGCAACGGATCCTCATTTATAGAAAAAATAACGAATTGCCGGAGAGAAATATCAAAATGGCGGAAAAATAATTTACCATACGGCAAGGAGAAAATTAGAGATTTACAACAAGCTTTAGAGGAGGTCCAGAATGATGATAATAGTACACCCGAGGAATTGATGGATATTACGAGGAAACTGAAAGAGGCTTATTTAGATGAGGAGTTATTTTGGCAACAGAAAAGTCGCACATTATGGGCAACGGTGGGGGACAGAAATACAAAGTTCTATCACGCGCAAGTTAAGCAAAGACGAGCGCGAAATCGGATTACTGGACTACATAATGCATCAGGATCTTGGGTTACCTCGGATAAAGAGGTGGAACAAGTGGCGGTTAACTATTTCGAGGAT
>PKML01035242.1:46823-70004 GCA_002933935.1 Eutrema yunnanense
AAAAAAAAAAAAAAAAAAAAAAAAAAAACATTAATCTTATGTTATATCCAGAAGGAAAAAGTGTTTGATTTAAGGGGTTTTGCAAGAATTAACACTTATTTTAATTTTATTTAGTTTTATAGAACATTTGTAAGATAATTAAATTTTTAGCGCTTTATTTATTGTTTATGACAATATAGCTCATATACAATACGACGTGTACAAAAATGTGAACCGTACACAGGAAAATAGAAGTGGAAATAAAATCGTGTTTTACTCGCTAAAAGACAAAAAGAAAAAAAGAGAAAAAAAAACAAAGTATTACAAAACATATGAATTAAAAAATAAGTGCTAACATATGCAATTTCTTTTTGATTCAATTGGAAATTTTTAAATTTCTAATTTTATCAAATTTAAGGTTCAAATTTAGGGGTTTTTGTTTCAGATTTCGTCATCAGATATGTAAGGTAAACCGTTTTTGTTTTTTTAGACTTTTAAATCAAGTCTAATATGCGAAGCTGATCGAGTCTAGTTTCATAATAAAGAAGGCTCGATCAGTTGGGAGTATAGATTTAATGTTATAGCAGATGCAAGGAAAGCAATGTAGTCGGTAAAATATTGGCTTTATAGTTTTAGATCTATAATTTTTACTCTACTTTCAAGCTTTGAAAAGGTTATATAATGGTGTCTGATTTGAATGATTAAATAGTTAGCACAAAGCTGCATAAGTCTATTTAATTTTTCAAGAAACATCAAACCATTTGGAGTTCCGATCCAAATGATATCACACCCATTTTGCTAGGCTGAAAATAGTCTTAACAGCGTCGCAAAATGTTTTTTTGCGTCGACTTTGCGAGGAATGTTAATTCGTCTCTAATAGCTCGTACACTACAAGAAAACAGTCGATTTTCGATGGCCATATCGGTCGGAAAACCGTCGGAAAACAGTTTTCCCGACCAATTTCCGACCGATTTGGCTCGTCGGGACTATTGCGTCGGAAATCAATATTGGTCGGAAATTGGTCTGGAATTTCTGACGGATTACCGACAATTATCGACGTCATAAAGCGTCGGGTAATACCCGACGGTTTCCGACCATATTCCGACCAACCTAAATTCCGACCAAATTCCGATTAACCTAAATTCTGACCAAATTCCGACCACCCTAAATTCCAACCAAATTCCGACCAACCTAAATCCCGACCAAATTCGGACCACCCTAAATTCTGACCAAATTCCGACCAACCTAAATCAAGACCAAATTCCGACCAACTTGAAATACTGTAATTCCAAAATTATTTTGAAAATTGTTGAATTTTGATTAATTAATTTAATTTAATTTAATTAATTCGAAAATGTAAATGAAAATTAATATTAAACATTAAAATATTCTAAAATAAAATAGTTTTGAAAATAAAATAACAGAAAGTGTTTTTAAAATATTAAACATATTAAACATTTGCGGATCCCGATCCCGATCCCGTTCCCGGGAAATCCGGGAACTTCGCTCTCATCCAAGCCGACATGCTAGCGATATCCGTCCTCGATATGCTAGTTGTGGATCAAGCCGGATGTGCAAGTCCCGGCCCGGTTGTTGGACTAACTCCTCGATAGTGAGGACTCGGGGAGTTTGACTCTGCGACTCCGGGATAGTCGATCCAGCGGGACTTGGTGGTTGTGTGCCTTGACTCGAACCACCGCTATGTCTAGGAGGTTGCATCTCTCGAGGCGAACCACCGAGATGCATGTTCGCGAAACCCTCGTACGTCCTACAAAAAAAACGCAAACTTAGTTAGATATTAAACGCAAACGCAAAATAGAAATAAAACGGGAAAAAATACCAAAACCGGAAAATATTCACAAAAAGGCAAAAAAATACCTAAAACCGGAAAATATTCACAAAAAAATACCAAAAACCACAAACTATTCACAAAAACGCAAAAAATACCAAAAACCGGAAAAAAATACAAAAACACGATATATTTCAAAAAACCCGAAAAAGTTATGAAAATTCTCGAAACGGTTTTTATAAAAATAATAAAAATTCATAAAACGATTTTTATGAAAAAAATAAATTATTCTTTTCAAACGTTTTAAATAACAAAGAAAAAATTATTCTTTTCAAAAAATGCTAAAAACGATTTTTATAAAATTTAAAAATATATTTTTGGTTTTTTTAATCTAAAAAACGATTTTTTCATAGGTTTAATAATGAAACTAAAAAAAAAAAAATCTTATGAAAATTATAAAATTAATCAAGTTTTATATAACTATTCAAAACAAAAATTAAAATTAAACAAATCTAACAAAACATAAACAAATCTAACCAAAACTCAAATCTCAACTCAAATCTAACAACAAATCTAACCACAAATCTAACTAATCTAACTAATCTAACTACAAATCTCACAAAACCAACAAATCCTAACAACTAACATCCTTATGCATGGCTTACATGGTGATAGATGAAGGAGGCGGCGGAGGAGGACAGAATTCTCCGGCGGATGGCGGCTCCGTGAAGACCTAATTTAAAAAAAAAATTACCGTGAGTACAAGAGAAGAGAGGAAGAGAAGAGGAGAAGAGGAAGAGAAGAGGAAGAGAAGAGGGAGAGAAGACTTACCGTGACAAGAGAACGGCGGCGGTGAGAGCAGACGGCGGAGGGAGAATCGCCGGAGAGAGAGAGACGAAGAGAAGAGACGAAGAGACGAGAAGTGAGGAAGAAGAAGAAAAATATGGGTTTTAGATCTATTTATTTCAGACCAACCCATACGGTCGGAAATCGGTCGGTTTATTAAAAAAAATAAACCGCCTCACTTTTCATTTTGCGGTAAGGTTTCCCGGGTTTTTTTTTGGGTTGGTCGAAAATTGGTCGGTAATTATTTAGAATTTCCGACCAATTTCCGACCATATAGGGTTTAGAGTGTATAAATGCTAAGTGTATATAAATCCAACATAAAACTTTGAAATTTATAAAA
The DNA here is from genome assembly GCA_002933935.1 of Eutrema yunnanense. NCBI lineage: Eukaryota > Viridiplantae > Streptophyta > Magnoliopsida > Brassicales > Brassicaceae > Eutrema > Eutrema yunnanense. Next base: position 49,778 of record PKML01035242.1, read on the forward strand.
ATTAGTATTTCTTATAGGGCTTAGGGTTTATAAATCCAAGAAAACTTTAGAATTTGTAAATTTCTGACCAATTTCCGACCATTTATTCATATTGGTCGGAAATTCCTAAGTTTTTCCGACTAAATTCCGACCATATAGGGTTTAGGGTTTAAAATTCTAAACACTTAGCATTTGAAATTCTAAACACTAACCCCTATTTGAAATTTACAAAAAGTTGTAAACACTTTGCATTTTTTCGATTGGGTGTTGGATTTATAAACACTTAGCATTTTTTTTAAAAGCTCATATCGGTCGGAAATTGGTCGGTAATTCTTTGGAAATTCCGACCAATTTCCGACCAAATAGGGTTTAGGGTTTATTAATGCTAAGTGTTTATAAATCCAACATTAAACTTTGAAATTTATAAAAATTAGTATTTCATATGGGGTTTAGGGTTTATAAATCCAACATAAAACTTTAAAATTTCATTGTAATTTCCGACCAATTTCCGACCATTTATTCACATTGGTCGGAAATTGGTCGGTAATTTCCGACCATATAGGGTTTAGGGTTTAAAATTCTTAATTTACAAACTGTATACTGTTTAAAAAACATGTAAACATCTTATGTCTTACAAATATATGGCAAAATAAACATTTAATAGAGTATATGATGTTTTTATAAATTGAAAGTAGATTGAGTTAAGCCTTTCATAACGAAACATTGATCTTATACTTATACTTTTCGGTTTCTTGTAGGTTTTTTATTATATGCCCCAAAATTGTTTTACTTAAACTATATGGACATTGAATTCTTTCAAAAGATCATATCTAACCATATTAAACATAGTCCAAATCAAATTTATGCCGTTTGAGGTTTCAGAACCTCAAATGGTCGGAATTTGGTCGGAATGTACCAGGAATTCCGACCACATTTAGACCAACTAATAAACCACATGTTCTTTGATAATTTTAGCACGTTTATTGATAATTTTAGCACGTTTATTGTGAGTATGAGGTTAAATTTCCGACCATATTCCGACAGATCAAGATATCCGGTCGGAAACCGGTCGAAATTAGATATATATATATATATTTTAAATGCTTTGCAACTAATTTATACAAAGTTGCATAAAAAAGAATATTGTTACAATTTTTTTCTTATTAATTAAAAATAATCGTACAAACAATTCAAGCATGTGAATAAAAATCGTACAAACAATTCAAGCCATGAGGTGGTGTTGTATTTATAATTGAAATTTATGCGGATTTCCGACCAATTTCCGACCACTGTAATAATTCAAACGTCTATAAAACGGCCAGTGCAACGGGCATATTAACGTGTATATTTCATCGGAAATTGGTCGGATTCTATAATGGTCGGAAATTGGTCGGAAATTCAACCCAATTTCCGACCATATTAATATTCACCAACGGCTATAAACGGTGAATGCACCGGATATATCAACGTATATATCCCATCGGAAAACAGTCGGGAATCGGTCTGAAATACCGATCAATTTCCGACAACTGTTAATCAGTCTCGAAATCGTCGGAAATCGATCGGGATTTCCGACTAAATTTCCGACCAACTGAAAATGGTCGGGAATTATCGACCAACTTCCGACGGCTCTTTTTTTGTCGGAATTTCGTCGGTATGTGGTCGGAAATTCCCGACCATTTTCAATTGGTCGGAAATCGATATGTTTTCTTGTTGTGGTAGAAAGGTTTGCGACAAATTTATTTTCATCGTTAAATCCTTGCCCAAATTAACTCGCAAATCCTCGCCCAAATTTCCTTGTAGCAAAGTTTGCGACAATTAGAGCTAGGTGTCGATGATGTCAGCGCACTAACACCTCTACCACTCAAATATTATGAATAATGTCCAGTTTGTGATATCTGTAATTTATAAAGATAATATAAATTAAATCTAAAATAAAAAACTAAAAAAGATTAAAATGTAGAAAAATGGATGTTTATCCATCAAATCATATTTTATTATGTCTTTCACAATGCTTTTTGTTCACCGTCTTAAAGTTACCAACTTACTTGATATATATATATATATATATATGTGATCCAACTTATGTGAAGTAATATATATAACTCATCATCGCCTTCTCGTGTCTCTCTCTATATAGTAACAAACATATATATATATATAAAACACATACCTCACCATATAGTATATTATTATATTATAGTTTATAACACATTATCAGCACAATCATCTCTTGATTCGTTTTAACATTAAAAAAGTGAGATTTAATTCATATTCAATCTTTTTACGTTTATGTATTAATTTTTGAGATGATATGTGCTGCCTTCTCCGAACCGATCGTTATAATAGGCTATGCCTTCACGATAATTATCATATGGTAGACTATGGCTTTGATTGGTAGAGCATTTAAAAAAGCATTAAGCTTTTTATCAACCAATCAACAAAGCATTTAGGGAAGCATTTAGAAGCTCCAAATGCTCTCCAAATGCTCCTTTCTCTATGCTTTCATATGAAACTTTTGGTAGAGCATTTAAAAAAGCATTAAGTTTTTTATCAACCAATCAACAAAGCATTTAGGGAAGCATTTAGAAGCTCCAAATGCTCTCCAAATGCTCCTTTCTCTATGCTTTCATATGAAGCTTTTGGTAGAGCATTAACCTATAAAATATATAAAAAAATTAATATAATTTAATATAATTAATTTATTTTGTTAAATAATATTAAAAATTATGTTTATATTAAAGTGTAAATTTTATACTTTTAAAACTAATATTTACCATTATTTTATTTTTATTAATTTTCAAATATTTTTTAAAAAAATATATAATATAATAAATACAATTGAAATATGAAAAAAATATTAAAAATTATATTAGAAATATAACTATAGATTTAGTGCTTACGAATAAATATATTAAATAATTTTATATATAATATTTTACAGCTCTACCAATCACTACATTAATCAGAGCATACAACTTCAGCAGCATACTGTTTCTGCTGCTTAATGCTTCTGCTCAACTGTCTACTCAGATTATATGGCAGACTTTGCCTCCTCAAACATTTGGTTGACTTATGATCTTATGGTAGATGTCTCCTCAGATCATTGCCTCCATGAAATAAATGTCCCGAAGAAATTTAAGAAAAGTTCCTGAATAACTAAATGAAAATATGTCCAAAAGACATACTTGAAAGAAACAAATGTCCCAAAGACATTTATGAAAGGTTCCGGATGAACCGTATAACAAAAAATAATGTGCAAAAGACATATTTGAAACAAAAATGTCCAGAAGACATATATGAAAGCGTTCCTGAAGAAATGCTTCGTCTAGAAGACGAATATCATACGTTTTAAATTACTGTTTCTTTTAATTTATGTTTACTATCGTAAATTATGTTGAAGAATATGCCTCCTGAATTGATATGTTTAATTTATTTTGTTGATAACAATTATATATGTGAGTTCCGGAAGAACTACATAAAAAGAGAAAAAAATTATAGATAATGGAGAGCTCCGGAAGAGCTAGATGTTCCAGAAGAACGCAACGCTCTAGAAGAGCGAAACGCTCTAGATGAGCAAAACGCTCTAGATGAGCAAAACGCTCCAGAAAAAAAACTCTTCAAAAGAATAAAACGCTCCAGCAGAGCGAACGTTTTAAAAAATTACATGATGGAGACATGCATAAAGATGGCAAAATAGTATAAGATAAGTAAACCTGAAGTTTATCAATATGTAACATAACCGGCTTAAGCCATCCCGGTGTAATAATGATATCAAATATTATTGAGAATTTATGTGGAAAACCCATATGTTTTTCACACATAGCATGTCTTAGCAAAAAGATTTTATGCATAATACATGACCCAAGATGGGTTAATTGGATATGTTATTGATCCTAAATTGGGATTCAATTCGAGATGGATAGACATGAAATATCATCATCTCGATGAGGAGAATTAAAGAATCTCATATAAGAAGTAAGTGGAACATACAGAAGATTGCGTTCACACTTAAAATGGATCTGATGGTTCATTTATAAAGTAAATCTAGAAGATTGCAAGATCAACTATGGTGAAATTCTCTCATCTAATTGATTCAATTAAAGATTAACTATTCCTTGTTTGGAAATTTATGGGTATGCAATATATGTATCCACCACACTGCATAAAAGTGAGACCCATAAATTATATTGAATCATCAATCAAAGATGTGTTTATCACAAGATTTGAAGATCATTATTACTGGGAGAATGGTCGAATAATTTGGATCCTTTAACAAATGAATGTGAACTTGAAGTTCAAAGTTCAAAGGATCACTATTCATGATGTGTTGCAAATCAAATGCCATGAGCATTTATAAACAGCTAATGGATGTGATATCTCGAAATGAATTATCATTGGAAAAAAAAGATTCGGAGGGAGCGTTAACGAAAGAATTCAAAGAGGGACTTGAAATATTCATGTATCAGGCCGAAAATATGCAAACAACCCTGGAAAGCGGTAAGATGTTCTGTCATTGTCGTAAATGCAAGAATACGAGATATATTCTTATTGAGACGGTGTGAAATCATTTACTAGATAGAGGATTTATGCCGCAATATTATATTTGGTATCAACATGGAGAGGGTTTTGAAAGGACGTCTCAAGCAGGTGCTAGTAATAGTAATTATCAAGGTCAGGTAGATTTTGATCAGGGTAGTAGTTATCATCATGGTGAACATCAATTTGATCAGGGTCAAGATCATGATAAGATGCACGCCATGGTTACTGATGCATTTCATGAAACAAATGTTGATAATACTATTGAGGAACACAACGTAACGATTTTATGATATGCTAGACGCTGCAAATCAGCCACTCTACGATGGATGTAGAGAAGGTCAGTCTAAATTGTCGTTAACAGCTAGGATGATGAGAATTAAAACTGATCATAACTTAGCTGAGGTTTGCATGGATGATTGGGCTGATCTTATTAAAGAGTATTTGGTGTTTGGCAGCCGAAACATACTATGAGATACAGAAGTTGGTGTTTAGTCTTGGGTTGCATTCTGAGATGATAGATGTATGTATTGACAATTGTATGATTTTTTGGAAAGATGATGATAAGCTGTAGGAATGTCGAGTTTGCCAAAAAATGAGATTTAGGCCGCAAACTTCTGGGCGTAGTAATATATCGTACCAACGGATGTGGTATCTTCCTATAACTGATAGGTTGAAACAGTTGTATCAATCTGAAAGGACAACTACACCGATGAGGTGGCATGCAGAACATTCACAGAGAGAAGGAGAAGTGACTCACCCGTCAGATGCAAAAGTTTGGAAACACTTTAATACGAAACACCCAGGCTTTGCTAAATCTAAGCGAAATGTGTATCTTGGTCTTTGCACTGATGGATTTAGTCCATTCGGTATGTCTGGTAGGCAATATTCTTTGTGGCCAGTTATCGTAACGCCTTATAACCTTCTCCCAGATATGTGCATGCAAAGAGAATTTCTATTCCTAAATATTTTGGTACATGGTCCCAATCATCCAAAGAGGTCCCTTAATGTGTTTTTGCAGCCTCTCATACATGAGTTGAAACAGTTGTGGTATACATGAGTTCGTACATATGACTGTGCGAGAAAAAAAAAATTTACGATGTGTGCGCTCCTTATGTGGACAATAAGCGACTTTCCTGCATACGGAATGCTATCAGATTGGATGACGCATGGGAGGTTATCTTGTCCTTATTGCCTCGATCGGACATATGCGTTTCTGCTGAAACATGGTCGAAAAACATGCTGGTTTGATTGTCACCGGCGGTTTCTACCAATCAACCATCCATATAGGAGAAACAAACGGCTGTTTAGGAAGAACAAAATTGTGTGTGTCCCCCCCCCCACCAGTGTATCTATCTGGAGAAGAACTAAAAGCGCAAATATATCATTTTGGGGGACTAGAAATAGTGAATCGTGGGGAAAATTGGCACACTCCAGCTAATATGCCTGATGGATACGGGGTCAATCATAATTGGCACAAGAAAATCATATTTTAGGAACTTCCGTACTGGAAAGATCATCTGATGAGACACAATCTTGATGTCATGCACATTGAGAAAAAGGTTTTTGATAACATCATGCATACATTGCTAAACGTAAAAGAAAGAGCCAAAGATATCGAAAAGTCAAGGTTGGACTTGCCCGATATTTGCAACAGAAATGAGTTACACATAATAAGCAATGGGAAATCACCATATCCTATATTTTGGTTGGGTGCAGAAGAAAATGCATCGTTGTTCAATTGGGTTTCATCTGACGTGAAATTTCATGATGGGTACGTATCCAGTCTTGCTAAATCTGTTGAGAAACGACAAAAGTTTTCAGGGATGAAGAGTCATGATTGTCACGTGTTTATGCAACGATTACTTCCTTTCGAATTTGCTGAACTCCTTCCATGAAATGTTCATGAAACAATTGGAGGTAAGATACAACATCAAATATAAAATTGTTGATATTAATTATATATTTTCAAATATTACAATATGTAATTTTGATTGTGCAGGCATCAGAGCTTTTTACTGGGATCTTAGTACACGGACGTTGTCAGAAGATGTAATTGCACATCTGGCTGCTAATATTCCAATATTATTGTGCAATTTGGAGAAGATATTTTCCCCGGCGTTTTTTTATGTTATGGAACATCTTTCCATTCATCTCTCTCACGAAGCAGAACTAGGCGGCCGTGTTCAGTTTAGGTGGATGTACCCATTTGAGCGCTTCAAGAAACATTTAAAGGAGAAGGCAAAAAATCTAGCAAGGGTTGAAAGATCAATTGTTGCACGAAGTTTGACAGAAGAAACTCCACACTTCAATTCATACTATTTCGCTACAAAAGTCCGCACACGCAAACGGACTCCCCCGCGATATGATGATGATGGTGTGGGAAGAACTTATGCAGTAGAGGGTGTCTCAGACATCTTCTCACCAATCGGACGTCTTAGTGGAAAATTGAAGGTAGTTTGGTGGTCTAACGAGAATGACAGGCACATCGCACATACGTACATCCTCCTAAATTGCGAGGAAGTGAGTCCTTACAAGAGGTAATGTAACTTATTTGTATTTTGCAGTTTATTTGTATTTCCATCTATAAATATGTATTTTGCAGTTTATTTGTTAGCCAGGTAAGGGAATGCATTGAAGGTGTTTCAGATGATGAAATAAACTATCGTAAAGATCGTCACTTTGCTAAGTGGTTGAAGACGCAAGTAAGTTAATATATATATATATATATATATAGTTATTATAAATATTTCATTTAATTACATCGATACTCAATTTAACATGCAAACTTATGGATATGCTTTTCATAAGTGGATTATGGCGACCCCGAATATCCAATATGGTTTCATGAGTTATTCCAAGACTGCACTCATGTATTTCACCCGTGGTTATGTGTTTCATACATACAAGTACGGCGTTCGTCGGGCAACTACTAACTACGGAGTTTGTGTTAAGGGTGAAATAGATTATTATGGGGTGTTGCAGGATATAATAGAAGTGGAGTACCCCGGCTTGGTTAATATGAAATGCGTTCTCTTCAAATGTGATTGGTTTGTTCCAACAGTCGGTCGAGGGGTGCGAAATAACAAATTTGGTGTGGTTGACGTCAACAAATCACGACGATACAACAAGTTTGAGCCATTTATCCTAGCATCACAAGCAGAACATGTAACATGTGTTCCATATCCGCGAGTTCGAACCACTGGGATCTCATGGTTACCGGTTATTAAAATCGCTCCAAGGGATAAAATTATTGGTGTTGACGATCTTCCAATGCAACAAGATTATTGTCGAAATGACATTACAGAACCAGAGATTACGGACAACGTTCTTTTAGTTGATCCCCAAAACATACAACTTGAATATCTACATGACGACACATAAGAAGAAGGCGTTTCCGATGAGTTTGAAGAGAGTACTGACGATGATGATGATGAACTTCAAGATGATGAACCCAATGAAGATGAAACCAACGAAGATGATGTTTCTGATTGATTTATGATATATGTATCTTCCTCTACTTTTGTTCAAAATTTTTTGTATAATATTAAACCTCCGGGAGTCCTTTCGAGCCTTTCTATGGTTATCTCCGAATTTCAGTAAGACATAATCATCGTAACCTTAAGATAACATTGTCGTAAGTCATAATCATCGTAACCTTTCGATAACATCGTTGTAATACTTTAAACCAGGCAAATTCAAATATCGGTTAAGGTTTTACGATGACATTACGTCGATTTACTAGTCATTCGACATAATGCCGTCGTAAGATTTAATCAAGTTTTACGACGACATTACGACGATTTACTAGTAATTCGACGTAATGTCGTCGTAAAACTCAAACCAAAATTTAGGGTTTGAGGTTTAGGGTTTGGTTTGGTTTTTCATTGTTGATCTTATTTTACGTAAGTTCTCTACTCATTGTATTGAACAAAAATGAGTTATCACAAAAATCAATTACATTATATACTATATATATAGATGTTACGAATAAACTTATAAGAACGAATGATATACATTATTATGTAAGAAAAGGAAATCTTTCATAAATTAGATTCAATCGTCGTTATTGAATTTATTGTTTCCTATGATAAGTTTTGGATGCTGAAATATAATTCGTTAATATTAGACGGTTTTGTGTATTAGGGTTTAGGGTTTAGATTTCTAAATTTACGTCGAAATTACGAAAGATCCATCGTAATTATGTCAGTAAATTACGACAATTTTACGACCGATCCGTCGTAAAATCGTCGTAAATCGAAAACATTAAATTTATCGGTCGTAAAATCGTTGTAAACTTGAAAACATTAAATTTACCGCGTGGGGGGGGGGAATTTGATTGGTTTATTTTTCGGTTTGAATTTTACGACGGAACCGTCGTAAAATTACATCGGTTTTACGACGGCCACAAACTCTATATAAACAAGCCGAACTTTTCTCTTCTACCTCACAACTTAAATTGATTCTCTCTCATCAAATTCACTCTCTCTCTACCACAACTCTCTCTCGACTAAGGTCAGGTTTTTTTTTAAAAAATTCAATATTTAATATTATTATAATTGTTAGATAGGATTGTAATTATTATATAGGATTGGATAATTTAGATACGATTGGAATTATTGGATTATGTTTATGATATTCGTTACGACTGTTTAATAATTAGTTTGATATAATTTTTTGTAGATATATATGGGGCCACGTAGGTCACACTACCGGATGTTTATGGGCGATGGGTCGGGACCGAATACTAATTCAGAAATCCCGTCATCATCTGCCACACCGTCTGCGGTGCCGCCACCTCCTCCAAATGATCCTCGTCCAGCATTGCTATATGCGGAATACACATTGCATGAGTTTATGCTTTCGCCGGGTTGTGAGGGTCTACCTCGGTTAGATCCGAATCGGCCGCCAAATACTTTTTGGTACGTAATTTTTTTTTTTTGTAACATTAACTTTTTATACTAATAAATATCGTTTTATTTTTTCAGGTTTAAGGAAGATAACAAAGTCGGACGGAATGTGTCTGACACAATAAAAGACTATTTCCAGGAGCTTCACCACAATTGGTATGCGGTTCCAGACAACGTAATCGAGACATGATTCAAATGTTTCGCGATAATTTAATCGTTTTCTAAGTTTTTTTTTTAGAATTCATTATTTTTATTAAATCGTTTCTAATTCTTTTTGTATTTTTTATAGCAAAAATGGCATTGGCACATTGCGATCAACGAGATGGTGAAGACGCAATTTAAAAAGAAGGCAAAATTGCGGCTCAATAACACCGTCCCCGATTGGAAGAGGAAGTGGGAGGTTAACGGCGATAACGCGAAGCCCCCATACATGTCTTCTGAAGTGTGGAACGGATTGAAGGCGTACTGGACTAATCCGCACTCGCAGATAGTGGCCGGCAAGTGTTCCGCTTCTCGTAACACTGTCGGTTCAGACGGTCTTCCGGCGGTTATGGCCCATACTTCGGGTCAAACGTCTTTTGCGGGAAGGCGCCTTCAAATGATAAGATTTTTTCGGTTAATTTTTTTTTTTGTTATTTTGTGATTAATTAAAATTAATCAATAACTGTTTAACTTTTTTTACTAGTGTCGTTTTGTTAGGCAAGCGGAGGCGAACTTTCGCCAATGACCCGTGTGTTTGAGGAAACTCACAAAAAGAAAGATGGTTCTTTTGTGGATCCTCGAGCGGAGCGGGTTTACGATGACACTTTAGCAAGGATCGCCATGCGTCAAACTCAATTATCTCAGCACTCATCTGGTAACTCGGTCCAATCCACTGCGGCTTTGACCACGGCCCAGATGGACGAGATATACGAATAGGTAATAATATTCAAATTCAATTTTTACGAAATTATTTTCTATTCAATTTATTAAATTTACCGGTTTGTTTTTTAAGGTTACTCCGAAGAAAAAGGGCAGAGTTTTAGGGATAGGATCGATCCGCGAGAGTGTCGTCGCCTCGTCTTTCGCACGGAATTAAGACATATCACGATTTACGATGAAATTACATCGATTTAAAATTTGCGACGATTTTACGATAATTAACAATTTACGATGATTTTACATCGATTTATTTCTGCATCGACGTACCAACGCATTTACGACGAAATCTTACGATGCGTTTACGACGAATTTATGAACCCATAATTTGATAATTCGATGTAAATTTGTTGTAATGTTACAACAACTTAGCAACGATATACCAACGAGGTAATTGGCGTCGTAATTCCGATGTAACATTACGACGATTTTACGACGAATTGTTTACGATGATTTAACGACGTTTTTAATATGTCGCAATATTTATGACGATTATACGACGTATATCGAGTTACGACGATCGATTTACTACGAATTATGATTCGTCGCTAATCCATCCCAAAACATGTTTTACACCGATTTTACGACGTATATGTCCGTCGTAAATTGGCTGTTTTCTTGTAGTGATTATTCCCTAATAGGCTCCCTCGAGATGATGGTTCTTTCACCATTGTTCTCGCTATATTTATTCGGGCATGAATCGACGTGACCAACTTTAGGTTAAGTTGATTTCGATGTGACCAATTTTGGGTCGGATCGATTATGGATTGGGTTGGATAGTATGGATCGGGTTTTGATACCATATTAAGGTACATGAGCTTCCAACTCAAAACCAATTGGCAATGAGTGGATTGGGCCGTGTATTCTCTATAATATTATTTATGAAGACGTTTTTAAAATTGAACTTTATTTTGTAAGTTATTACATAAAACGTCATTACAAATAACAAATAATAATTGAAATAGGAAATGAGATAATAGTCTTTTAAAATTATTGATTAGAATATAGAAAGTATATATTTTGCATTAAAGAGGTTATTTATTATTTAATTTTTTAATTATTTTTAATACTATATATTTTAAAATAATAATCAATTCATATATATTAAAAAAAAAGAATCTATTCAAAACATCTTGCTGTTATTTTCACTATAATTTATTATATTTTATTGAAATATATATCCAAAAAAAAGTTGAAAAATATTTTACTAATTTTATAAAAAGTTAGACACACGAAAACTATTATTTTAAAAAATTTGTAGACTAACCACAAAAACTATAGTCATTTAACGATGTATATTAGAGATATGTTTTCAAAATTATAAGTTATATGTTTTAGTTCACTACAAAACGGGTTAAATAGACAAATTATTACAAATTGATAGCTTTATCTATAATAATTAGTTAGATATAGTGTAAAATTTAGATAAAATCATTTTTCTTAAATTTCAAAATAATTTCTTTAAAAAAAATTACTACGCGCTATAATTAGTACGGGTTAAATCCTAGTTTATATATTATTTAAGATTTTTTCCAACTTCCGATGTGGAATATTATTCTTTAATATATTCAACCAATTATGTTTGTCTGTTATCCTTTTCGTATTTTATCATATTGACTTTGTAAAACCCCGAAAAACAAAAATACTAGCCGATTTTGATAATAAATTTTTAATTTAAATTGACATAAACTTTACTAAAATCTTTTAAATTTCATTTTTTGTGTTAAAATCTTCTAAATTTCTTTGTACTCAATTAACTAAAAAAAATGGATTTGCAAAGGAACTGCGTCAATTTTTCTTTCTTTATTTACATCGTATATGGAATATATGTTTTCTCGTGTATATGGAGCTTTTATTAAATTGTACAATACCTAGGTTTTTTCTTTGACATCTGTCAAAACTATTTGTTTTACCTGAAGTCATTTGTATATATATGTGCCTTTGTTTAAGATGGAAAGGCCATTTTCATACATTACAGGAAGTCGAAAGGCCATCATCCTATTTTCTAAATGTATATTACTCCTTTGTTTATGTCGAATATCATGAGTGTTTTGCAAAAATTAACACTTTCTAAATTTTGTATAGTTTCTTAACACTTAAATGACTGTTCATAGGTTTTTAGTACTTTGTTACTATTCATGACAATTTAGTCTTGGTACAGTACGGCGTATACGTATGTAGACGGTACACGAGTAAATAGAGGAATTAGTATTTTCGTCATTTACACGCTAAAAGACAAAACAACATAACAAAAAAAAAATTAACTAAGCAGAACTAAAAAAACACAACGATTAACTAACTAAAACCAAATAAAAATAAAACATGTATTGAGATCAACAAATTGAAAATAGAGCAACAACAAATGACCAATATGAATCAATGAACTAAAATCACAAAAACCAAAACCAATGAAGTGTGTTAAAATAACAAAAAAACAAAACTACGACAAACGCGAATTCTTATAGATATTCTGAAACACATCTTTGTAGACAACATTCATTGTCTTACGTTGTGGTTTACCATTCGAATCGGTAATTAGAATCTTCAATCCTTCCCTTGACGTAACTCTAGAGACAGCAACATAAAGCTGACCATGACAAAACACAGGCCTAGGTAAATACAATCCAACTTTTTCAGAGTTTGACCCTGACTTTTATTTATTGTCATAGTAAAAGCTATAGCAATGGGAAATTGCCTACGCCGCATCCTAAAGGGGAACCTTGCTTCCGGAGGCGAAACAAACATTCTAGGGATGAGTACTTTTTTGCCGACTTTATCACCACTTATAAGGCTAGCTTCGATAACATGTTTTGCCAACTGAGTAATAAGCAATCTTGTCCCATTACATAAACCGCCTCGAGGGTCAATGTTCCTAAGCAATATGATCGGGGCACCAGTCTTCAACTTTAAACAGTGATTTGGCAAACCAGACACCTTGATACTGTTTAGATATTCCTGAGTATAAACTATATCATCGATCTTGCTTGTGTCCGAAGTATCAATGCTATCAGAACTAAGATATTCATGCTCATCACCTGGATTCAAAATTTAAAAAGTTATATCGAATGGAATCCAAAGTCATAAATATTCTCAATAACACACTAAAATTACCTGCGAGCTCTGACAACATAAAGTCATTTATAAAATCAACATCTTGATTACGGGGACTCAGAATAGCCCTTTCTTGAAAAAATTTAGGGTCACGTGTCTTTGCATACATTCTTCCGTAAATCTCTGTTACAATATTTTTCACGGGCTCACCATCTCCAGTTATCAATAAATCCGATGGGATATCAATCTCAACTTCTCCGGTATTGGGCTCACTAATTTTTCCATCACCGATATCCAATATCCATTTTGCAAAATCTCTTAACCCTTGATCGACAACACTACCAGTGCCACGAAGAAGCCTCATATTCGTTTTTAGCTCCAAAACCTTGCAATCAGACCAAATAAGAGAAGAATTCACAGTCGCCAATATAGTTTCCGAGCTATTACCGCCGACAATAACAGGTAAAATCTGCCTAAAATCTCCGCCCAAAACAACCACTTTACCACCAAATACCTTATTACACTTTAATATATCACGCACAGTCCGGTCGAGCGTCTCGAAACAATATATGCTCATCATCGGAGCTTCATCCCAAATAATAAGGCTAGCTGCTTCAAGTAATTCTGCTTGGTGCGACCCAGCACTTATCGAGCACAAGGTATACTCGTTGACAACGATCGGTATCCCAAATCTAGAATGAGCCGTTCGACCCCCCTGTAACAATAATGCAGCTATCCCACTCGATGCAACATTAAGGACTATACGACCTTTAGACCGGAGCGCAGAACCCAAAAAACTCCACAGATACGTTTTTCCTGTTCCACCATAACCATAGACAAAAAAGAAACCACCGGTATCACCATTAACCGCGTACATTATCTCATCGTAAACACGTCTCTGCTCATCGGTAATTGTAGAGAACAACCTCGCATGATCAGCAGCCAGTTTATCACAATCATAGTTCTGCTCATCAAGTAAAAATTGGTTAATGTTCTTATACCGAGCAATATCGCCCGGGACAGGCATCGATCCTTTATAATTAGACAAAGAATGACCGTTCCTCCGCATATACTTTTCAATCTCTGACAAAGCAAGATTCTTCAAATGGACTTCGCTTATTACCAGACCTGTTTAAAACGAAAGTTAGACACAAAATTAAAAACAAAAATAAAAATTAAAGAAGGGGTTAAAAACGATCATACTATTATTGTTCTCTTTGCGCCTCAGCATGTATACGAAATCTTCGGTTAATAATTCCCAAGTAGCATTCCAAACGTTGATAGGAACTGCCACACTACTCGAAAGTAGCATAATGGCAAATAATTTACGTAAGAACTTTCCTGAACCCCAAAAACTTGCTTCTTTAATGCCATCAATGTATTCTTTATCATCGTCTAACAAACCAAGGGCATAGCATGCTTCCCGGAATGTAGCATATAGAACACCTTTAACCGTTTTGAGCTCATCAAAACTTTTAGGCCCTTTAACGACGTTTAGCAGAATCCTCAGGTGATATGCGTCTGTCAAAGACGGTGGTACATATGTAAGCCTGCCTATGGCAAAACCTTGCCGACGAACTTTCCATACCCTGAGTTGCGTAACCCAAACGAACATTGTCGGAAAATCTGCGTAAGTTAATGTACGTGCCAATGCATATTCTCGATTGGCTTCCATCCAAGCTAAGAACTTAGACTGACCTACCGATGGTCTATTGAGAACGTCATCAACATTGTCATCTTCGTGATATATAAGTAATTGCTGACCAGGAAGATGAAACGAAAGTTTAACAACCGGAGTAGTTCGATAGTGCGTAGGAAAAGTAAGAATCCTCCAGGTGGCTTCACATGCCGAAATATACCTACAATCCCAACAACACAATCGTCACACCGGAGAGAACAAATATATAATAATTTTTGAAAACGTGGTGAGCATCAACATAAAGAATTTGAGAGAAACACCTGCAATTATAATAATTTTTAACATCATCTTCGGAGATAACGGGGTTACCATCCTCATCTTCAATGGCTGCCCTAACATAATCCGGACCTTTGTTTATATATTTAAACAGGTACTTGATTGACCTCGTCTGATTGCACCACTGGATGTTAATATGAGCACGATAACGCTTCATAAGCTTTTCATTGTAAGGTACAACATACCTATTGTCACACTCGAAACCTTTCTTCAACACAGTTCGCGAATTGTCCCGACGTGTATAAATAGGAAATCCAGCATCATCGATCTTCGTAACTGTACTATACGACTTTGGAAAAAATTTAGTACACCTCCTATCGCTCATACAGACGTTTTTTGGATTGGCTTCACCACATGGCCCATGTATCATTAAATCGCCACCAATTTCATACAAATAAGGATCTAAATCCTTATCAGGGATTTCGGCCGATATAAATTTATCAATGTCCTCACTCGTAGGTAACCTAGAATCAGGATGCAAGAAGACAACCATATGAGCATGCGGCAATCCCCTTTTCTGAAACTCAATGGTATGCATTGCTGAAAATAGACAAATCATAAAAACGGAGTTAACAAAACTCGTGTTATATGCGATTATCAAAAGCAACTCAACATGGATAATAATACAAATACAAAACGATTTAACATGTCCACGCCTAAATGCGATAAAAGACATCCAGATCAAATACGTTTATAAAATACGAAATTATAACAACTTTATCCAGTATTTAATACAATATTTGTTTCTATACAGAAAGAAACTCAATATTATAACGTATACCACAAATAACCACATATAATAAGAGCTAAACATAAACATACTTAGAACGTACAATTAAGTTCTTACTTGAGTTAACGCGACCTAGGACATTGTCATTTGTTATATAACGCACAAGATTATCGAGTTTCATCTTGAAAACTCTACAACAAATATCCGGTCGATCCTCAGTCTTCAAATCATGCTTTTGTAAATATCTCGTTATTTCAGGCCACTTCGGATTGTAAGTGATTGTAATAAAAAAATCTGGATAGCCATAATACTTGCATGTCGCCATCGCGTCTAGATAATGCTGCATCATATACCTCTTATTACCAGTGAACGATGACGGTATAATGACCCGTCTTCCTTGTCCGGCAAGACTACAATCACCTTTCTCAACTGCTCGTTCAATCTTATCAAAGTTATCACATCTGAGTTTCTTTTGATTATGCCAAATATAACGAAGTCTATTAGACTATATCATGGTATACGCGTCCACTAAGAACTGCTGATACAATCTGCCAGACATCATAATAACTGGAGATTCATCATATCTCTCTTGAATGCGAAATGCAAAAAATTCACGCATCGTCACAGTCGTACGCTTCCTACCAGCGGTATCAAAGAACCCAATATCAATTCCTAGTCTGAATCCATCCTCACCATATGGGAACAACAATGGATATTGCAAAGGCAAATAAGCCGGATGTAGCTCACTTATTTGTTGTAACTTTCCAGTCCTACTTTCAAGAACTATATCTCGTTTATCAGCAGACACACTAAAATCCCCAGGCACCAAAGCCGCGACATCTTTCTCGGTTGGCAAGTTATGAATTCGCCCATCAGCAGCTCTTCCAGCAGCAAGCACCAATTTATAACAATTATTATTACCACCATCGACGAATCTTTCCCGTGCAGACCTAAACGCTTTGACATGAGGATTATGAACATCCAACATTCTTGTTAAAAGCCTCACAATATCAGGACTAAGTTTTTCCGAACACCCAATTGTCCTAGTAAGAAAAAACAAATTATACAATTTCCTTTTAAAATTATCGAATTATGCAAACTTTTACAAACCAAAAAAATCCGAAAACTAAACAATTACCCGTAAGCACTCAGTCTATTAGCTGTCTCTGCTTGCCAGCAGATGGGAAAATATCTCTGATACGATGATAATTCTCACCACATAGCTGAAATAGATACAGACCGGCACCATTGTTGATGGCGCTATTAATCTTGCCACCGAGAGATGTAAACGAAAACATCATGTTGTAGGCTCTTATGAATTCACGAAAATGGGTCCTCCTATCACCGCGGTTATACAATAATGTCAATAATGTTTTTGGAGGCGCTTTAAGAAGTGGTAGATAAACCTTTCCTTTATGACAGCAAATCGTAAAAACCGGGGTAGCGGTCGCAACCTTTTTGTTTATACGTTCCCCGAACCACATAAAAGCATGACAAAAACCACACATGTAGGATGGATCACCATCGTCATAGTAACCTGGAAAATGAAACCCAATTTCAGCATGTGCAACACATAAAAAAATATAAAACATATATAAATTTGCTATTAGTACCATTCTCAGTTTGCCCGAAAAGTGCTGAAGAATTAATCCCAGCTAAATTAAATGGCCTTTGTTGTTTTCGCCGAGCCGAATTATTCACTTTTCTAGGCACAGAGTAATTCGCAGACCCCTCATCTTCGTCGGTATCAGAATCAGTGGCCACAAAGCAGAGAAAATCATCGACATCCACGGGCTTGTCTAACAAGTCTATGAAACCAAATAACCAACAATAACAATAAATTCAATTATATACAGACCACCTACAAACCAAGTATACAAATTTCGAAATCATAACCTAAACTCCTTTTTTGTTTTTTCAAGGCACGTTTGGATCGAAGAACCTCCATTCTTCTTCTCCTGGCAACTCTAGCCATGCCAACCTTGCCAAGACCATCTATATCCATGTATGTGTGATAAATCAAACTTTTGGGGGTACCAACTGGTGCATAAATTTCAGCTCTCGTAGTTATGGCTGATATAACAAATAGAAATCAGAGTAAGCAAATTAACAAAAACAACGAACCTACATAATAAAACGAAAGAAACTCACGCCGGTTTGAGACAGGAAATTTAAAAGCTTTCGTCCGCTTGCCACCAGTCTTTGGGGGCTTCATAACCCGCAACAATATGAATTTTTGGAATAGACTCCGATCAATAAGCGCGAGACAAAACTATAATTAAGACTCTTCTATGATGATCGACCAAAACAATACAAAGATTTAAACACCCTACTCGTCTTCGATTAAAACATCGAAACAAATCAGTGATCAGAGCTTAGAAAAACAACTACCAATAAGTATATAAATAAAAGTAACAACTTCAAGCCTAAGGCACCTAAGTCATTATTTAAATCAAAACGCAAACCCTAGCAAAAAATAAATAACTACTATCATTAAGATTTCGTATCCTTATATTATGCTCGAACTACATAGACGATAATTGCTATTCTTATATTATGCTCGAACTACAGAAGACAAAACTTTGAACATTACACTCGTGATTGAGTAGAATACACGAATCAGGTCAACGATCACAGCGAAGATGAAACAACAGCTTAAGAAGTATATAAATAAAAGTTATGACTTAAAGTTAAAGGAAACTAAGTACTTGTCTCCACCAAAAACACAAACCATTAGCAAAAAGGAAATATAACAAAAATCTGATTCGTTTGTAAACAATATCCCAATTTTCCTTTTCAAGGAACACTACAAGAAAACAGGCAGTTTGCAACGAACGATTTCGTTGCTAAATCGTCGCAAATCGCATGTACCATCGACTTTGCGACGAAATTCAAATCGTCGCTAACTGATCGATGCAAACCAGAAATCGTCGTAAAAACGTGGCAAAATTACAAGGAATTAAATAGCGTCGCAAAATCGTTGGTAAAACATCGTCGCTAATTCGTCGTAAATTTTACATCGAAATTACAACGAATAATCAAACGTCGTAATAACGATGGTAATACGAAGGCAATTAACGACAAAATAGCGTCAATTTAAAGATGCACATTCGCGACGATTTAGCGACGATTTGGTGTTGCGACGATTTTGCGACGATTTGTTTTTGCGACGATTTGGCGACGGTTTAAAATTAGCGACGATTGTGCGACGATTTGTTTTTGCGACGATTTAGCAACGGAATGTTAATTGTTTTAGTTTTTAAATAAAATTATAAATTAAATTTAATAATTTTAAAAATATTTTTTCGAAAATTATTTTTGAAAATTATTTTTGAAAATTAAAGTGAAAATTATAAATATAATAAAATTTTATTACAAAAAAAAACATTAAATAATAAAATTTATATAGTTATATCGAAATCATCGAATCTGAAAGTGTGATCGGGTTGCTGATGACTTGGCCCCGCATCTGCCGCCGCATCTACCGCCGCATCTGGCGCCGCGGCTGCGGCTGCGGCTGCCTCTGCCCGTCTTTGGCGCTTCAGCTTCAACATGGCCTGCATTGTCGGGTTATCGATCGCCATGATGTCGAAGAGGTCATCATTCCCCGAAGTCTCCATCTCTAACGCATGTTGAAGACTCGAAATCTTCGCCTGATTTGTCGCAGCTTCGGTCTCAAACCTCTGCTGAAGACTCGTTATTGTCGCACGTAAGACGACTGGATCATCATCTGGCGATCGTCGTCGTGGAGCATATGACGAGGCTGCCGAAACATCTCGAATAGATCCTAACCCGATGACTTTCCCCTTTTTCTTAGGAGCGACCTACAATTAAAATTACATTTAATGAAAATTTAAAAAGGAAATAATAATAAACACAAAAAATATTTAGATATATACTAAACTATTGTAATACCTCCTCGAAGATCCGGTCCATATCGGTTGTGGTCAACCCTCCAGAATTGACCGACGAACCGCCAGGAGATAGCTGCTGAGATAGCTGTGTCTCACGCTCGGTGATCCTGGAAGTCACGTCGTTGAAGATCTGCTCGGCCTTCTCTGAAACGAAGACACCATTCTTCTTCTGGTGTGTCTTCTCATAAACTTGCGTCAACGGAGGGAGTAC
>PKML01035242.1:81967-119790 GCA_002933935.1 Eutrema yunnanense
TGCATAATCCCTACGCATGAGGACTTGTAAACGTACGTTGCTATATAAAAAAGAAGGCCGAAACACTAATCAAACACAAATAAAACAAACAGGGCTAATAATTTACAAACAAAAGAACTTACGACTCGTTACGTAGTTCAACATAGACATTGCCCGAATCCATCCGATGATCAAATGATCGATCCAGAGATTTAAAGCTCCCAATATCCGCAACATGTCCAATTAAAGCTATCGAAAACACATAAAGATTAAACAAAATTTAAAAGCCTAGATTCTAATTAATATTTTTCGCCAATATTTTTAACTAAAATTTGAATAAAAATAAAGGAGAGACGAACTCACCTACGCAGAAGTGAGGATATCGGAGTCCACTATGTATATCTTCAAATCCAGAAAAGGCAAAATAATTTTTAGCAATGTTAGTAACTTTGACAAAAAAAGGTTTGGTTATTCCACACGATTCGATAATCATGCAAAGTTAATCTCAAACCACCACCCGCAGCCACAAGGCCAAATCGATAAACGAAAATAGAATCTCCCTCAGATATCTCAGATGAAAAGCCATTCACATACTCCCTTGACATTGAGGCTTGTATCCTATCCCCCTATGAAAAAATATGAGGCAACAATAAATTAACAAAACAGTTTTAAAGTTGAACACGAGGATTATGAAAACATGAAACAACAAAGGCAAGGAATAGCTAAGCAACCTTCATATCAACCAAAATTAATTCCATAAATCCATCGCTTCCAAAGCAGCGTTCAAAAATCTGGAGCACTTTAACTCGAATACGCCCAAAACATCCTAGCGGCTTTAAATCACGAACATACGAAAAAACCGAGTCATCGAGTCTCACGACGTCGTAATTTGCCAAAGTCATAACTAAAAAAAAACTATGTCTAGAGAGACTAATCTGATTGTTTAACTCGTCAATTTATAAAGAACCCAATTTATAAAGATAATGTTGAAATTTGATATTAAATAAAACACGATTATATTAAAAATGTATATTTGCATCGGGCAGATAGATTCATATATAAATTTATGAATTTATACATTTTTTCGACATCAAGATAGTCACGAAAAAGGTATATCTTCATAAACATTAGATCGCAATCCTAAATTTTACAAATTTAATAAGTCATATTAAACAATAAATAATGTGCTCAAAACCAAGAACCGATTAAGCAACCTCCAGAAAAAAAAAATATTATTGCCCATATATTACACTCTAACTAAAACACGTGAATAACCTAACCAAAAATCAAACTTCAAAAATCCCGAAGAACATCGTAGGTTTTCCCATGAAAGATCAACAATGAAAATAACCAACGAACTAAACAAAATGGAAAGCAAATGACGCCTACTCATTTAAAACCACAACGATCGTTTCCATACGAACACTTCTTTGTATTTTTCTATTGTAAATAAACCCACAACTTTAAGAACATAGTTTAGGTTGTAGTCGATTGTATATAAACACACAATTGCACGTTTGCTACTCAACCGCCGAGGGTAAGTAATTAGTCTATGATAACATATTCCAATTTATTAGTACGAAACCCAAAACAATGAAAATTAAAATATTAAAATCGCCCGCTCACAAATAGAACAAAGGAAAGAGAAGGTGACGAACAATAAACCAGACAACAACAGGATCCATCATAGAATCAGATCGTAAAAGAGCAACAAACATCTTCCATAAACATTTAGGAGAAGCCCAACCACTTGCTTCCACAAAAGCTCCAACATACTCATCATCACTATCAGAGATCAAACGCAAGGCATAGCACGCAGACCGGAAAGCAGGACGAACAACCCATCCCACCGTCCTAATATTTGAATAAGAACACGGACCCCTCACCACAAGCAACATCACTCGCAAACAATAAGCCTCACCAGCATCAATGGGACACGATTCTATGACACACGGACGCGGCAAACTGACCAGACGGCGCCTCCACGAACCTCCTTACGATCCCAAACCCATCCAGATGAAAATTCAGAATACAGTAACACCCGCGTCTCAGGATATTCCCGATTACACTCAACCCATGCCAAAAAAATACTCTTCTCATGTACGTTTTCCGAAACCGTATCTTCAGAACACGAAAACAGAGGCAAAAGGAGATGGAATGGCAAACCACGAACACCTTCAAAAATGAAAAAATATTATTAATCAAAAATCTAAAAAGATATTCTAAAACTAACGAAGATAGCCGTACGAAACGGAAACACATGAAACAACGCAAAAACAAAATCAACATTTATACGTTTACCCCTCGAAATCGTCATAGCTCAAACTACAACAAAACACACCGAACACCTAAAAAACCAAAAAGATCCCAAAAAAAAAAAGGTTAACAAAACCTCAAAAAAATTAAGTATACTCGAATAAGAGTACAACAAAAATATGCGATCATTAAGCCTAAAGAATAAATCATAAAAGAAAAACATGACACAAAGCATTATAAAATACAAAATACGAATCTAGAGATAAAAGTTACTTTTTAATAAAATATGACTATTTTGTATCGTATCTTTGAAACACAAAAACATAGTATAAGAGAGATACCTCGTTAGAACATGCAACAGAGACACACACATACCATTCTTTAAACCACCAGAAATTTATCAACCTACAAACACAAAAACAAACCCATTAATCAACAGATAATAAACAATTAATAACGAATAACAACCAGAACCAAGGAGAAAAACAAACCAAAGTAAAAGCAAAAGGAAAACAAATCAATGAAAACCTCCCTAAAATGATAAAATCCACAAAACATATTCCAAAAATCGATCTACTGAAGACATGGACTCTTGGAAAAAGGATACTAAATACAAAGATGCTTCGATCATATATTTTGGATGAGTTTCCGGGTTCGAGATTTCCGTTCACGTTCAGTAGGAAGAATATTGCACCAATTTATTAGATATATCAAAACAATCAAAACATGTAATTGATACCAAACAGAGAAACTCAACCAACCTCTCGATATTTTGGATTATTTGCCGATCCGTAGCCTAATGAGTAATGGGATTATCCACCACGCACCCTTCAAACAAAACAAAAACAAAAAAATTCCACGATCAATCCTGATCCATGTTAAACAAAAAGAATCAACACCGAGACCAAAAAAAACTGAGAATACATAAAACCAGAACCAATAAGAGGACAATAGAAAAACAAAAGGAGAAAGAAACTAAACCAAGCCAAAAGACGATGAACGTTACCAACAGAACACAACCACGTGAAACATATACCTCGAACACAAAGCAACGATGCTTACACCACTCCGATGCCACGACGATCACTCCGATGCCACCAAAAGGTACCTACACACAATAAGACAACAAAAACGAACAATCAGTTGCATGGAGAGGATTAAACACGAATATACGGAAATCAAAAGAAGATCGCCCCCCAAAAATAAATTTATAATAGCAAACATTCAAATACAAAAGAAACAACGAATAAACCTAAAGAAAAAGCATACTAATTAATCACGAAAAGAAGAGTAAGAAGACGTGGTATATATATAGCCCCTACACGTCCTAGGGTTTTCTTAGTTTCTCTAACTAAGATAAGTTCAAATATTACATACGCAAATCATCGAAGATATGGAATTTTTACATTTTTAATATATACGTATAGGATAAGTACAAATATTAGATACGTAAATCGAAAAAAAAACGAATTTTTTACATTTTTAACATGATATGTAGCCGATTAACCTCGACAGAAAAAAAAGTAGTCTAGGGTTTTTATGATTAGCGGGCCAAACGAACATGATCTAATTTATAAAGTTAATATATCGAAATTAAGATTAAGCCCACCACGAAAATTCCAAAATCCAAATAAGAGCCCAGTTGCGATTTAAATTCATTAAGGGTAATTCTGGTTTTTTTAAAGAGGGGCAAGGGGTAAATAACCACGCCGAGAGTGAATGAGAGGCCTCGAAAGCCAAAAATCAACTCCCTTATATTATATATGATTTGTGGGGGTGAAATCTCGGTCCAGTAAATCAGACCCATTAAACAAGTATATAAAAGCCCAGAGAGGTGAAAGACAAAAATGAGGTAAAGAGCCGGGCTGAAGTTCACCGGAGTGAGTTTACGGTCAAAGGGGAATAAATACTAATCCGTCAGTCACCCCGCAATGACCAAATACTCGTTCAAACTGGTGAATTAAAGATGACCCGCAAGCAAAGAAAAGGGAAGGAAGATTCAAAACCATCTAGAGGGCCTCGATCGGTCAGATCTTGTCCTCTCTTGATGAAAATGATCATGACATTCCTATCAAGCTCTCTCCAACTTCTAGACTTAAAATACAATTTCACAAGAAGAGTTCTGAACCTTGCGGAGTCGGGAGGACGTCGGTTCAACACTAAAAAATAATGCATGAATAAACAAAAAGGGGGAGAGTCAACAGAACCGAAAAGGAAAGTAAAGTAGCAAAGTGAAACCTAAGTCTTGCGTCCAGTTCGTAAGGAGAAGAGGAGAGTTCCGCCCTACGGTGGTAGCGTGGACTCGAAAGTAGACGTATGTATCCCACCCGACGCCTTCTCTCTCTGGGAAGTCCATGATAGCCTTTTGGTTCGGGCGAGACGCGAAGGTTACGATCCCCGCACGGGCTACATTCTTCTTTACAAGACCGAGATGATGGATATCTCTCAGGTGCAGAGAGAAACCTGATCGAATCGTTGGCTAAAGCGATAAAAGCAAGTATTTGACTAATGAAATTCGGAGAAAGTTTCGAAAGGCAAAAACCATTTTTGGAAAGATACCAAACCAAAAGTCTCGTGATGGGAAAATGTAAACCACATTTGCGGAAATAAGATTCGTACGTGCAAAAATACCCTTCCCGAGCTTTCTCATGGTGCTCCCGCGACGTAGAAATAATGGTCACATCATTTTCCGGAAGATTACATTCGCAACAAAGGTCAGACAGGGAGCCGGAGGTGCATGTAGACTCTGACCAGGAACATAATTCGCCATAGGAAGCACTGGAAGACGCCATCAAGAGAGTCAAAACAGAAATCAGCAGACATGAACAATTAAGAAAATGAATGAACATTGATAGTGAGAAGGAAAGTGAATTGTTAAGCCAAAATTTCCGCTTATTAAAGGTAATTACGCAGTGAAATTCCTGAAAGGGGATTTAAAACTCTGCATTTAAGGAATTGAACTGTGGGGGTAAAAATCTCAACCCAGTAAATCAGGAACATTAAGCAAGCATATAAAAGCCCAAAGAGGTGAAAGACAGAAACGAGGTAAAAAGCCGAGCTGAAGTTCACCGGAGTGAGTTTACGGTCAAAGTGGAATAAATGCTAATCCGCCAGTCAACCTCGCAATGACCAAAGACTGGTTCAAACAGGTGAATTAAGGCGCATAAATGTAATAGCCGTATCCACCAGATCAAATGCTATTCATGGCGAATCAAGAGCAAGGGCGAGGACAAAAACAACGTATTCCACTTGCAATTAGCACTACACACATAATACTTGTCATTTCTTCGTTCTTGTTCTTGTGTAAACACTCTCGAGGACAAAATACTAAACTCGTTTACTCTCACATTTCGTCTCTAAAATCGCCTTTGATCCGCTCAGTTCACTCCGAGCAATATATTTTTGTTTATTGCTCAAAAGCCATTCGATTCTTCTGTTATTAAAAATAAACCAAAATCTTCCAATTTTTATTATTTACAAATTTTGATTGTTGTAATTTAGTTCCAACAACATCTATATATATAAAGGAGAATGTTTTCTCTTCTTAGGCTGCCACCTCATATACTCATACGTATTCTATATTTATGACACCTCATCACTCACTTAGTTTCAACTCATTTGTTAATTTTAAGTTATTTATTTAATTTATTATGTTTTGTGTTATTATACTTAAATTCTCATAATAATTACCATCCATTAATATTAATATAATAGTTTTTCCTACAATTTGAAAAGACATTATTTGAAAAAAGATAAATTATATATTATTGAACTAAAGAAACTCCAAATTAATAAATTTAATGTTATCAATTTATTTATATAGTATAAGGAAAATTATAGAGTTTAGTGGTTATAAATTATGCATTAAACTTTTTCTAAATAAAATCCAACAAATGTTGTGAAATATATAATTTGAAACAATCAATAAGGATTAGTTCCAAATAAAATGTATAAAAAACTTAAAATCAATTGCTTATAATTAGAAGAAAAAAACTATTAATTAATCGTTGTTAAAAACAAATTTTTGGGATATGTCAATTGGTTTTAAGTGAGTTATAGGGGATAAATAAAACAAATCATTTTGATGGTTAGAAATTAGTGTTCGGGCATGGGGACGAGGATTCATCCAACAAAAGAATAGTCGCATGAGTTCTTAGAAGCTCGAATGGTAACTCTGAGTCTTTGATGGATATGCAAAAATGCTTGTCATGATAGGCAAACTGTGGTATCCCAAAATGATAATATTTTCAAGTCAATCACTGAGAGGACGAATGATTAAAATATTCGCCAAATTCTCTAATGCTCAAGTTAGAATGGCGACATCGAAACTCGGAAAAAAGGGAAAAGATAGTGAATGTTAGATTTATATCAGGGAAAAATATGTTTTGTGGTTCAATTTGCCGCGTTGATGAGCGTGAGAGAGAGGAGAGGGGGAGAGAAAAACAGAGAGACATATAGAGAGATTATGAGTGCATCTTGAAAACACGTCTGATTTTTTTGAAATGAGATTAATGTCATATGAATGGATATTCGACCCATATTTGAGAAAAGTGAAATATATTTATCAATTATTCTCCAACGTAGGTTTTGAACTCTTAGAACGCTATTCTTCTTTTCTATTGTGTGAAATGTATGGGTTTTCAAAGGATTGAATTGATCAAGATATGTAGACTGGATTTGGTAATTGGTTTAGTTGTCCAAGTGTAGGATGTTTTGACGGATATGATTTGACGCCGATAACTCCAACGAGGTTGAGTAGTTTTTATGGCGCGTCTCATCTAAAGAAGAGGATATACCTAGATATACTAAATTATTACAAACAAAACAATTTGTGGTGAAATACTACTTTTATTATTACCAATATCTTTTTAATTACATAAAAAATAATAATATAAAAGACCGCGCGAAGCGCGGCTAACCCACTAGTCTATATATATAAAGTTATATTTTCTCTCTTCTCATGAATACACTTCATCTTCCACATCATTGCCATATCATATTTTTTTATTTAATCTTTTTTAATTTCAAATTTAATACACAAATTTTTTGATAAAAATTTAATACACATACTAATTATATATTTGGGTTTAACATTATGAAAAGAATTTGAAAAGACATTATTCATATTCTAAATTAAACCAGAAAATTATAAACTTATATGAATATAGTTTATTGAAATAATAACAGGTTTAATAAACTTGGTTACCCTAATATATTACAAATTTTATAAATATTTAATTATGTTAAGTTTTATCGCAAATATTATAAAAAAAACTAAAATATCAAACAAGTCCTAACAATTAAAAAAATAAGTTAATATGTAACTAAATTCATAAAGCAAAATATAAGTTGGCAAGTTTTACATCTAATAAAGAGACAAATAAATAAAATTAAGGTATACTTAAAACAATAATTGCAATTATACATAACTATGAAAAAGAGAATAAGAGCAAAAAAATTAAGAAACATATTAAAAGTATTTACACTAAAATACAAATTAATTTTAAAATTTTAAGATCGTTGTGTTTTGTGATATTATTTTTAACAAAAAAAAATTAAAATGTAACTACAAGAGGAGAAGAAAATAAAAGCTTTGTAAATACAAAATATATGTCATATAATGTAAATATACTTCGATTCTCATAATAATTACCATCCATTAATGCAATAGTTTTTCCTAAATTTTGAAAAGACATTTACTTAATAAAAGATAAATTATATAGAATTAATCTAAAGAAACTTCAATTTAATCATTTAGTTTTATCAGTTTATTTATATAGTTTAGAAAAATTATAGAATTTAGTGTTTATAAATTATGGATTAGATTTTTTCTAAATAAAATCAAACAAATGTTGTGACTTCAAACAATCACTAAGGATTAATTCTAAATGAAATGTATAAGAGTTTTTAATCAATTTCTTAAAACATTTATAATTTGAATAAAATAAAATTACTAATTAATCATTTTTTATGACAAATTTTTGGGATCTGTTAGTTGATTTTAAGTGAATTATAGGAGAAAACAAAAAAAAATCATTTTATGGTTAGTAATTAGTGTTCGGGAATGGAAACAAGGATTCATTCAATAAAAGAATACTCGCATGAGATTACAGAAACTCGAATGACAACTCAGAGTTTTTGATGGGTATGCAATAATACATGTCATGATAGTCGAACTGTAGTATCCCAGAATGATAAT
The DNA here is from genome assembly GCA_002933935.1 of Eutrema yunnanense. Lineage (NCBI taxonomy): Eukaryota > Viridiplantae > Streptophyta > Magnoliopsida > Brassicales > Brassicaceae > Eutrema > Eutrema yunnanense. Next base: position 90,402 of record PKML01035242.1, read on the forward strand.
ATTTTCAAGCCAACCATTGAGAGGATGAATGGTTGAGGTCCTTACGAAAATTCTCTAATGTTCAACTCAGAAAAGAGATATCGAAATTCGAAAAAAGTAAAACGAGAGAAAGATAGTGAATATTATATTTAAATCAGATCAAAAAGGTAAAATTGTAATTATACATAACTATGAAAAAGAGAAAAAGAGCAAAAAAAATTAAGAAACGGATTAAAAGTATTTACACGAAAATATAAATTAAGTTTAAAATTTTAAGATCGCTGTGTTTTGTGATATTATTTTTAACAAAAAAAATTAAAATGTAACTACAAGAGGAGAAGAAAATAAAAGCTTTGTAAATACAAAATATATATCATGTAATGTAAATATATTTCAATTCTCATAATAATTACCATCCATTAATGCAAAAGTTTTTCCTAGAATTTGAAAAGATATTTACTTAATAAAAGATAAATTATATATAATTAATCTAAAGAAACTTCAATTTAATAATTTAGTTTTATCAGTTTATTTATATAGTTTAGAAAAACTATAGAATTTAGTGTTTATAAATTGTGGATTAGATTTTTTCTAAATAAAATCAAACAAATGTTGTGGAAGCCCCCTCGGTCCAGTGGTCGACCAAGGGTTCATTAATGCTTCTACACCTGGAGGTAGGGAGTTCGATTCCCAGATGATGCAAATTACAGGAGGGAAATTTTCAGGCGATTTCCAGCGCGGTGCAAGCATAACTACTCGTCGTGGTCCAGCGTGTCAAGGGTAAAGTGCTCCATCACGAGCATGGTGCAGGTAGACCGTTGATCGTGAATTCTTGTAAGCCGGTAGAATTGTATTTGTCCTCGTAATTTGTAATTGATTATATTTGAGATGATTAAAAAAAAATCAAACAAACGTTGTGACTTCAAACAATCACTAAGGATTAATTCTAAATGAAATGTATAAGATTTTTAATCAATTTCTTAAAACATTTATAATTTGAATAAAATAAAATTACTAATTAATCATTTTTTATGAAAAAAAAGCGGGATCTGTTAGTTGATTTTAAGTGAATTATAGGAGGAAAAAAATCATTTTATGGTTAGTAATTAGTGTTCGAGAATGGAAACAAAGATTCATTCAATAAAAGAATACTCGCATGAGATTACAGAAACTCGAATGACAACACAGAGTCTTTGATGAGTATGCAATAATGCATGTCATGATAGTCGAACTGTGGTATCCCAAAATGATAATATTTTCAAGCCAACTATTGAGAAGATGAATGGTTGAGGTCCTTACGAAAATTCTCTAATGTTTAAGTCAAAAAAGAGATATCGAAATTCGAAAAAGATAAAATGAGAGAAAGATAGTGAATATTATATGTAAATCAGATCAAAATATGGTATATTGCAGTGTTGGTGAGAGAGAGAGAGAGAGATTATGAGTGCATCGCGGAAACACGTCAGATGTTTCCGGAATGAGATTAATGTCAAATGAATAGACATTTGATCCATATTTCATAATAGTGAAGTATATGTATCAATTATTCTCTAACGTGAGTTTTGAACCCTTAGAACTTCATTCTAATTTTTCATTGTGTGATATATAGGGATTTTCATAGATATGTAGACCGAATTTGGTGATTGGTTTTTGTTGTACTTAGTTATGACTTATGAGCATTAGATGTCAAAGTGTAGGATGTTTCGGTGGATATGACATGACGCCGATAACTCCAACAATGTTGAGTATTTTTTATGCACGTTTTATCTATTTTATAACTACATAAAAGCAATGATATAAAATGCCGTGCGAACCACAGCTAATCCACTGGTTATTATATAAAGTCTTTCTTTTATATAGAATATCAATAAGAATATCCCTAAGATATTTTTAAGAAGCACAAATCATTTTTAGATGTGCGGTAATGGAGTTATAATAAAGTCTTTTTGTTTAATTATATGAAGTCTTTTATTTAAGTTCATTGGCTAAATGGTCAATCATCATATGCCGCCTCACCTATGACTAGACTAGTTTTAGAGGGTATACGCAGCGAAGTTATAAGGAGATTTTATCAATTTTTTATTCATAAATTTTGGTAAAATAAAAGTTTAGAACTTTTTTAATAATTTTTAAGTTTTTGCTTTTTCAATGGTAGAACTTCATTTGGGGTTTTTTAAAAAAAAAATGTAATTAATTTTCTTAAATTTTAATTTACTTTGTAAATTAAATTATAAACATACTATATTTTATAAAACCAAAATTTTATTGCATTTTATGAAATTTAAAACGTACAAAATATTGCCGAAACTTCAGGAAGAAGAAGTTTAGAATTTTAGAATCTTAAAAAAAATTAATATGTAAAAATTCTAATTCATTAATATGTAAGAAAAAAGTTTAGAATTTTAAAATTGAAATTATGAAAAAGTTTTTGTTTTAAAAAATGGTTAAGAATTTTTTTTCTTAAGTTAAAGTTAAGAAAATCAAGAAAAAAAAAAATTTGGCCAAAAAAAAAAATCTGGTGAATTAGGGGTTGACACATGACATGAACAGTGTAAGAACTCCTCTTAAGAACTGGTTCTAAAAGTTCTTACGCTGTTCACAATTATTTTTTTTTATTTTTTTGGGTTAAAAACCCTTAATATACTCCCATTGGAGGTGCTCTTATTCTCATAGTCCTTTATTTCTTTACTTTTTTAGTAGGAATATCTTGAAAGTTGGTGGTATCTCTGATCTGCTCTGCTCTGCTTCATATGGATTAGCATTTCTCCGATCTGGTAAATGAATATCCGCCAAAATCAGAATATTTAGTTGGATAGTTATACAATTTATATAAAATTTCTCCAATCTGGTATTCGAAACATTTACATATAGATAGTTATACAATTTATATAAAATATTATCTATATGCAGATAGATGCTGGATAAAAGTAATTAATCTACCAAGCTAGCTTCGAAGCTTAAATAGAGCTAGTTTCGAAGCTTAAATAGATGCTGGATACATTTTTGAAGCTATTATCTATATGCAGATACAATGTATTCCTTTATTTTTATCTCTAAAATGGAGTAACTTTAAAATAGAGTTGGATTTCTCTTCAATGTATTCATCCATTTTTTACTCCAAAAATAATATTCTTAGTATATTCTTCATTTTCTATTTTATTTTTAATTGCTAAAAATATATTTTATCTATAAAATTTACAAATTAACTCATTATTTTTTTCTTTCAAAATTTTCACAAATTGTGATATTATTTGAATTTAACCATTACAATATCATAAAAATAACAAAACAAAGCATATTTTAATTTAAACATCACCATTTGAATATTTTTCCCATACATGATCAATTAACGCATTTCGAAGTGAGAAATGAGCGTTTTTATATTTGATTTCTCTGAATCGAGTAAGAAAATTTTGAAACCGAATATTTTCGTCCTCAGCTACTTCTACCTCTGGAGGTGGAGCTTCTCTTCCAACTTCAATTGGAGCATCGAGATCGCGTTCATCCTCGATTATCATGCTATGTAAAATTACACATGTAGTCATTATGTCATGTAACACATTCTTTTTCCAAAAACGAACCGGTCCTTTCACAATAGCAAATCGCGACTGGAGAACCCCGAAGGCACGTTCTACATCTTTCCTACATGCTTCTTGTCGCGTAGCAAAATATTTTTTCTTTGCACCCATTGGCTCATGAATAGTTTGCACTATGGTAGACCATTTCGGATATATACCATCAGCCAAATAATAACTCATATTAGTTTATGCTATTATAATAAATCCCATAATCATATCTTTAAATTTTAATCGAGTCCAAATATATTTTAATTATTTAATTATATTAAATAAGAAGTGAAATTATTACAAGAATATTTGACGAGTCATATTTTGTTGTGTTGTTGTGCATATGTGACAAGTACATTACTTAAAACTTTTTCGAAAATAATAAAACCATAAAATCATTGTCTCGTAATATTTGTTAAAATGAAAGGTACAATTTAAAAAAAATAATAAAATATAAAGGACTAAATTATAAATAAAAAAGTTCAATTCTATTTTGGAGTTAAAAATGGAGTAGGGTTAGAGATAATTTTACTGCAAAATGATATTTAGAGTAGAAAATTGGGTAGGGTTGAAGATGCTCTGAAAACTTTTTTTATTTTTTTTAATCGTTTAAACAATAAAAGTCTTATTTATATATATATATATATATTGCCGCACCAATTATTTTATATTCCAGCATATCGGGTCTTTGTTTAAGTTTGAGTTGTTGAAGTCTTTCATATCGTGTCTTTGTTTAAGTTGAGTTATTTGAAGTCTTTCAATTTTTTTTTCTCTTTTCCCAACAAGTGTCATTAGATGTGAAGGTAAGGGAGCGTACTAAAATAACCCCTAAAACCCTTTTTTATTACAAAAAGTGATATTCTTTTTTTTAATTACTTTAAAATCTTTCTATCCCATCTTTTAACTCTTTGTTAACAAAAATATATTTACAAAACTGCAATTATTATTTTCTCCACGTATGCAGAAATTAAATTTGTTTATAAAAAACTATGGCGCTTATTACGGAAACTCTTAAGAAATGGACACTGACTGTGATGAAACCTTTAGTTCGGTCATCAAACTTGCAACAATTTGGATTCTTCTCTCTCCAAGGGGAAACGTGTGGCCGTGTGGGGCCTCGTCCTTGGCGTGATTTGAGCCCTTTAATTCGCTTTTAACAATTACATTTTATTACTACTTGTTTCACGAATTTTTTTTTTTTTAAAGAATCAGATTCCAATGTTGTCAGAACGGTTTTCCACACAAATTGCATCTTTATTGACCAGTTCTTGTAAAAACAGTCCTAGTGGAGTCAGACAAACAAAAACAAAAGAATACAATTTGATAAAATATGGCGGATTTCATTGGCTTTTGGATTGGTATGACGACAAGAATTGCCAATTATTTTGTATAATTAATTGAAGTAGGCCTTATGTATTCCTATAAAATTTGAGATCAAAATCATTAGAAAAGAATCAGATTCCAATGTTGTCAGAACGGTTTTCCACACAAATTGCATCTTTATTGACCAGTTCTTGTAGAAACAGTCGTAGTGGACTCAGACAAACAAAAACAATAAAAAAAAAAAAAAAAAAAAAAATACAATTTGATAAAATATGGCGTATTTCATTGGCTTTTGGATTGGTATGACGACGAGAATTGCCAGTTATTTTATATAATTAATTGAAGTAGGCCTTACGTATTCCCCGGTTCTAAAAAACGGTCGTTTAAGCGCTAAGCGGCCATACATTTTAGAGATTAATGTCTAGGCGGCAGAGTTAGGCGTTAACCGGATTAATCCGATTTTGATTTTATTAATCCGATTTTTGACCGATTTTTTCCAATTTTTTATTTTTTTAAAAAAATTTTGAATTTTTTTTTTGTTGAAATTATGAAAAAACTTTAAATTTTAAGTTGATGTTTTGTAGGATAATTAAGTTTACATTTTAACTTTAAATTATGAAAAACTTTATATTTTTAGGATAGTTAAGTTGTCTATTTATAAAGGAGTAGAGACGAGGAAAAAAAGAGTTATCGATTTGAAACTTTTCTACCAAACAAAAAAAAACTCAATTTTAAAACTTGTTGGACCAATTCAAAAACCTATTAAAATTCAATTTACTCTCAATTAATAGCATATCATTGTCTTTGTTGAGATTTCTAAATTAGCCCAAAATAATATATTTCACCAATTTGCTATATATTATTTATAAAATTGCATATTTTTCCATATAATAATGCATATTTGATATTATATATTTAATTTTCAATATAAATTAAATAAAATATTATTAAAAACTAATCCCCGATTAATTCCCGGTTTTTGGGCTAGGCGCTAGGTCCAACCCAACCGTCCGACTAGCGCCTAGCGCCTAGCGCAATTTTGAACATTGTGTATTCCTATAAAATTTGAGATCAAAGTCATTAGAAAAAAATTCATAATTCTAATATATTTTGCCGAGGAAAACTAAAAAAATTCATAATTCATAATTCTAATATTATTTTATTTTCCAGCATATCGCGTCTTTGTTTAAGTTGAATTATTGAAGTCTTTCATATCGTGTCTTTGTTTAAGTTTAGTTATTTGAAGTCTTTCAATTTTTTTTGAAGGTAAGGGACATGTACTAAAAGTGATATTTTTTTAAAAATTACTTAAAAATCTTTCTACCACATAATAGTCTTTTAACTCTTTGTTAACAAAAATATATTTACAAAACTGCAATTATTATTTTCGCCACGTATGCAGAATTATATTTGTTTACAAAAAATTATGGCGCTTATTATGGAAACTCTAAAAAAATAGACATTGACTGTGATGAAATCTTTAACCCGGTCATCAAATTTGCAACAATTTGGATGGTTTTTTTGTAACAGGTGCAAAAAGATAAGCTATAAAGGTAAAGAACACTAAACCTATTTAGCGTGGTTCATCAACAATGTGTTGGCTACCTCTATCGGCAAAGGAGACTGATTTATTATGGAGGCAGAAGGTTCAAAAAATCTTTATGGAGGTTCGGAATACATCAGAATTATGTATAACAAGTATAATTGTAGCTAATACCTAGTTAACCCTAATCGTAGTTGGACCTATTCGCTTAGGCCTATATAGAGACGTTAAGCTAATAGCTTCGATCCATATAGAAATTACCCTAACCGACAATCTACAATTAACAACGTAGCTTACACCTTATGTGATATGCTTTGGGGCTTATACCTCATGCAATTAGCTATGCAGCTTGCACCTTCTGCAGTCTGATGTGTAGCGTAACGCCCTGACCTCCACCGTCAGTGGGCCTTCACACCCTCTCTCAGCCTGTGGGTCCCACCCTCGTCCAACGGTCGTTGCGCTAGTCTGGGAGGCTCCCAATACTTGTTTACTGACCTTACAAATCACCATGTGACCCTTCCCCGTGTTTCTTCACTCGCACAGTACCGCGAATCACTTCATGATAGGTCACCCATCCTTAAATTGCTCTAGTTCAAGCACGCTAAACTCTGGAGTTCTCTATGGACAATTGACTGAAAAGATAAGTGTACTTTGGTGACATATGTAGCCAAATCAATTCTTATAAACCTCTCCACATACACCACCATATACCAGAAATCGAGATATTACAATCACCCCCACTCACAGAGCGCAACGTCCTCGTTACACACCAAGACCGTCACCCCATACGGTGTGATCCCACATGACCCCAAAATCATCTGGGTTTGGCTCTGATACCACTTGTAATACCCCCGACTGCCACCGTCTGTGGGCGCTCATGCCCTCTCTCGGCCCGTGGGGCCCACCCTCGTCTGACGGCTGACGCGCTAGTCCGGGAGGCTCCCAAGACTTGTTTACTAACCCTATAAATCACCACATGATATTTCACCGTGTTTTGTCCTCACTCGCACGGTACCGTGAATCACTTCTCGATAGGTCACCCATCCTTAAATTGCTCCAGCTCAAGCACGTTTAACTCTGGAGTTCTCTCTGGACAAGTGACTGAAAAGATAAGTTCACTTTGGTGACATAGATAGTCAAATCAATTTTTATAAGCCTCTTCACATGCACCACCATATACAAGAAATCGGGATGTTACATGTAGCTTGCACCCTCTGCAGTATGTTGTGTAGCTTGCACCTTCTGAAATATGTTGTGTAGCTTGCACCTTCTGCAGTCTATTATGTGGCTCGCACCTTCTGCAATATGTATTGTTTCCATTTTGCACCTGATGTTGTTTGCACCTTATGCAGTTATAAGATTCAAGACATATCAACAGTTTTACATGCGTTATGTTCCGCCAATGACCTATACACATCTAGAAATATTTTTCCATGGTGACTTCGAAGAAACCGTCTACATGCATCAACCACCAAAAAATATTTAGATGGCCTTAAACAAGCTATGCACGCTTGGTATCAACGATTTTCCCAATATGCCAGCAAAATCGGATTCGAACAAAGAAAATATGATGCTCCATTATTTATCCTTCAAAAAGAAATCGAGATATCATATTTTCTTCTCTATGTCGATGACATAGCACTCATCGTCTACTCAGATTCTCTCTTATCGTTGATCATAAACTCTCTTCTTTATGAATTCCTAATGACTGATCTTGGCATGCTTCATTATTTCCTTGGTATTGCTGAGAATAGGAACAAATGTGGTCTGCTTTTGGATTCAACGTAATTATGCCACATACATCATCCATCGAGCCAGAATCAATAAAACTTCAGAAAACGGAAATTTTTGATGGTTTTCCGATGAGATGAATTTTCGACGGCTCTTCAAAACTTCGGAAAACGGTTGGAAATTACGTAGGAAATCGCCTTGTTTTCTTGTAGTGAGGTTTGGAGGGTTTATGGAGCGATGTTATTATGTATCAAATTCTTATAATTCATTCTCTTTCCTCTCAAGGCGACGATGATGGCGATTATTGTTTGAGATATGGTTTCCGGTTCATCTAAGGGATTATCAGGATCATGATCGGGATCTACGATTCATGTATGATGTATGTTATTATTTTTTATAAAAAAAAATAATTTACCAAATCAAAAATTTAGATGGTTTATCCATGTTATTTAACTGTTGGCGAATGTGTGATTATCTTTCATAATATGTATATTCTTTTCTATGTAGACATCAAATTTAATAACATATATCTATTTATGCTCATATAAGCGTGTGATCTATTATTTTGGGATTCTATATTATTATTGGGTAAATTAGCTTAGTAGCAATGTTGACAACAAAAATTAATAATATATCCATAGAAAAATGGTATTTAGGTGACTAACAAAGATAAAAAGACACAAAAATGCCCATATATTATACTTTTTAAGTCGATGCAGAAAATGAGTGAATATTGTACAATTTCCAGCAGACAAACGTACTATTTCGAGGAAACTATACTATATGAATATAATAGAGTTGTATATTATACTATTGACATATAATAGAGTAGCATACTATATTATTTAGCATACATTTTACTAATTCTATTATATTTTGGAGTTGAGTTTAATTTTTCTAATGTAATGTTCAATTTTTGGGATTAACAATCAAAATTTAGGGTTTATGATTTAACTGTATATCATTTTGTTAAGTTACAAAATTATTTTGGTAAATAGAATAAATTAGCATTCTATTCTATGGGTTATATGTGGAATAGTATGATGTGAGAGTTACAAAAGAGATTATTTTTTGGGTTTTGTTGTTAGGAGAGAAAAAGAGAAAAAATATGGGAGAAATGGGAAAAGTTAATTAAAACATCGATGAAGGGAAAGAAGAAGAATGCAATAGGAATAGTTTGGAATATATTGTAGATAATATAGAAATTATTTTGATCAACTTTGTTTTTGGTTAGTTAGTTAAATAGTTTTTTTATATTGTTATAGTACCTAATTTCCCATTATTATTTCGTGCATCAGATCTTGGTATATCCATTTATCAAATTAAATATAAATATATTATTTAAGTTCATTTTGTAAACTAATGTGTATTCTGTAAATGCAGGCGAGACAATAATAAAGTGCAGAAAGTAAAGACAAAAAAAAATTGTTAACGAGGTTCGTTTCCTATTTCCACGGAACCATATCCAGAATGAATTCACTAGAATCATAATGCAAATACATTTTGCCTATGGTTTCTAGCACACATCCGTGCCTACCACTTTATTCTAGATGAACTCTCTATGAAAACAGCATCAAGCACGCATGCTTAACTACCATCCGGACGCACCGGTGCAACAACGTCCTCTCTGACGTCTGCAGAATTCATAGATCAATACCACCAACAGATCTCACCCCACAAAGCTATATTTTCTTTTTCTTTATTTTCTTCATCTCTCTCTCTCTTGTCTTCCAAAAGGTCACGCCTCTCTCTATATATTATGTTAAACTTGCACTTTGAATTTATCCAAATATACATATAGCATATTTCCTTTATTTTAAAATATCTCCAAATCGTTTTGCAAATATTCTCTTTTCCTATATATCCTCCTAAGAATATGGAAACACTCCAAAGCTGCAATATCCTCTTCAATATCTTCATTCATCTCATCAACCAATTATTGGTTCGAATCTTATCACTCAGATTCGTTCATATCTCAGCAAGCGCACATCTCCACGTCTTGTACCACTTCTTGTACTACTTTGTGACTGACACAGCAACACATGCATCTTCATTCTCCCCCTTTTTGACTATGTATGTGAATTCAAGCAACCCTAACTTCAAATGATTCGTCACCAGTAACACAACAACAACAGCAACACCCATTCTCCCCCTGCTTGAGTCACATCATGGTCAAAAACTAATGCAAGAACCGTCTCCCTCCAAATTGAGGATAAACTCCCTTAATGAAAGCTTGCATATGAACCTTCCAACAATCTTCATCAAGACCACTAATGAAAGCTTGCATACGAACCTTCCAACATCAACAATCTTCTTGATATGACTTCATCAAACTCGATTTCGAACTATGTCCTACTTCCTGAACTACTTATGATCCTCACATTTGATCTACCCAAAACAAGACTAAATCTTTATCGAGAACCCTCTCTAATACCAATTGTAAATGCAGGTGAGACAAGAATAAAGTGCATAAAGTAAAGATACACAAAGTTTGTTAACAAGGTTCGTTTCTTACATCCACGGGACCACGTCCATAATGAATCCACTAGAATCAGAATGCAAATACACATTGCCTATGGTTTCTAGCACACATCCGTGCCTACCACTCTATTCTAGATGAACTCTCTATGAAAACAGCATCAAGCATGCATGCTTAACTACCACCCGGACGCACCGGTGCAACAACGTCCTCTCTGGCGTCTGCAAAATTCATAGATCAATACCACCAACAGATCTCACCCCACAAAAACTTTCTTTTCTTGTTCTTTCTTTTCATCATCTCTCTCTCTTTTGTCTTCTAAAAGGTCATGCCTCTCTCTATATATTATGTTTAACTTTCACTTCAAGTTTATCCAAATATACATATACCATATTTTCTTTATTTTAAAATATCTCCAAATCCTTTTGGAAATATTATGTTTTCCTATATATTCTCCTTAGAATATGGAAATAATCCAAAACTGCAATATTTTCTTCAATATCTTCATCCAGCTCATCAACCAACTATTGGCTCGAATCTTATCACCCAGATTCGTTCATATCTCAGCAAACACACATCTCCACGTCTTGTACCACTTCATGTACTACTTCGTGACTGACGCAACAACACATGCATCTTCATATTCAACCAATGATGTTTGTCTGGTATCTTTTTCGTATTTTATCATATTGACTTTGTAAAACCAAAAAAAAAAAAAATACTAGCAAATTTTGATAATGATTTTTAATTTAAATTGACATAAACTTTAGTAAAATCTTCTAAATTTCATTTTATTGGTCCAAATCTTCTAGATTTCTTTGTACTCAATTAACTAAAAAAATGGATTTGCACAGGGATTGGGTCAATTTTTATTTCTCTGATTTACATCGTATATGGAGTATATGTTTTCTCGTCTATATGTAGCTTTTATTAAGTTGTACAATACGAATATTCAAAAAAAAAAAAAAAAATTGTACAATACGTAGGTTTTTTCTTTGACACCCAGAAATAATTTTTACTGGGGGCACAAATATTAAATTAATAAATAATAAATAAATTACTAAAATATAATTTCATACAAAAAAATACGAAATAAAATATTTATGTGTGTTTAAGTGATTTAGTTAAGAAAACAAAAGTAATTTTTAAGATTTGAGTTGTTTTTATTTTTATTTATGTTAAATAGATAGTTTTAATTTATTATTTTGGATTTTGTCTAAATTTTTTAATAAGTTAATTGAACAATCAAAAGAATGGGGGCATAATCTTAAAATTTTATGGGTGCACAATTTAAATTATCTAAAAATTACACTAATGTTTAAAAAAACAATGGGTGCATGAGTACCTACTCCCACCTCTCTAGCTTCGCCCCTGATCTGATATAAGATTGAATCTCACAACTTATTATCCCACACGAACAAGAGAGTAAAGAAATCGTACACAATAATCTAATGATCAAAACACTTGTATTTTAGGATGAAATCCACAAACTAAAATAGACAAGCAAAAACAAAGTCTAAGCTTTAGAGAGAAAATTCTTTCTTTCTATTTCCAAAAAAAATCTGTAAATGTCTTTACAATAGAACAATTAAGCTTTTTTATAACTCTTACAAAGTGATATTTACAATAAAATTCATTAAAAGAAATTATTCACATTTAAACAAAAAAAAAAAATTAGCTAAATCAAATAATAGTTTTCCTGCCACCAATTTAGCTTTTGACATTGAATGAGAATCCTTTGATTATTTATGAAGTTATAAGGATGAGATTCTCATAATAAACTCATATATTGAATACCTTGATTCACTCTTTTTGATATTGAATCAACATCTAACAAAGCTATTTGTTTTCCCCAACTACATTACATGAAGTCATTTGTATATATATGTGCCTTTGTTTAATATGGAAAGGCCATTTTTATACATTACATGAAGTCGGAAGGCCATCATCCCATGTTCCCTATTTTCTAGATGTATATAACCTCATTTGTTTATGTTGACTTTAATTGCATTGTACGAAGTCTTCTTTTTTACATATAATTAAAAGAACGAATATTATGTGAATTGTTTTCTTGATAAAAGATATATGGTGGGATATTAATAATCACTTACTGTGAAGTCGTATTTTCATTATAATGATGGCTTTTGTTTAAGTTGATTGGCTTAATGGTCAATCTGCATATGCCACCTCACAGTCACATAACATAACTAGGTTTAGAGGTATATGCTGGGGTTTTTAAAAAACAAATTGATCACTAATTTTTTTATCTGCAAAAGAAAAAAATGTATTTCATTAATCTAGCAAACCGAACATGTATAGTATACATTATATACAAGCTGTTACGTTTCCTTAATTATTCATGTCAACTTAATTCCTGTTTCGACGTTCTCTTTCAAAAGCATTTGTTAAGTTTCTCGACTTTTACTTTCTTCAAAACAATTAAATCATCAAGGTTGTGCTTAGGTTCATTGGGACCAAAGGCGAGTTTAAAAAATAAAGATTTTTTAAATATAATTATAAAAATATATGAAAGATGGTAATTTATAAAGTTTAAAAAATTCTCTCCAACAAGAAGCAACGAATATTTTATAGGGGCTTAAGGCTAATGCCTCAAATTTTACTCTTTAAGCACGTCCCTGCCGCAGGAGAGAATCTAACTCAGCAACAATGGGTGCAAGTGCAACCACTATACTTTAATATATATATATATACCGTTTAAGTTTTGACAAAAGTTCAGCCAAAACTTATATGTGCACCATTGATTTTTTTAGTTTGTCCCTCTAATTTTATGAATTTATGATTTAATTTTGTCTTTATTGTTTTTATGTTTATTTATATGTGCCCCCAATAATAATATGTTCTAGATCCGCCCTCCCCGGCAACAAGGTCCCGCGCGCAACCACCACAAGGTCACTGGAGTTAATAGTCAAAGCCACGAAGGATCGATTCAAATGTATAAAAGACATGAAAACTACAAACAAAATCCTTTATTAACAAATAATAACAAGTGTATGTGATCATACACTTACGCAAACATGCAAAAATGGAAACAAACATACATAAGATAGAGGGAAATCAACACATAAATTTATATAATCTATATAAGACTCATAATATATAAAATTGGAAGAATAACATTTTGTTACCGTGTGTTTGATAATTTATTTATAAAGAATCCAATAACAAAAATTCAGAGGTATAAACTTAGACATGAATTATTACATAAAAACATTTTAAAAAATTAACATTTTAGAGCAATTAAGTTTTAGAAGATAATAGTTATTTTAAAAAGATTGATTATTGTTGTAAATGAAATTACAATGGTCAAAATTTGTAAATTGAGATTATCAAAAGACTTTCGCTTATTTTTATAACAGAAGAATCGAATGGGCTTTGAACAATAAACATAAAGATTATTGCCCGGAGTGAGCTGAATCGATCAAATGTGGTTTTAGACACAAAATGCGGAAATAAATGAGTATTTTGAAAACGTTTTCACAAGAATAAGAACAAAAAATTGATAAGTGTTTGAGTTATCATACACTTACGCAAACATGCAAACAAACATAAGATAGAGGGAAATCAACACGCAAAAGAAACCACATATCTGTTTTCACAGAGCATGTAATCTGAGGTACAAAATGGGAAAAACAGAGTAAAAACGTAAAGCAGAATTTAAAAAAAAAAGACAATTGGAATTTGTATCTTCACATAGCAATCCAAAAATCACTTTGAAAGTGATCTTTGTGAGGAACAACTTTAGTTAAATCGAAGACATTGTTCATAGGATGCTGCATCGACCCCCACGTAATGGCATCATCGGCACCGACACTGATACCGTTGGCATACCATCCGGTAGGAAACCCAATGTAGCACTTAGTGCACTTGACGATTTCTCCTGCTCCTCCGAAGCATCTTTCAGCTTCTTCTCAACCTTATCAATAGATCAAGAAGTTTATTAAGTACACTACAAATATCAATTAACAACTAGTCATCTATATTATTTTTATCTTCTTTTTTTTTACCGTGTTTGACAATTGGTCCATATTTTCTTGATACGAGGCTTGTAACTTTTCTTTCATCAGCGATAGAACATCTTCTGAATGGTTCTTCGATTCCAGTTCCTCATGCTGCTTACGTAGTTTGTCGGTCTCTGCCTGAGATAGCTCATAGATAGGAACATCATCCTCTGATGCAATAATTTTAGCGCAAGGGATGTAGATGCCATAACATAGATTTTATACCTTTATCTCATGGTACATGTCATCGGTATATGCCTGTCCATGGTGAGTCCTTCGGATTTCATCTACTAGAGAGAGAAGTTTATGGACTTGCTCTTCCTTCTTGCCTTCATCATGAGTCTTGTTATCGAACAGAACCATTCGGTTACCAGACCTTTCCATAACTTCCTGCAATTCACAAGCATACATGAGAATCTTTACCCTTTCATGTCAAGAATCATACATTGTTCTAAACTTCAAAGCACTGACCCTTATGAAGGCAGGGCAATCTTTACCCAAATACTGTTCTAGTGTCTCACGGTTCTCTTCCAGCACATCACCACCGGTGAAAACGACGATAACATAAGCAAGGATTTCACTCCCAAATAGAGCCTGCAAGGTACTAAGTGTATTCTCTTCCTCTTGAGTAATTCGAGTCCTCGCCGATAAAACTAAGATTGCAGCATGTATCCCTCCTTCCGCTAGAGTGAGGCATCTAACGATTTCTTTACTTATAAATTCAGCAGACACCGACAAATCAAACAGACCTGCCACATACACACACACCCCACAATAAGCAAGCAGTACATATAATTCACAAAATCAGGCTGCTAAATCAATCCAAGTAACACAATGTACATGTACCTGGAGTGTCAATCACATTGATTGTGTGACCATCTTTTGTCACAGCCACATGTGTCTGACATTTCATTGTAACACCAGATGCATGTGCTTTGGACACGAACACCCTTTTGCCAATGAGGCTGTTCGCGGTCGCGCTTTTTCCATTCCCTGTACGGCCTACGAGGACTATGTTTTCGACTTGTTTTGAAGAATGACCTTCGTGTTGAGCTCCACCCTTGTTCATCTTCTCAAAATTCCTGCAACCTTTTGTTTGATGCATAACTTTTAAATCTTAGCTAATCGATGTAAAAGCTTACTTTGAAAACACAAGTTGACTTAAGGATAAGATATTAAGATGAGGACGAACTTACTTTGAATGTCGAAAGTCTCTGGGTAACCTTAATTAACCAGATGCGAGACAGAGTAGAAGACGAAGAACCAACCAAGAAATGAATATTTTTTTATAAGTAAATCATCGTAGCGAGTCTTTGTTTAAATAGACCTCTTCTACTTGTTTTTTTGTTTGTTTTTTTTTTCCGACGACTACTATATAGAACGACTCTAGAAAAAGTCATACTTTTCTATTTTTTAAAAAATTAATAATAAAATTGCTTGATGGATGGAAATAGACCGTAAAAGTCAGAAAAAAAACATTTATATGTTGTGAATAAACGGGAGAAACCTCTCGACCTCTGATCTTCTTCATCTATATTGATCGGCGTGAGGCGTCTATCCGATTTAATAAAATAAGTTTTAGTTTTGTTGTCACTTTATTGTATTAGGTCATGGAGAAGAAATCCGTCGAGATAAGTTAGTTTCCTACAGATTTATCCCGAATAGGTTTTATATCCCAAAAAATGGGATGTAGTAGGTTATTCCGAGTCTAGATGTTTGAACGACTCTAGACTTCGTAATCCCGTTATCAGATTTGTTCTACTCCTTTCAGAAGTATTTAGAGGTCAGATACCTTTTATGGGTTTATTTGTTCTCTTTATGGGTTTGTCTATTCCCTTCATGGGTTGTGTTAGGTTAATTTATCCGTTCTAATGCATTAAGTTGGCAACAAAAAAAAAAAAGAATAAACGGGAGAAAAAGATGCCTACAAAAAAAACGTGGGAGAGAAATCTATTATATAATAGGAGAGTTCTCTCTTAATCTAGGGTGTCCACCTTATCACTACCAATTTTTTTTAACATTAACACATATTTAAAATATTCATTTAATACATATATATTTATATTTAATTAGTTTTCATTGTTTTTATTTAATACAAATTACAAAAATACAAAACTTAGGGTAAATAAATAGAAAAAGTGATAATTCAATATTAAGAATCAAATAAAATTGTAATACTAATTGGATTAAAAAAAATAATGAAATATTTTATTGAAAACAATATATTGTTAGATTTTCAACCAAAAACTTGAATTGAAGATTTATCATATTTAAATTTTTATAATGTGATTATGAAATTAAGAATGTAAAATAGTTTTTACTACATATAGTGAAAAAAATAATTTATTCAATTTTGATCTGAAAATATATAATTTGTTATAATGAAATTTACATCATTTGAGAGTCACAAAAATACTATAAATTTGTGGTAAATATAAGTTTTTACAATTAATTTTACAAAGCAAAAATATGTAAAATAGGACAAAGATAAGAACAAATAAATAAAATTATGGATAAACGATAGAAGAAAAAAATAAAAAAATAGATTTAAAAAGAGACTAAATGATTATAAATAGTTAGAACTAAATAAAAAAATGAGTGTTATGAGATTAAATTCAAAAGAAAATCAAGGATAATTAAGTTTTTCGGAAATTCCTCTACAAATTTGTTCTAGAAAATGAGAAATTAAGTCAAGAATATCTTTTTCTTTTCTTTGCTTACATATAACATAGATGGAAGTCATGTATTTACAAGTAAATTTCATTTGAACCATATAAGAAAAGCTTGATATTTTTTACAAGGTTTGAAATTTTAAAGTGTTATGATATTGTGTTTTTAACAAAAAAAAATGTATATATATATAGAATTTTCAAAACTAAAATAGTAAAAAAAATGCTTGAGAATGTTCAATCACTACCGAAACAAAACATACATGTACAGAGTGATACAAGTTATCCATGTACTATTAACGTGTAATCAATATAAACAAAGTAAAAAAAAAGTTAAAAAAATTGTGGCACAAAAAAAATATCTTCAAACAATGTTGACATCACAGACACAAGAAAAAACGGTACATTTACTATCTTAAAAATGATGGCAAGTATAATGTATTTTTTAACCATAAATATAAAGAAAATAGTATGTAGGTTATGCCAAAAACAAGTATATAAAAACCTAGAAAAATACAAATATTGAATTTATTTAATTAAATTATTAGTGACCAACCAAAACATTAAACAAGACTAAAAACGTAAAAAGACAAATACTTAAAAAAAATTAAAAATAACAAATTAGAATTTGATATAATTTTAATTCCGCGCAACGCACAGATCATTTATCTAGTAATAAGAATTGTTGTGTCTCTTATTTTGTATAGCACTCGATATATAGATAGGGTACAACCAATCTTCAAAATTTTGCTAGGCGTTAGTCGGACGGTCGAGTTGGGCCTAGCAGCTAGCGAAAATATCGGAGATTAGTTTTGAGTTTTTTAATGTCTTTTTAACATGTTAATAATCCATTAAAATTTATAGTTTCAATATAATATTGTGCTCAAGATTGGATAAAACATATAAAAACAAATATTAGGTCCAATACATTATGATATTCATTAAAAATATGAACATAAGTTGGACTTATCAAATTTTAGAACCAACTAAATTATTTTAAATTTAAAAAAAAAACCAGGCTAGGCGGTTGTCTAGACGGAAATTAATCGGCTTAAACGTGGATTAATCGGCCTAGGCGGAAATTAATCGGACACCTGATTTATTGAACACCGAATACCCATAAACCGTCATGGTCTGCCGTCGCCTAGCGCCTAAATGACTAATTTTTTGAACATGGGGTACAACATTAGGATTTACCCTAGAAATATAATGGACTTATAATGGCCATCCACCTAATATTTCACAACACTCTTCGTTAGATAATATTTCACAACACTCTTCTTTAGATAATATTTATAATAATATAATTTTTAATGCGCATAAGATGCTACTACATTAAAAACAAATTATCAATAAAATATAGTGAGAAAAACAGTAGCTAAGGAAGAAAAAAAAACATCACGCATTTACTCCTCGTCAGGGCCGTGCTTATAGTATAACAAAAAAGGCATTTGCCTCAAGCCCCTTCCAAAAATATATAATTTAGGAGCCCCTCTTTTCTAAAAATCATTCTTAGTATAGTGGTTTAAGTCTATTTCTAATTAAACTCTATTTAGTGATTAGTTTCTAAATAAATATCTATCTATTATTTCTTTTTCTTTTTTTCGATAGTTGCCAACGTCCTGACCCACGTTTCCAACATTCGTTATTCTTATACCACGATTTATATTTTCTCAAGTTTATTCATATTTCTTTCTCTAAATTTGTTTGTATTTTGAATTTATATTTAGTTTTTTTTATTGATTTTGTGTTTGATGGTAATAATTTAACATAGACTAGGGGTGGGCATTTGGATTCTCAGATCGGGTATTTCGGGTTTCGGGTATTTCGGGTTTAGGAATTTAGGTATTGATCGGGTATTTTAAAAATTCGGATTGGGTTCAGTTATGTACCATTCGGGCTCGGATCTGTTCGAGTATTTTTTTAAAAAAAATCTGATTTTTTCGGATAAGATTCGGATCCGGATCTAAAAGTATCAACAATACCCGAAAAACTCGAAAACCCCAAAATCCAAGGAAAAAAAAAACAAGTTTGTTCATTTTAATAACTTGAAAGGAGGAACTATGTCCGTGTTCCTTTCCAATATTTTGACATTTAAGATTTTTTTCTATCAAAATTTGTAGACTTTTATTCATCACTGTTTTTTTAATATTATATAATTATGTAAAAAAAAACCATTTTTAAAACTCGCATTAAGCCCATAAAAGTCTTCGCACGGCACTGCTCCTCGTGAGTACATAATTTGAGATTTTTTAGACGATGCAATTCAATATGATAATCTAAATTATTGAAAGTAAATATTTGTAACATAGTTCGGGTAGCAATAATCGGTAGCTTATCTAATATATAAAAGATTGCTAACTTTCTTCAATTGAGTGCCACATCATCACTATAGAGAGTGTCATGTGTCCAAAATAATTTATTTATTTAATTGTTTTTTTGTCTTTTGAATTTGCACAAATATTAGTCATTTATGTTTAATTTTTTAGTAACGTTTATGCACAAAAACCCTTCAAATTTCTTCATCACTCTAATCTTAAAAATATTATTTAAATATTAATTTGTACACAAATACCATCTACTTGGTTCCAATGACAAATCCATAACTCTTATCATTAAAACATCTTAATATATATAATCAATTACTCAATAAAATAAGATACTCAATAATGTCTTCAAATAATATCATTTTCCTTTCAAATTTACAATCTTATCATGCAATAAATAATATTTTTCAGTCTTGGCCACGTCTCACATATACATCTCAAAATAATTCAATATTTTTATTCTTATAGATGGGTGCAGAGAATGGTCTCGAAAAACATTGAATATATACAACAAACCTTCATAGGCAAATGCAATTGAGTTTATTTGTAATTTAGGAGCTTATTGTAAATGAAACTATAGTAATTTGATATAAAATATACAAACAGAGACAATGTAAAAAATGTTAAGAACAAACACAATAGTATTAAATACTTCGAAAATATAAACCCGCGCGTATGCGCGGGTAATCACCTAGTCCTTTATAATATATGCTTATGTTTTCTGACTTTGAATTTAAAGAGATTTTGTATTTTTAAAGTTTAGAGTTATTTTAGTAATGTTCTATAAATTTTTTAAAAAAATTTGGAACGTTAAAGGTGGTATCAGAGCATGATTTTATTAAACTATATATATATATATATTTATATTTATATATATTGTGCTTAAAAAACGTTTTTAGTTCTTTTGAAAGAAAAAAATTTTGAGCCTAAATTTTTTTTTTTTTTTGACGAAAGGCTATTTGAGCCTAAATTTTTATCTTTATGAAAATGGTTTACGAGGTCGTGAATTTTACAATGGAAAACTTATGCCGGTCTCGCAATAAGATTTTGGGAGTTATTAGATTCTGCATAAGTAACACCTTGAGTGTGGAGACTAATTATTTAAAGGGTATTTATATATATATATATATATATATTTTTTTTTTTGATAATTTGGGTATCCCAGGCCGTAGCCCAGACTATATCAGTTGTTCAGGTTCAGGTGGCAAGTTTATTCCAGTCAGTCCCCCCTGGACCCTGTAGATCGGTGGCAAGCTTATTTCAGCCAGTCACCCCGGCCCGGTGGCAAATTTATTTCAGCCAGTCCCCCCCAACTGAAGAAATCCCGGAGGCCACAACACCATGTGAATAGTTGTGGTGGCCACATGCCTATGTTGTTGTTTCCAAAGTTCGAACTCAGGTGGATAAGGGTATTTATATTGGTGTAACGATCGAGTTAGTTTGCTATAATTTTTAGAATCTTGGAAGAGAAAATTCTACAAATAAAAGGGGTGCTAATGGCATCTCCAACCCTATTCTATTTCCCACTCTAAACTCTATTTTAGAATAAAATCCTCTCCAACCCCACTCTATTTCTCACTCTAAAATAGAGTAACTCTATTTTTACTCTATTTTTAGAGTAACTATATTTCTCACTCTATTTTAGAGTTGAACTTTTATATTTATAAAATTGTCCTTTAATTTTTATATTTATGTAATTATAACTGAAACAAATAATAATTATAATATTTAAATACAAGAAAATCAATTTTACATTTAAATTATTTTATTATAATATTTTTGTAAGTTAAATCACATAAAACCAATTGCTATTGTGAAATGACCAATACATTTTTGGAAAAAAAAATATGCTACATGATATAATGACTACATGTATAATTTTACATAATATGATAATCGAGGATGAGCATGATCTCGATGCACCAATTGATGTTGGAAGAGAAGTTCCACCTCCAGAGGTCCAAATAGCAGAGGATGATGATATTCGGTTCGAAGAATTTCTTGGTCGATTTAGAAAAATCAAAGATAGAGAAGCTCATTTTTTTATTCGAAATGTATTAATTGATCATTTATGGGAAAAATATAGTAATGGTGATGTTTAAACCAAAGTCCTATATGTTTTATTATTTTTATATGATGTAATGTAATTTTTCTTATGTAATAAATGTTTAATTTAAATAAAATCATAATTTATGGAAGTTTTTGAAAGAAAAAAATTAAGTGGGGTTAAATTGTAATTTCTTACAAATAAATGATATTTATAATAAAATAGAAATAGAATATACCATAGAATATTCATTTTTAGAGTGAAAAATAGAGTAATACATTGGACTAAAACCCAACTCTATTTTAGAGTTATTCTATTTTAGAGTAAAAAATAGAGTAATACATTGGAGATGGTCTAAGGAATAGCACTGTACTAATATCATTATACTCAGAAAAGGGTTTATGATGTTATCTTAGGATTTGACAAGTAGTTTCGTCATTTTGCGAATCTGGATTGTTATTCAGTGGTGAAGTTTTGCGGTTCTAAAGTAACTTTTCGGTTATCAATTATGTCGTTCAACCAAGAGGTTGTAGTAGGGTGGTTCTTATACGGGGAAAGATTCGACTATGTTGGTCCAGGCCAGGGATCGAATCTCTCCAGGTGTGGAATTAATTATCAAACTAACTCTTGGCCACGTGGGGTGTAACTTGGCGGCCTCACGCCCGCTCGGGAGATTAGTCTAGACCCGTTAAGGACATGAGATTACTTCCGAATCTAATAATAAAAAAAAGTTATGTCGTTCTTAACAGTGCTTGCAAAGTGAAGGGAATGAGTCACCTAAGCTTGAAAAAAAATATGTTAGTACCCCGTATATGTTCTTACAAATAAATGATATTTATAATAAAATAGAAATAGAATATATCATAGAATATTCATTTTTAGAGTGAAAAATAAAGTAATACATTGGAGTAAAACCCAACTCTATTTTAGAGTTATTCTATTTTAGAGTAAAAAATAGAGTAATACATTGGAGATGATCTAAGGAATAGCACTGTACTAATATCATTATACTCATAAAAGGGTTTATGATGTTATCTTAGGATTTGACAAGTAGTTTCGTCATTTTGTGAATCTGGATTGTTATTCAGTGGTGAAGTTTTGCGGTTCTAAAGTAACTTTTCGGTTATCAATTATGTCGTTCAACCAAGAGGTTGTAGTACGGTGGTTCTTATACGGGGAAAGATTCGACTATGTTGGTCCAGGCCAGGGATCGAATCTTTCCAGGTGTGGAATTAATTATCAAACTAACTCTTGGCCACGTGGGGTGTAACTGGGCGGCCTCACGCCCGCTCGGGAGATTAGTCTGGACCCGTTAAGGACATGGGATTACTTCCGAATCTAATAAAAAAAAAAGTTATGTCGTTCTTAACAGTGCTTGCAAAGTGAAGGGAATGAGTCACATAAGCTTGAAAAAATATGTTAGTACCCCCCCTCCCGTTAAGGACATGGGATTACTTCGGAATCTAATAAAAAAAAAAAAGTTATGTCGTTCTTAACAGTGCTTGCAAAGTGAAGGGAATGAGTCACCTAAGCTTGAAAAAATATGTTAGTACCCCCCCTCCCGTTAAGGACATGGGATTANAAGGATAGCTTTGTCTGAGTTGACAAAGATACATAAGCAACTTATGGAGTAATTAGAGAAAGGTTTCATTCGTCCTACTTCATCTCCTTGGAGTGTACATGTGTTGTTTGTGAACAAGAAAGATGGTAGCATGAGACTATGCATTGTAGGTGTGGGGATGAGCACATCCCCTTTGTTGGCCCATTCCAAAGCAAAAAACCCATCATACACTTGCCATCATCCACTTGCCAACAACCCCTCTCTCTCATCCAATCACATGACTCCATCTCACTCTTGGATTCTCTATAAATAGAGGAAGGAGGACAAACATCCCACACACAAAAATCTCTCATTCTCTCTCTCTAAATAATTTTTCCTCTCTAAAAAGAGCTCTCCCAGCTCCGCAGCTCTCACAGCTCGGCAGTTCTCTCAGCTCGGCAGTTCTCCCAGCTCCCCAGCTCTCACAGCTCGGCGCAGTTCTCACAGCTCGGCGAAGCTCTCCCAGCTCGGCAGCTCTCCCAGCTCGGCAGCTCTTCCAGCTCCGCAGCTCTCACAGCTCCGCAGTTCTCTCAGCTCGGCAGCTCTCCCAGCTCCCCAGCTCTCACAGCTCGGCGCAGTTCTCACAGCTCGGCGAAGCTCTCCCAGCTCGGCAGCTCTTCCAGCTCGGCAGCTCTCCCAGCTCGGCAGCTCTCACAGCTTGGCAGTTCTCTCAGCTCGGCAGCTCTCACAGCTCGGCGCAGTTCTCACAGCTCGGCGAAACTCTCCCAGCTCGGCAGCTCTCCCATCTCGGCGCAGTTCTCACAGCTCGGCGCAGATCTCCTAGCTCTCACGACCTGACGGCCGACCGGACGACCCGACCTGACGGTCGACCGACCGACCTAACGGACGACCCGACCTGACGGCCGACCGACCTAACGATTGACCGACCTGACGGCTGACCGACGACCCGACCTGACGGCCGACCGACAACCCGACCTGACGGCCGACCAGACCTGACGACTGACCGACAACCCGGCTGACCGACGACCCGATCTAACGGCCGACCGACAACCCGACCTGACGGCCCACCAACAATTGGCGCTAGACCGACCTGACAGCTGACCGACGACCCGACCTGACGGCCGACCGACCTGACGAACCCCCAGCTCTCCAGCTCTCTACTACACTCCTTAGCAACGAACTACGAATGGCTTGATCCCCAATCCGGGGTACGTAGGCAGCCCTCCGGGCACAGCTATAAATCTTCTCTCCCTCTTCATTTGCCGACCGGGACGCAAACGGCTCTATCTTAACAGAAAATCCCCGAACCTCCTCGATACAAATTGATTTGTGGGAGACGTGCTCAAACACGTTCCAACAATTGGCGCTAGAAGGAGGGGGTTTGAGGATTTTTCTACACGCAAAGAGTAGCTCGGTAAATGTCGAGAACATCGCCCTCATCTCCGAACAACTCCATAGAGATAAGTGACAAGCTTATTTCATTTTTTTTTACTATTTTCTTTCTCTTCTCTTTGAACCAATCTCATCTCGCCATACACTCGACAAGATAAGTACCGAGCCTAGCCTCGTACTTAAGCTTAAGAGTCAGCAAAGCCGAGCTCATACTCGACAAGATAAGTACCGAGCCTAGCCTCGTACTTAAGCTTAAGAGTCAGCAAAGCCGAGCTCATATCGCATCAAACTCGACGAGATAAGTACCGACCCTAACCTCGCACTTAAGCTTAAGAGTCATGCTCATCTCGCAATGCATACGATCAACAAGTGCCGAGCCTAGTCTCGCACTTACGCATAAGATTTTAAACACTAATCAAATTCACCCTTACTTGCAGGTTAACATATACCGAGCTAAGACTTGTTTCGTCCGCCGACTTCGACACTCACTCGCCGAACTTTGGGGAGGGCTATTGTAGGTGTGGGGATGAGCACATCCCCTTTGTTGGCCCATTCCAAAGCAAAAAGCCCATCATCCACTTGCCATCATCCACTTGCCAACAACCCCTCTCTCTCATCCAATCACATGACTCCACCTCACCCTTGGATTCTCTATAAATAGAGGAAGGAGGACAAACATCCCACACACAAAAATCTCTCATTCTCTCTCTCTAAATAATTTTCCCTCTCTAAAAAGAGCTCTCCCAGCTCGGCGCAGCTCTCCCAGCTCGGCGCAGCTCTCCCAGCTCGGCGCAGCTCTCCCAGCTCCGCAGCTCTCACAGCTCGGCAGTTCTCTCAGCTCGGCAGTTCTCCCAGCTCCCCAGCTCTCACAGCTCGGCGCAGTTCTCACAGCTCGGCGAAGCTCTCCCAGCTCGGCAGTTCTCTCAGCTCCACAGCTCTCACAGCTCGGCGCAGTTGTCACAGCTCGGCGAAGCTCTCCCAGCTCGGCAGCTCTCCCAGCTCGGCAGCTCTTCCAGCTCCGCAGCTCTCACAGCTCCGCAGTTCTCTCAGCTCGGCAGCTCTCCCAGCTCCCCAGCTCTCACAGCTCGGCGCAGTTCTCACAGCTCGGCGAAGCTCTCCCAGCTCGGCAGCTCTTCCAGCTCGGCAGCTCTCCCAGCTCGGCAGCTCTCACAGTTCGGCAGTTCTCTCAGCTCGGCAGCTCTCACAGCTCGGCGCAGTTCTCACAGCTCGGCGAAGCTCTCCCAGCTCGGCAGCTCTCCCAGCTCGGCGCAGTTCTCACAGCTCGGCGCAGATCTCCCAGCTCTCACGACCTGACGGTCGACCTGACGGCCGACCGGACGACCCGACCTGACGGCCGACCGACCTAACGATTGTCCGACCTTACGGCTGACCGACGACCCGACCTGACGGCCGACCAAGCCTGACGGCCAACCGACAACCCGACCTGACGGCCGACCCGACCTGACGGCTGACCGACAACCCGGCTGACCGACGACCCGACCTAATGGCCGACCGACAACCCGACCTGACGGCCGACCAACAATTGGCGCTAGACCGACCTGACAGCTGACCGACGACCCGACCTGACGGCCGACCGACCTGACGAACCCCCAGCTCTCCAGCTCTCTACTACACTCCTTAGCAACGAACTACGAATGGCTTAATCCCCAATCCGGGGTACGTAGGCAGCCCTCCGGGCACATCTATAAATCTTCTCTCCCTCTTCATTTGCCGACCGGGACGCAAACGGCTCTATCTTAACAGAAAATCTTTGAACCTCTTCGATACAAATTGATTTGTGGGAGACGTGCTCAAACACATTCCAACATGCATGGATACCGAAAGTTGAACAAGGTAACTATAAAGAACAAGTATCTCTTGCCTAGGAATGATGGCGTAATCAATTAGCTTTATGGGGCTATTTGATTTGCTAATATTACTGACACGTCCCTGCTTGATCAACTCCGGAGGAAGGCTGATGAAGACGAGGCTGCAACGAAGGGAATCACGACGATGGGGATATGATAGCGCGATGATGCGATCGTGATGAATGGAGGGATGTGTGAAGGTGGTTTTGCGGATAGGTGTTGAATGATTAGATGATGTTGAATAGATAGAAGAGTTTTCTGATTCACAAGTGTAAAGAAAACTCGAATTCAATGAAAGTGATCAAAGAATCAAGTTGAGAGAAGAAACTCTGTTTGTGCAATTGCATCTAAATTCTTCGCTAAAGAACAAAGGAGCGTGATTTGGGTTTTATAAATCAACCCAAATCGACAAAGCCCTAAACTACAGAGCGTCTGAAATAAAACTACAAGGCGTTTAAACTAAAACAGCAAGGTGTTTAAAACTTGAATAAAACAACGAGGCATCCCAGCCATAAGACTCCTACTCGGTGCACCTCTAAAACAACTAAGTACATAGTCAATATGACTTGCACATTATTACCCATTGGTCGTGATTCCTAAGTAACTCGACGTAGTGATTCATCTGCCTCGTTAAAAACCCTGTTGAGAAAACCCAGTGGGACAAAACTCAACATGGGAAAAGAGTACAGAATCCTCACCTAAGTTACTTAGTCTTCAGGACCGGATGTAGTCTTCAAAGTGGAGATGTTGAAGACTTGGATCGATGGTTGATTGAGTGATGAGTGAGTGAGAGTGAGGGAGTGAAGTCGGAGTGAGTGAGCTTCACTGTGAATGAGTGAGTGAGCTTCACTGTGAGTGAGTGAGTGAAGTAGGAGTGAGTGAGCTTCACTTGCCATCTTCTTAGCTCTGGATCGAGTGATCACTCCAACTGGCTCCAGCTCCTTGTCTGCTTCTGCTTCCTCAGCTTCCTTGCTTTCCATGATCATATCAATTACTCTGAGATCAAGCTATCATCATGTGATAATTCCAAATAGTGATATCTTTAAGAAGAAAGCTTTTCAGATCAGATATGAACATTATGAATTTGTCGTTATTACATTCGGTCTAACTGTTGCTTCAACTAAATCATGGATCCTGTTAATTGAGTATACATTTAGACCGCATTTAGAAAAGTGTTTCATTTTGATTCATCGATGACATTTTGGCAGTTCAGAGGCTGAAAGAAAATCAATTAAATGATAGGCTAATAAAATGCAAATTAAGGCTTCAACAAGTCGGACTTTTGGGACATTTGATATTAGAAAAAAAAGTGTTTGTCTCAGTTGATCCTGCCATGGGAGGCAATTTACAAACTTGCTGCAACATTGCAACTGAATAATGTCTTAGAGATTTACAGTTTTCAAGTTTTCAACTGAATACGATTTATCAGGTTAAAATAAAATTCTAGATTGCAAGACCAAAAATTCATTGAATTTTTTTAGATTTATCAAAGGTAATACCAAAGATTTATTGAAAATTTATCTCGAATCGCAAGACCAAAAATTCAACTACTTTGCAAGGGAGCTAAAGAGGGAATCTTGTGAAAATAGCTTTGCAGAACCGAAGGATAAGTTGACGTTGGCTCCAATGTTAACTTTTCCCAAATCTAGTACAGGATATGTGATTTGCACTGATACATTAGTATAAGGTGAACTCACATACATTTAGACAGTTGCGTAAGTATGATCACTCTACGCATAACTTGAGGTGGTTGCACGTAATTGGTATTAGTATTGGTATGGCTAGAAGGTGTAGATATTTATGGATCACAAGCGTTTAACAAATTATTCTCGCAAAAGAAGAAGTTGACTATGAGACTGTGAAACTGAAATGGATTGTTAAAAAACTATGATTGTGAGTCTTTCTACCACTCATAAAAGTGTAATTTGGTTGTTGATTTCCTCGGTGATAAGAGAATTGTCGTGTAAGGTTTTAATAGAATTTAAATTTAATCACAATCTGTTGTTATTCAATTAATAATTCTAAATTATGTTTTAAAATATAGTGTTATTGGAACACATATATATATAAATCATGCTTAAGAAATTTTATAAACTTGGTGTAATTCAATTAAAATTTTAAACACTTCAATAAAATTCAGTGCTATATAAATGAATTCTAATAAAGTTTCATGAGTAAAAGTGATTATAAATATGCTGGAATGGTACAAAATATTTATGAAATGTTTCCAGATTTAAGAAATTTGGGAAAAGTTTACTAATGTTTAGGAAAGGTTTACAAATTATTAGGATTTATAAATGGTTTTGACATTCGGAATGCGGTTTAAACGTTTAAAAAGATGTACATAAATATGTTCAGTCTAAATTTTTTTAATAAAAACAAAATTTGGAATATTTTTTTTTCGAAAAAGTAAAATTTTGAAATGGAGAATGTGTTGGAGATAAATAATTTTGAAATGGAGAATGTGTTGGAGATAAATAATTTTTCTTAAAAAGGTGAATCACAGGATGACTCGTGTCATAGTAGAATAGACAACCACTTAACCTAAAAGCGCACAACTTAGAAATGGTGAGGTTACGAGGCTAGGTGGTCGAACTAGAGGACAGGTTATGAGTCACCATCTTCTCCCAAAACCATTCTTGAGTAGCGGGAGTAGGAAGTAAGGAGATAAGTGATCCCGAAATGAGGGAGGGTCACATTTTCTTGAATCCGCCAACTCGTGCAATGTAATCTGGAGAGTACTGATATATCATGGTTTTTACCCTATTTAAGCCATGATATAAGTCCTTTTTATAGAGTCTTTATAGTATTTTGGAGTCTTTTAGAGTCTTTTACAGGTTATAGCACGTTTGGAGCATTATTGGAATTATTGGAGCTTTCTGGAG